>OY755042.1:32565134-33142634 GCA_963576565.1 Aspidapion aeneum | reverse complement strand
AGACAGACAGACAGACAGACAGACAGACAGACAGACAGACAGACAGACAGACAGACAGACAGACAGACAGACAGACAGACAGACAGACAGACAGACAGACAGACAGACAGACAGACAGACAGACAGACAGACAGACAGACAGACAGACAGACAGACAGACAGACAGACAGACAGACAGACAGACAGACAGACAGACAGACAGACAGACAGACAGACAGACAGACAGACAGACAGACAGACAGACAGACAGACAGACAGACAGACAGACAGACAGACAGACAGACAGACAGACAGACAGACAGACAGACAGACAGACAGACAGACAGACAGACAGACAGACAGACAGACAGACAGACAGACAGACAGACAGACAGACAGACAGACAGACAGACAGACAGACAGACAGACAGACAGACAGACAGACAGACAGACAGACAGACAGACAGACAGACAGACAGACAGACAGACAGACAGACAGACAGACAGACAGACAGACAGACAGACAGACAGACAGACAGACAGACAGACAGACAGACAGACAGACAGACAGACAGACAGACAGACAGACAGACAGACAGACAGACAGACAGACAGACAGACAGACAGACAGACAGACAGACAGACAGACAGACAGACAGACAGACAGACAGACAGACAGACAGACAGACAGACAGACAGACAGACAGACAGACAGACAGACAGACAGACAGACAGACAGACAGACAGACAGACAGACAGACAGACAGACAGACAGACAGACAGACAGACAGACAGACAGACAGACAGACAGACAGACAGACAGACAGACAGACAGACAGACAGACAGACAGACAGACAGACAGACAGACAGACAGACAGACAGACAGACAGACAGACAGACAGACAGACAGACAGACAGACAGACAGACAGACAGACAGACAGACAGACAGACAGACAGACAGACAGACAGACAGACAGACAGACAGACAGACAGACAGACAGACAGACAGACAGACAGACAGACAGACAGACAGACAGACAGACAGACAGACAGACAGACAGACAGACAGACAGACAGACAGACAGACAGACAGACAGACAGACAGACAGACAGACAGACAGACAGACAGACAGACAGACAGACAGACAGACAGACAGACAGACAGACAGACAGACAGACAGACAGACAGACAGACAGACAGACAGACAGACAGACAGACAGACAGACAGACAGACAGACAGACAGACAGACAGACAGACAGACAGACAGACAGACAGACAGACAGACAGACAGACAGACAGACAGACAGACAGACAGACAGACAGACAGACAGACAGACAGACAGACAGACAGACAGACAGACAGACAGACAGACAGACAGACAGACAGACAGACAGACAGACAGACAGACAGACAGACAGACAGACAGACAGACAGACAGACAGACAGACAGACAGACAGACAGACAGACAGACAGACAGACAGACAGACAGACAGACAGACAGACAGACAGACAGACAGACAGACAGACAGACAGACAGACAGACAGACAGACAGACAGACAGACAGACAGACAGACAGACAGACAGACAGACAGACAGACAGACAGACAGACAGACAGACAGACAGACAGACAGACAGACAGACAGACAGACAGACAGACAGACAGACAGACAGACAGACAGACAGACAGACAGACAGACAGACAGACAGACAGACAGACAGACAGACAGACAGACAGACAGACAGACAGACAGACAGACAGACAGACAGACAGACAGACAGACAGACAGACAGACAGACAGACAGACAGACAGACAGACAGACAGACAGACAGACAGACAGACAGACAGACAGACAGACAGACAGACAGACAGACAGACAGACAGACAGACAGACAGACAGACAGACAGACAGACAGACAGACAGACAGACAGACAGACAGACAGACAGACAGACAGACAGACAGACAGACAGACAGACAGACAGACAGACAGACAGACAGACAGACAGACAGACAGACAGACAGACAGACAGACAGACAGACAGACAGACAGACAGACAGACAGACAGACAGACAGACAGACAGACAGACAGACAGACAGACAGACAGACAGACAGACAGACAGACAGACAGACAGACAGACAGACAGACAGACAGACAGACAGACAGACAGACAGACAGACAGACAGACAGACAGACAGACAGACAGACAGACAGACAGACAGACAGACAGACAGACAGACAGACAGACAGACAGACAGACAGACAGACAGACAGACAGACAGACAGACAGACAGACAGACAGACAGACAGACAGACAGACAGACAGACAGACAGACAGACAGACAGACAGACAGACAGACAGACAGATAGACAGATAGACAGATAGACAGATAGACAGATAGACAGACAGACAGACAACAGACAGACAGACAGACAGACAGAAAACAGTCTGTCCGTCTGTCCGTCTGTCCGTCTGTCCGTCTGTCCGTATGTCCGTCTGTCCGTCTGTCCGTCTGTCCGTCTGTCCGTCTGTCCGTCTGTCCGTCTGTCCGTCTGTCCGTCTGTCCGTCTGTCCGTCTGTCCGTCTGTCCGTCTGTCCGTCTGTCCGTCTGTCCGTCTGTCCGTCTGTCCGTCTGTCCGTCTGTCCGTCTGTCCGTCTGTCCGTCTGTCCGTCTGTCTGTCTGTCTGTCTGTCCGTCTGTCCGTCTGTCCGTCTGTCCGTCTGTCCGTCTGTCCGTCTGTCCGTCTGTCCGTCTGTCCGTCTGTCCGTCTGTCCGTCTGTCCGTCTGTCCGTCTGTCCGTCTGTCCGTCTGTCCGTCTGTCCGTCTGTCCGTCTGTCCGTCTGTCCGTCTGTCCGTCTGTCCGTCTGTCCGTCTGTCCGTCTGTCCGTCTGTCCGTCTGTCCGTCTGTCCGTCTGTCCGTCTGTCCGTCTGTCCGTCTGTCCGTCTGTCCGTCTGTCCGTCTGTCCGTCTGTCCGTCTGTCCGTCTGTCCGTCTGTCCGTCTGTCCGTCTGTCCGTCTGTCCGTCTGTCCGTCTGTCCGTCTGTCCGTCTGTCCGTCTGTCCGTCTGTCCGTCTGTCCGTCTGTCCGTCTGTCCGTCTGTCCGTCTGTCCGTCTGTCCGTCTGTCCGTCTGTCCGTCTGTCCGTCTGTCCGTCTGTCCGTCTGTCCGTCTGTCCGTCTGTCCGTCTGTCCGTCTGTCCGTCTGTCCGTCTGTCCGTCTGTCCGTCTGTCCGTCTGTCCGTCTGTCCGTCTGTCCGTCTGTCCGTCTGTCCGTCTGTCCGTCTGTCCGTCTGTCCGTCTGTCCGTCTGTCCGTCTGTCCGTCTGTCCGTCTGTCCGTCTGTCCGTCTGTCCGTCTGTCCGTCTGTCCGTCTGTCCGTCTGTCCGTCTGTCCGTCTGTCCGTCTGTCCGTCTGTCCGTCTGTCCGTCTGTCCGTCTGTCCGTCTGTCCGTCTGTCCGTCTGTCCGTCTGTCCGTCTGTCCGTCTGTCCGTCTGTCCGTCTGTCCGTCTGTCCGTCTGTCCGTCTGTCCGTCTGTCCGTCTGTCCGTCTGTCCGTCTGTCCGTCTGTCCGTCTGTCCGTCTGTCCGTATGTCCGTCTGTCCGTCTGTCCGTCTGTCCGTCTGTCCGTCTGTCCGTCTGTCCGTCTGTCCGTCTGTCCGTCTGTCCGTCTGTCCGTCTGTCCGTCTGTCCGTCTGTCCGTCTGTCCGTCTGTCCGTCTGTCCGTCTGTCCGTCTGTCCGTCTGTCCGTCTGTCCGTCTGTCCGTCTGTCCATCTGTCCGTCTGTCCGTCTGTCCGTCTGTCAATACAAATATTTCTATAGTTAAGTTCAAGTCATAGATCTATAGCAAGTTAATAACAATAATGACTTGTTTTTATGGGATTTCATAGATTCTCTAAAAATAGCTATTTTGGGGACAAACGGCATGGCAATATGGTTTGTGGGATTCACACAAATTTTGAAAGTTTGTTCCTTGGGAAAGTAAATTCTATTGGAGGAACAAAATCACCCGGGAAACATAAAAATCCCAAGGACATGAACGAAGAGGTGCCAAAATTGACTCAAAAATTCAATGATTTTTAAAGTATCATTTCTTGTGTTTGAATTAAATTCGCAAACTCCCTGACTATTTTTTTTGAACTGCAATATATTTTTTAAAATTTTTTTTAAATTCTAAAACATAATAATTGAAGCTTAATAAAAAAATGGTTCAAAATAAAGTGTAGTAAAAAAATGTTTTTGTTATGAGCGAAATCCATAGATTTTATAAAAAAACTGACTTGACCAAATTCAAAAATTTTTTGCTTCATTTCGTGGGAGTGCAAAATCTAAGTTATATAATATTTTCTTATAGACAGACTCAAAAGCAACTTTAGTTTGCAACCAAACCCAAAATCACCCCTAAAACTACTTAACCGCTTCAGATAAACCAAAATCATGGAAAACTACAAAAATGTAAATTTTGATAAAAACTAAATCTAACTACAGGTAAATTTAGTGGGAATAAGGACACTGTTGTTCTGGTAAATATACGTTTTAATCCATCGGTAACGTTTCGACAATGGTTTTTGTCTTCATCAGACTAAAAAGGTCATTAGTAAGATAATACAAAATACGGCACATTAATACATCACTAATTAAAAATTATTATTCTTTTCCCAATAAATAACATTTAAAATGACCTTATTGACAATATATTATTTTTTTCCTAAATATTTTTTTCCCTTTTAATGTATATGTAACTGATTTTTTTATTTATTTATATAAAGAAATAATTATGGTTTATTTTTCTTCCTTTTTTTTTTAATATACATATATAAAATTTTTTATACAAAGGTTTAAAAAAAATTTTGTCACTATAGTAACTGATGGGTGGCTTAATAAAATACGCACAAAGAGATCAATCAGCTATTCATATAAAAACAACAATAACAAATAAAACCTGTAGCAAGCCATAATACCATGTAGAAAATAACAACAATGTACACATTATAAACCTGTTAAAATTTAAAAAGGACTGTTAAAATATTTAAAATTCCGTACTCACCCTTCAGAGTAGATCGTACATTGCAACAACAAAAAACAAGAATTCAAGCACATCAGGAAAACAAACGGCACAAAATTAAAAACGAAACCCGACATTAATCTGCTAATTATTTATATTTTCTTTTGTTTTGTTTATCAGACAGGTTATATTATCGGCGGCAAAATTAGTCCGCATTGTTGTCACTATTCTGGATTTTCATTGTTCCGAAATATTGAAACAAATTAAAATTCTTTAAGTTTAAAGCAAAAGGCAACCTTGAATAGAGTGGCACTAGTAGTGTACGGTACTGATTTAATTTAAAGTGGGACAAGTGTATATAGTATGATACAATTAAGACAGTGATGGAACTTATTTTCTAGTTTAAAGTTGTTGTATATTAAAATGCATTGATAACATGCATTGTTGTCAGAACACAAAACTTTTCCTGTTTAAACCTTGGTACATACAATTAATTTTTAAAAAAGCAAAAAATATTTTTTGGTTGAACGCTAATTTTCAACTCATTTATGTATTCATGACTACTTAGAGAGACACTTCGTATTTTGTTGTCGTGGTTCAATTGGGGAAAAGCTTTATTTTTTCCTTTTATATTATGTATACATACGTACACATATTATATTTATATTTTTTATTAATGTTATTATTATTATTTTTTTTTTTTAATTTCTATTAATATATTTTTTTTTTAAATATTTTATATAATTTTGATCATTTTTATAATATTAATATTAATGTATATTAATATACAGTGTGTCCACTTAAGTTGGCGGCATATGGGAAACTTTTTTATTATTAGCTTTACGAAAAAAAGTTATTCTTCATAAAAAGTTCTGCATGGTCCAAAACCTAAAATGCAACCATCAGATGTTAAATTTTTTCAGTCATATTACGAGGTTTGTCAAAATTTTTGATTTTTGCTCTAGAGTAAAGTACCTTCCTTTTTGACAATATCGAAAATTGTTATAAAGAAAAGATGTTTAGAATTAAAAATAGCTTTCAAATATTCAACATTGTTTATTTACATTAAAAAAATATTGTTTTCTACATTTTCTCTGCGATTATGTTGAAAATTTAATTTTGCACATTAATGCATTGCATTTATTAATTATAAATTTTTTTAATGTAAATAAACAATGTTAAATATTTGAAAGCTATTTTTAATTCTAAACATCTTTTCTTTATAACAATTTTCGATATTGTCAAAAAGAAAGGTACTTTACTCTAGAGCAAAAATCACATTTTTTGACAAACCTCGTAATATGACTAAAAAAATTTAACATCTGATGGTTGCATTTTAGGTTTTGGACCATGCAGAACTTTTTATGAAGAATAACTTTTTTTTGTAAAGCTATTAATAAAAAAGTTTCCCATATGCCGCCAACTTACGTGGACACACTGTATATATTTTTCTATAAATATTTTATATTATTTTTTAAATATAATTTTCTTTTAAGTTTACTTTATTTTGTTTATTGTTAATTTCATTAATCGTCATTTGGGGGTTATTTTAAGCGAATTCTATTGAGTAGGGAGTTATAGACCGTACTCAATTTGTTAACATCGCTACGTAAATTAACTGCTCTATCTTTATTAATGTTTATATATATCATTTCCCAAATAGAGCGTTTGTAATAATTAGTTTCTTTTTCCAAGATCTTTGCTTCCTCAAACTTAAACTCATGCTGTGTTGAAAAATGATGAGTGGCTAATGCTGTCTTATCTTTTTTATTTTTATTTTTTTCTTGGCAATCGTATTTATGTTGTTTGAATCGATTTTCAATATATTGTTTTGTTTGACCGATGTATATTTGATCACAGCTACAGGGTATACTATAGATCGCACTAGACTGCTTTAGAAATGGAGTTTTATCTTTAAGTTGTGTAAATAAGCTGTTTGTAGTTTTTAAGTTATAAAAAACCAATTCTAGGTCATTTTTTTGAAAGCATTGCTTTAGTTTGTGAGATAAGCCATGGACAAATGGGATCTTAAAATATTTTTTTCTTTCATTATTAATATTTTCAGAGTTCTCTGGTGGGCTTATATGCTTTTTTGTGAATCTTTGAACACACTGATTTATAAATGTTGATGGATAATTGTTTTTCTTTGCGATATTTTTTATTATTTTTTTGTTTTCATCCCAGAATTTTTGATGACTAAGATAGTGCGATCTATATAAAAGGTTGTTTATTGTGCTTATTTTATGCTGAACACTGTGGTATGAATTGTAATTTAAAGTTCTGCCAGAGCTAGTCGGTTTACGGTACCAATTGGTAATCAAACTTCCATCACTCTCTCGGATAACCTTAACATCCAAAAATGCTAGATTTTTGTCAGTTTCTTTTTCAATGGTAAATTGAATTTTCGGATGAATGGAGTTAAAAATAGTGAGAATAGTCTCTATTTTGCACACAGAACGTGAGATCGGATTCAGTGAATATAATATCTAATTATTTAAATAAAAACACCAACAACAACCCTATCAATAAAAAATATAAAAACGTTTTTAAACAGTATAAAAATGCTAACAAATTCTTAAAAGAAAATCCTGATATTAAGAAAATATTAATAATGAAAGAAAAAAATATTTTAAGATCCCATTTGTCCATGGCTTATCTCACAAACTAAACCAATGCTTTCAAAAAAATGACCTAGAATTGGTTTTTTATAACTTAAAAACTACAAACAGCTTATTTACACAACTTAAAGATAAAACTCCATTTCTAAAGCAGTCTAGTGCGATCTATAGTATACCCTGTAGCTGTGATCAAATATACATCGGTCAAAAAAACAATATATTGAAAATCGATTCAAACAACATAAATACGATTGCCAAGAAAAAAATAAAAATAAAAAAGATAAGACAGCATTAGCCACTCATCATTTTTCAACACAGCATGAGTTTAAGTTTGAGGAAGCAAAGATCTTGGAAAAAGAAACTCATTATTACAAACGCTCCGTTTGGGAAATGATATATAAGTTAAGTTCCAATAATTCACAGAGGGCTTTTTAAAAACTAATTTTCTTTATTTAGTAAAACGTATTACTACTACTATGCTACTACTGCTATAGCTAGAACTTGAATGAATTATCTGATTATGAAATGTGCTTTTATATGCTGACCTTTCACTTAAATGATAACATAATGATATAATGTTAAAAACAACTTATTAAGATATTAAACTAATGATGTACATAATGATATTTGGTTCTTAATTATAATGTTAAAAACAACTTATTAAGATATTAAACTAATGATGTTTGCATTCCAAAGTTTAAAAGCAATTTACTTATCAATAACAATTTCATAATTGTTATTGATTTTCTTAATGTTCTTTTAAATACTAATTATTATTATTTTTTAACACAGAATAAGGTGGATGTATAGAAGTACATTACTCCTCCTTCCTTAAAAAGAATCGTGTCCTCACGATTTCTCTTGTAATTCTATATCTTCATCTAATTGTTTATCTTCTTCTAACCATCTTTTAATAGTATTTCTAGATATTACCTTATTTCTAAAATATTTTTGAAAAATATAAACTATAGTAACGATAATCAAAAGGAGAATAAAAAACAATAAATAGTAATGGTTGAAAAAGATTTTCATTAATTTTGTCTGGCTGCAATACATGATTTAAATTCAAATTTATTTTTGAAGTGCTTCTAAAAGGTTTTAGTTCAAGATGATAATGTTCAATAGTATTAATTTTTGTTTCATATCTGTTTTGATTAAGAACTACTGTACAATTTGATTTAACAATGTTACAGTTTTTCACGTCTTTACGTACTATCTTTTGACACAACTCTAAGATAGGGTTAGTTTTTGAAGTGCAATAAATAATTTGTTTATTATCCGTTTGTATGACATAATTATAGGAATTAGAAATTTCATGTTGAGTAATATTAAAGTTATTAATTTGATTATAGCAATACCATTTATGATTATTATTTTTACACGTTTTAAACCAATCTGAATTACAGACATAACTTGAAGGTATTGTCATTAATAAATTATCATAAGGAATCGGATAAACAATTGACATTTTACAAGTGTAATCCCTAAAAATTGGAATTCTTATAACTAAAACTAATACATTATCTTTGATAAGAATTGCGGTTTTACATAATTGTACTAACTCTAAAGGCTGTCCTAATGGCCATAAAAAGGATTTAGGATAGTGTGTTCGTAAGTATTCCCAAAGTAATTTAATTTCAGTCGGATCCAAAATTTCTAAATTTAGTGTTTCGGTCTGGGAAAATGATATTGTTCTTTCTAACATTTCTAGGTAGTTTTTAATTCTTTGTACTTGTAAATTAATACTCAAAATATTCCATGTTTTATCAGTTTCATTATATCTTTCGGTAAGAACTCTTTGTAGTTCGCCTGAATGAAAATTGATATTATTTATAAGATCATTGTATTTGTTTGAAATGTGTTCGGCTAATGAACTATAATCATTTAATCGAGATGTTAATTTATTTTGATTTCGTGTCAATATGTCGAAGTGTTTATTTATTTCTTGTAGATCTTGCTGGTCAAGATATCCTGTTACGAATTTTATTCCTGTACCCAAGAAATTTGCTAAGTCGCGTTTTTCACGATTAGGAATTAATTTATGATATATAGCAAAACAATTTGATATTAATTCGTTTGTTGCAAAAATCTGTTGTTTTACATAAAAGTTTTTTGATCTATTTATAATACTAAATGATTGATTTAAAATTTGCAATGTTTCAAAAGTTTGGGATAAGTTAAAATTTACATAGGTAGAATGAAGGTGGTCTTGTATGTAGGTTTGGTTAGATAGCGTTTCTAAGTATGTAGTTGCGTTAATTGGTGTTATTTCCAGAGTTTGAACAGTCTGAAGAAGTAGGAATCTGAAAAGAAAGATTCTTTCTTAATCTCTTTATATGTCTTATATGTGTATTAGTATTTCTATTTTGTTTGGTTCCTACTGTTAATATTGGTCCTTTTTGTCCTTTTATGGTTTGCTTTTTGTAAAGTGGTTTGTTCTTAGTATTAATTTGTTTGTCGCGTATAAAAACTATCTGGTTATTTGAAGTGGATGGCATTGAATCGGGTGATACAGGATTTTGGTTTTGTGTCCTTTTTTGTTGATTTTGTAATGTTTTTTGATAAATTTGTTCATAAAAAGGTAAAATCTCATTTTTGCGTTTTTGATTATATTCTTCGTAAACTGTCATTTCACTAATTTCTGGTTCAAAGAAACAAGGTGAGTTCATGAGAGCAAATGGTGGATAACCAGTTGTGGAGTGGATGCTATAATTATAATTTAAGATTACAGTAATCATAAGTTGAGCTAAGGATTCATTAGGGGTATTTTGATTTTGAATCCTTAATTTTTCTGTTAATGTGGAGTGTAGCCTTTCTACGATACTATTTGAAGTAGAATTACAAGGGGTAGTAAAATGAGTGTCTATGTTAAAAAGAGAACAGAATTCTTTCATTATATTATTGTTAAATTCTTTTCCATTGATAAAGACTACTTTTCTTGGGTAACCATGTTCAGAAAAGAAATGACGAAGTTTATTTAAGATTGTTATGGCATTTTTATCTGATATGGCATAAGCTTGTGCAAATTTAGAAAATGAGTCTATGATAGTGATAAATAGTTGATTACTAAATTTATAAAGATCGATATACAGCGTTTCAAATGGTTTAGGGGCTATTAAAGGTCCTTGAAAATTTAATTTGTAAGGATTTCGGTCGTATTTATTTATTAAACATAATTCGCATTTATTTATGTAATCTTGGATGGACTCTCTTAATTGGGGCCAATAATATTTTGTTTTAAGATGATTATAGGTTTCGATTATACCATTATGATTTTGTGAATGATACTGTGAAATAATTTCTTTTTGTTGCGTTTTGAGAACAATGTCAGGTAATAATATTGTTGAAAATTTTATGCGTATTTTGCTATTGCCATTTTCCTGTAAAAATTTAATAAACTCAGTTTTTAGAGTTTCATCACGGATAAATAAACAAAAGGTTTTATTGTCAGTTAAATGTTCCGTTAGGATTCTCATAAAGTGTGCATTTAAAGAATCTTTGTTAACTGTTATTACTTTATGGTTCTTTTCGAAAGGGTGGCTAGAGAAAACGTGATAATTTTAACCAATTTTAATGACTATACGTTGGTTACTGTAATTAATAAGCAATTCCGAAATAGACAGATTGACATTTAATGCACCACTGTCACTATGTACGGTATCATTTTCAAAGTCATCGATGTTTGCTGTGTCATTTGTGTCATTATTAGCAATATTTGATTCAGTTTCTAATGCGTTAATTTGAATTCGTGATAGTGCATCGGCAAATTTATTTTCTTTGCCTTTCTTATACCTAATATCGAAATTAAATTCTTCAAGTTTGAGTTTCCATCTGGTTAATCTTGAATTGGGTTCTTTAAGAGATGTGTACCATACAAGAGGATTGTGATCAGTTTCGATTAGAAATTTTTGTCCGTATAGGTAGGGTCTAAAGTGCTTAGTTGCTTCTACGATAGAAAGAAATTCTTTTTCAATGGTAGAGTAATTTCGTTCGGCTGAATTAAGAGTTCGAGAATAAAAAGCTATAGGGTGATCATTTTGAGATAAGACGGATCCTATGGCTACATTAGAAGCATCTGTGGTAAGGTTAAATGGCTTTGAAAAATCCGGGTAAGCTAGAACTGGCGAGTTTGTCATTAGTTCTTTACATTTCTCGAAAGCGTTAATATAATCTGGATCTGTGGGATTTAATTTAGTGTTTTTACGTAGGCATTTGGTTAAGGGTTGAACAATTTTCGCAAAATTTTTAATGAATTTTCTATAATATCCAACGAGACCAAGGAATGCTTTTATTTCTTTTTGAGTTTTTGGAATAGGATATTTTTTAATGCACTCTATTTTAGATGGATTTGGTTTTATACCTTCTGGGGTTATTACATGGCCCAAAAATGGAACTTCTTTACACAAAAATTCGGTTTTATCTAATTGGACTTTTAGATTGACTTCCTTTAATTTTTGAAAGATGGTTCTAATATGAAGGATATGATCGTGAAGTGATTTAGAAAAAATAATAACATCGTCCATGTAAACAAAGCAGAATTTAAAAAGATATTTTCTTAAAATTTCATCCATCATCCTTTGGAATGTGGCGGGGGCATTTTTGAGACCAAACGGCATTCTTAGATATTCATAATGACCGTTGTTAACAGTGAAAGCTGTTTTCTCAATAGATTTGGGGTCCATTTCAATTTGATGAAAACCTTGGGCTAAATCTAAGACAGTGAAATATTGACATTTTCCCAGGTTATCCAGAATTTCTTCTATTTTAGGTAATGGAAATTTATCCTCAATTGTATTTTCATTTAATTTTCTGTAATCGATTACCATTCTAAATTTTTTTTTCTCCGGAGGCATCTAGTTTTTTCGGAACTATCCAGACTGGTGCGGAAAAAGGAGAGATAGAAGTTCTTATAATTTTATTATCAAGAAGTTTTTGAATTTGTTTATTTATCTCTGGTAACATAGATGGAGGGTGTCGAAATGATTTTACATAGATTGGTTTGTCATCTTTGGTACGGATATGATGCTTGACATGGCTAGTGAAAGACAAGTCAGATTTATCAGTGTACATGATTGGTGAAAATTCTTTACAAATTTTGATGACTGCCTCTTTTTCTTCAGAATTCAGGTGGCTTAATCTAAGAGATTCAATTACATGGGGATTCTTAATATTTGTAAAATTTGTTTGAATATTAAAACATTCTGAAGGGATTACATTATACCTTGCTTTGAATTTTGTGACAATCGGTTCGTCAAAGGGATTAGGTATCTCGCAATATCCATTTTCTATGTGGACTAAATAATCTGGAAATGTGTAATTATGTAATTCAAATGAAGGTAGAAGTCCAGTTCCAAAATTCTGATTGACAGGAATTTTTAATTTATCAGATGAATGGGTTATTTTAGGTGGTGGTTTGGTCATAGCAATATGAAATGGAATTAACTTATTTTTCAGGCGTAGTTTATTTGTAGAATAATCAATAGAACCTCTTGCATTTGTTGAAATATGTCACTGCCTATAAGAGCATCGTAATGTTCGTGCCAGTTAATGACGTGAAAGTCTATAATATTTGTAATACCTAATTCACTTAAGAGGGGGTATCTAAAATTATATTTTTCTATAATTTCTCTGTTGCAAGAAATTACTGAAAAGGGCTGTTCATATATGCAATCTGGAAGTAAGTTAGCAAAACGAGGTGAAATGATTGAATGTGAGGCACCAGTGTCTATGAGAATTTTAATGTTTAATTTTTGAAGATATAAGTAAGGGAGGGATGAAAGACGACCAATGTGATTTAAGTCGATTCTAGATGTCTCGAGACTTCCTGAAAATTTGAATTATTTTCAGTTTCATCTTCCCAGGTGAGTTCTGGTTGGATAGGCAAATATTGGTTTGATTCTGTATCAAAATAGCATGGAATTGGTGCAAAATCTAAAGACTCAGAGTTTTCGGAAACCTCAGAATTTTCTTGATGTGTTTCTAAATTAGTTAGTTCTTCGAAATATTGTTTAAATGGTGCAGTTTGTCTAAAGAAATTGGGATTACGTTGCTGATATGCTTGTTGAAAAGGTGTTTGTTGAGATGTTGATGGTAATGGTTTAAATACTGCGGTGGATACTCCTGACATAGGTGTTGGTTTCGAATTAGGTGTGGGATGTTTAAACATTGGCGGTTTTCTGAATGCAGGAATATTTGAGGGGAATTTTTGATTTATTGGTTTTGATTGAATATTAATTGGACCTTGTGGAAATGACTGTTGTCTAAAGTTTGGAGGAGGAAAAAAAGGTTGTCTTTGTGTGTTTTGATTTTTTATTTGAGGTTGTGAAAAATTTTTAGGTTGATATCTGTTAAATATTTGATTTGTTATAATGTTATAATTAGATATTTTGTTTTGTAAGTCTGTCATGGTTTTTGGTAGTTCTTGAATAAAGACAGGTCGTAGGTCATCTGGTGAATTGGAAACTACCGTTAAAATCGCTGTTGACTCTGCTTGGTCTAAATGAAAAATTTTTAAGTTTACGTCAGAAATTTCACAGTTAATTTTAGTGTTGATTTCATTTAGGAATTTTTTAATTCGATCAAAAAATTGTTGTATATTTTCATTTTTATCAGTTTTCAAATTTTGCAAAGATTGTAGTAATGATCTTAAATCAATGGGGTTTCCAAACTCTTTCTGTAAGGATGCTTTTACTTCATCCCAAGTTTTAAATTGCGGGTTACGGAAAATATATAGTTGCGGTTCCTTTCTTAATTTAGATTTTACAGCATTTAGCGCAAAATTTAATTTTGTTGGAGTTGTTCCATATGTTGTAAGAAATTCATTACAAGCGAGAATAATATTTTCTAAATATTCGATTTGTCCGTCAAAAGTTGGTAAAAAGTCGCAGGCTAGTTTGAATGTTTCGTCAGGCATGTTTCTTTGCGTGTATGTGTTAATATGTGGTATTTGCGGTTGAATAGGAGGATTAGTAGAGTTTCCTTGAGAGTTAGATATCGCTAAATTACTTAAACTATGTTCTAACCTATCTAAATCTAAATTTTCAGTTTCTAAGGAAATTTTGGAATATAATTGAATGTCTTCTTCGGAAGTTGGATTTTCTTGGTTTTCTAAAGTTTTGAAGGAAGTAAGGTCTTTATTGGACGTGCTGCCTTCTTTTAGTTTTTGCAGAAATTTAGTTTTTATGTTGTCAGTGGTTTTGTCTTTAGCAAACATTTAAAAATTTACTTACAGAAAAAACATCTCTATGGTGTGGCCTTAAAAAAAGTAAAAAAATAATTTGGGCGCCAATTTGTGGCCTATTTAAAATGCATTGTGTGACATTTGTGGCAGCTTAAAGACGTTGCCGCCATTTTGTGACATTGTAATTAGAACAAACACAATTTGCCAATCTGTGACACAAAAACCCACTGAATAATTAAACAAATATCTGGAAGCAGAACTGTATTTTCCAGCTAGGTAAAACATTGATATGCCCGGTAACTTTTATACAGTGGAGAAGGGGGGGGTTCAGAAATAAGAAAATTTTAAGTGCGCCACATTATTTAATACCAATGTTTTACAAAGAACTTCTTAAATAAAATACAGTTCAACCCAAATGTTGTAGCCAAACAATGAAATTCCACCTACTTCCGAGGCTTCCAGAATATTTGTGTAATTAAAAAACCAAAAAAAAAATTACTAATAGACAAAAAAATAAAAATTCTAAAAGATTTTTAACTTAATCAAAACAATAAAACTAGAAGCACTTTACAGGTAGATGGACTCCTTTTACAGGTCATAGTGTACCTACATCTGAGTCAGTAGTGTGAGACTCGGTTACATAAATGATTGTTAAAAAAAAAAACACTTCCACAATCGTTCCATCATAGGGGAGATCTAGACCAAATATCTGCTGTCATCATTCTACATTGGGTAGAATGAGACAGACAGCAACCCAGTCCGAGATCCACCCCATGAGGTAAAAATGTGTAACGAAACCGCTAAAAAAAAATATAATCTCATCTCTCTTTTGTCTCCGCAAAGTTGGTCATCGGGTTGTACAAATAACACAAGAAAAATTAGTTCATCTTATTTATTTTAAAAGGTAAAACTGGAGTATTACCAAAAACATGAAATAGAAAAAAAATTAATGAAATGTAGTGGTACAAGTCAGGGCCTAAGTAGCAAGACAATCCAAATTTCACAAGAGAAATTGTCTTAAATAAATGAGATGAAGGAAAACTTAGTAAATACACCGCAAAATTGTGGTTATGACGTCATACCATTACCTTGCGTTTACAAGAAGTGTTAAAATTAAGCTGTGCAAAATTATATAGGGAAAGATCACTTCTAAATTATATTGCGAAAGTTATATATGAGAAAAAAATTATAGTTAAGGCTTGCTCCTACCTTGGTCCTTGATTATATTGTTAAAATAAAAAAATGTGTTTTATTTTGTAAACCTGGATGTGTTGTACCAGACATCTTCTGCTACTCCAGGTCCCGTTCTGCTCGCGCCTCCCCTAGTGCCCGCTTAGCACATCACGCTAGGGCCACACTGGTTGTGGAAAATGTTGCTGATTCTTTGCCCGAGCGTAGAACCCTGTGGAAAATGAAATGTTTCAGTTTCCTGGAGAACCCCATGTCGACTCAATAAAATACAGCAGATTTAAACAGATGAACTAAAATAACCCTACGTACCTTTCCCAGGGTTAGAACTGGCTCGTCCGGCTTCCCACCAGCGTCCAGCACCGCTGCCGATGGAATGGACAGGGCTGTAGACAAAGGAGAAAAACAATATATAGTTTTTATCCAACACGTGGTTAAAAGAAAAATATAAAAACGCCAAAAATTCCCCACGTCTGTTGTCAAAAAAAGTACATTTCACACGAAAAATAACTACAATTTGGGAGGCAAATATTATCTTGAAGAGTACTCAAATAAAAAAAAATGAAAAAAAATAAAATCGAACTTACCGCTGCTCTTACCGTACAAAATGGCGTAGGCCGACTTAAAATTCCCCTCAAAACAGGGTGCGAGCGTCACTCCAGATTACGCCTAGACACGACGGACTCACTTCCACAGTTTCTGGGATATCTCCTACAATCGCTGTAGTGCCAATCACCAAAAACAAAGGCGATCCCAGAAACTGTTGTCGACCCAGCCAAAATTCGTTAGCAAGAGAGACCAACCACTTCGTCGAGAATACCAGAATAATGAAGTCGCCGGAAACCGTTTTGTAAATTTGGTGGGTAGTGGGGACGGTAAAACGCAATAGTACCAACCTAATCTTCCCGGTTAAATTTAAATAAAGGATGCGAACCTATTTATAAAAAACTTTTCCGCCAAAAATAAATCTCTACCTTCAGTGGCAAGACTGGAAGAAAAAACCCGGGGTGTTCAAAGTAACCAATGAGGAGATACAGCAATAGTTCTATACAGGTATATAGGGGGCAGCACCGACCAAGGGGATAGGAAGTACGTAAAACGCACCTTGAGGTGTTGTCGGATCTATTTCCACGGTTGAAATTTTTATAACAAGGACGTCGAGACACCCTCCATACATTTGACCGAACATTTGCCTACCGGACCCCCACCAACATATCAAGTAGAAGAAGAATAACCCGACGGACTAGAAGAAGCTCAGCATTGAAACCATCAACTGTAAAATCAATTACTGGAGATCAGGGCATGCAGCAAACCCAGGAATATTCGAACACTCAACCAATTCCCATATAAGTAAAGCTATACTAAGTGTAGAATTTAGTTGTATTTTAGCTACAGTTTCAGTCACAAGTTTCCTTTGCTCTTTATATATGTTTTCTCTAAGATTCATATGGTTTGACGCCATTCTTATAAAACATTTCTACTGTAATAAAGTTGTTTCTGAACCTGAACCCAAAAATACACACTGAACTACTGCTAAGAAGCTCGGCACAAGAGTGTTCAGATGTTAACTCACACGATTTCGTTTATTCTTTTAGTCTTGGTTTTTATCCCTCGTTTATCTCCCATTTACAAAAGTGCATAACTCGTATTTATTTTATCCTTTCCCTATCAAATTAATAAAGATATCAAAGTGGCGGAGCCTCGGTTGTTCCTGGTCGACCCAAATATGTTTTTGTACTATCAAAACTAGTTAATCCGTGAAGGATATGAGGTTCGGATTGTCCCAATATCCTCGAAATAAACGTAAGGGAATGAAATGTTCATCTAAATGTTTCCTTCCTGTTACTGAAACCATTTGTGATGCGGCAACGCCGCCATTCCCCAGCATAACAGCTGTTTAACTTTATGAGCGTCAAGAGAATCACAAAATTCCACAGATAAAAACAAAACAATCAAAATTTTTATGTGATTTTCCCGAAGCCTGTGATCTTAAATTCCAATTACGATGTCCAGATAATGCGATGTGCGTAGTGTCCACAGTAATTCGATGGAATGCCTCCTTTTAAGGTAACTTCCTAGACCCTATATAACCTCCAAACCTAGCTCTATAAAATACCCTTACTTTGTGTACAGAAAGACGAATCAAAGAGCCTTGATTATTTACCTAAATAAACAAATATGTAACGTTGTCTTAAACGTAAAAATGACACGTTACATAATCCCCCCCCAACTTCAAGACGATTAACCTAAAAAGGTTAATCGGAGAGGTCCGCTGCCGACTTAAGGTCTTTGGCATGCCAACTCCCTGGCAGTACTTTACCCGATGGTTCCTGAAGCTCAAATATCCATGGAGAAATTTTATTCCTAATCACATAAGGACCAACGAATTTCGGTGCTAACTTCTTCGAGAAAATCTTCGCAGCATCTGACAAAACATAATTTTTCTTCCAAACACGCTGACCCACAGCAAAGTTGGGTACCCTTGTACGCAAATTATACTGAACTACGTTTTTCTCTCCAGCCACCTCTAACCTTCTCTTAACATCAGCATAGAGCTTCCGGAAACCTTCGTTCTTACTTTCAGCTGCGGATTGTACACCATTCTCTTCAGATAACAAAACTGGGTTGGAGTAATCTTTACCTGATATACACATATTCCTACCAAAATTAACAAAGAAAGGAGACATCCTGGTTGTCTCATGGGTTGCAGTACGAATCGCGCAGGCAAGTTTATGTATTTGTTCGTCCCACTTCCTGTGGTTGTCTTTCACATAACAACATAACATGGTTTTTAACGTGCGATTCGTCCTTTCTGTTGGATTCGCTCTGGGGTGATAGTACGGATTATACTGAATTTTAACCTGATAACTCTCAGCAAAACGCTTAAATTCGTTACTTTTGTACTGAGGGCCATTATCACAAAGTATCAAGCGCGGTACTCCGAAGACCATAAAGACTTGTTCCTCAAGGTGCTTGACAACAGCTTGAGGAGGGGCTGTTCGCATTGGAAAAACTAAGGAAAACTTACTCAAATAGTCCGTAACGACGAGAATCCAGCAATTACCCTTTGTTGAACGAGGTAGAGGTCCACATAAATCAGTCGAAATAATTTCCCAAGGACGAGTTGGTTTTGGGTGAGATATCATCTGATCAGATACACCTTGTGTATCACCTTTATGAGCTGCACAGACAAAGCATTTCTTTACAAAAGTTGCCACGTCCTGGCGCATTTTTGGCCAATAATATTTTTCTGCCTGTCTGTGGAAGGTTTTATACACACCCATATGTCCTGCGGTAGGAGGATCGTGAGCTTCTCCAATAATTCTACGCCTATGATCTTTGGGGACTACCTCTTTCCAATATTCGTTAGATGGTGAAAGTTGAGGGTATTCTTGTTTGACATATTTATACAACTTATTATCAGTGTATCTCCAGTTCATAAATTTTAACGGTGATTCTACGACCCTCTTTACCATCTTTTGGTACCATCGATCTTTAATTGCTGTTGAAACATCTCTGGGCTGCGAAATTGTATCAATCATAGGTACTGCACGAGACAACATGTCCGGGACAACTAAATCTTTCCCTTTCCGATGGATTACTTCAAAATCATATTGCTGCAGTTTTACAGACCAACGAGCAAGTCTTCCACTGGGCTCTTTTAAGCTATGAAGCCATTTTAAGCTAAAATGATCTGTTATGACCTTAAATGAGATCCCCTCAATATAAGGCCGGAGCTTCTCTATCGCCCAAACCAATGCCAAACATTCTCGCTCGGTGGTCGTGTAAACACGTTCTTGCTTAGTCAAAGATCGACTCAAATAGCATATGACTTTGTCTCCTTCAGGATAAGGCTGCGTTAAACATGCTCCTATTCCATATCCTGAGGCGTCTGTTTGAATGACAAATTCTTTGGTATAATCTGGACATGTAAGAATCGGTGCAGTCACTAAAAGTTCCTTAATCTTAATAAATGCTCTTTCGCAGTCTGGAGTCCAATCGAACTTTTGATTCTTCTTAGTTAGAGCTGTAATTGGAGCTATTATCGCTGAAAAATTCTCTATGAAACGTCTATACCAGGATATTGTACCTACAACTCTACGAACTTCTCTGACAGTTCTTGGCCTCTGGAGCTCTAACATGGCTCTAATTTTATTAGGGTCAACTCGGATGCCTCGACGGTCCACTACGAATCCTAAATACGTCATTTCTGGCCTACACAGTTGGCATTTTTCCCAACTTACCGTTATCTTTGCATTCTGCAATCTTCGTAGGACTTCCTCAAGAATTCTAAGATGTTCAGAAATGCTCTGTGTGACAATTACGAGGTCATCGAGTTGTTGCGCATTATGAAGACCAAATGGTAACCGCTTAAATTGGAAGAGACCTCGTCGACAGATGAATGCTGTTAGTGGCTTCGATGATTCTTCCATTGGTACTTGCCAATAAGCGCTTTTGATATCTAAAGTTGACAAGTACTTAGCATCTTTCAATTTGTCAAGAGTCTCGGATACGAGTGGTAAAGGATAACTATCACGCGCCGTCACTGAGTTCAATTTGCGGTAGTCTACACAGAAACGATATTTCTTTGTGTTTTTCTTTTGTACCATTACCACTGGTGAAGCCCATGAACTACTACTCCGTTCTATTACATCCATTTTCAGCATTTCGTCGATCTCGTCATCAATAAGTTTTTGAATGACCGGTGAGACCTTATATGAACGTTGTCTTATCGGTGCTGCATCTGTTGTAATCTTATGCTCTACCCTGTCTGTACATCCTAGTGAGTCACCCATAATAGTCTTATATTTATCGACCAATTCCTCTAGTCGTTCTGATTCATAAGGCGTAAGAGTAGTTTGTTGGTCTGATGTTTCTAAAGAACAAATCACATCTTTACTATCGGCAAAGTGCCACTCATTAGTACTTAAGTTCGGTACTATCCCCATCGAAATCCAAAAATCTAATCCTAAAATCAAAGTGTGCGGCAACTCAGGAACGACGACGACCTCTATTAACCTAAATTTATCCTGAACTCGCATAGGAAGCTGCACTGTCCCAATACTACTCATGCTTTGACCATTTGCCACAATACAACTGGTCTTCTTTGTCGTATCAAGTGAAAAACCAAACCTCTCGATGATTGACCAACCATGATTCCCTAAAAAGGTACGTGAAGCCCCGGAATCCAACAAACCTAATAACTTATTTCCGAGCACATCCACTTCTAAATAAGGCCTCTCATCTTTGCGAGCATGACTTATCACATAATCTAAAATGTACGTTAGCCTATCGGTCGATGCTTGTTCAGGCTGACTCGAAGGTCGACCACCTACGAGCGCCTGGGTCCGTTTCCCTGACGATTACAATTTCGACATTCTCTTACTGTTACCCCTGCTCGTCCACACGAATAACACTGCTTACCTCTAGGTAATGCGCACCCGATTGCCATGTGCCCTGTTTGGTTGCATCTATAACATACCACGTCCCTATTCGCCCTACCAGGTCTAACACCTTGTGGTGGTTGTTCATCTCTGTCATTTACACTAGACTGACCACTAGCTGGTTGCTGTCTATCTCTATCAGCCCTAGCAGCAAAATTGCTTGCTGGCTGCTGCCTATTTCTGTCGAATCTATTAGCAGGATGATTTAAATTCTGTTGGTTCGATGTCCCGGCACCTGATATTTGAATTGCATCAACCCCTGTTGAAAAATCGTCACTGTCGCTCTCTACGTCAACGTAGGCCAAGTCAGGTTCGATTGATTGGTTTCTCCTAGGTGTAAAATTCTCCTCTTCTAAACCATATCTCTGGTCTATTCTACGACACAGATCCTTTAAATGTGATAGGCTATTGACCTCAGTAGCAATTAACCCATTTTTATAGATGTCCGCGATATTTCTGAAGACGATAGCTAATTTCGCCTCTTCGGAAACAGGACAGCCCAGTCTTTGGAAATATGTGTTCATGACAGCAATATAGGTCCCTATAGACTCTCCAGGGCCTTGTTTACGTTTTTGAATCTCCTTCAATAGCTTCTCGCCATATGAAGAAGGAAGATATTCTGCCATGAACCTCTGTTCCAGCTGTTCCCACGTATGGACTTCTCTTCGAACATCTTTGTAAAAAGTATAAGCTGACTTTTCAAAAAGATCAATGCCCGAATTCAGTAAAACCTTTTTGCTGACTCCTCTCGCCTGACTTAACTCGTCCACTCTCTCAAAAAATGCGGTGACGGAGATCGTACCCCTCTCGCCTGTAAACTTTAAGTTCCACTTATGCGGAGGTACAGGTGCAACGTGATATGAGGTACCAGGATCACTTGACATTGGTACTGGCGACGAACATGAAAATGGTCGTGACTGAGCAATTGGTGCTATGCTACTTTGGAGGGCAGCTAAACTCAAAGGAACGGTAGACGGTTGTTGATACTGAAAAGCTGTTGTACCGTAATTCTCAATCGGCATAGGGAGTGGTGCTTGTACTGATGTTTGAGTTGGGTTTGTAAGCACTTGCATTTGCAATGGAGCAATGACCGACGGTTGATTTGTGGGCTGTTGAGCTGGTCTTTGTGTGCTCGAGTGCTGTGGTTGCGGGAGTTGAGACTGGCTGGGAATGTTGCCAACATTTGTCGAGTGATCTGAGCTTCGACTCGTTGATTGGGTTTCAGATGCTTCATCATCATCTGAGTTCACGCCAACTCTTAATAAATCTGTTGCTTGGCAACCTCCCAATCAAACTCAAGGTTTCCGCAACCAGTATGCCTTTTGTTTGACTTTCTTCAAAGTTTGACGGATTCATGTTATTTATCCTGGCTAACACATGTTCCAACCTTACAGCGATTTTCCTAAACTCTCCCCCTTTGCTCGTACCAGAGAACTTCTCTACCAGCGGTACCAGACTATCAAGCTTCTTCATGCAGCTAAAAGCATCTTGGCCAAATTTAAAGGGATACGGAGGGTACCTCATACTTGTATCAGTCTTTTCTCTTTGCTTAATCAGCATAAGCTGTTGTTTCATTTCTTCCACCGATCCAATGGCTATGCCTCTCCATGTTAACTCATAGATTAATTCGTCCTTGACTAAGTACCTTATGTCAGACAACCGACTCACAGAAACAGCCATAGTGCCTTTTATATTCAAACTTTAAACTTTAATTAAAACTGTTAATTATACCTCCCAATTATAAAAACTAAACCACGCAATAACAAACACAAAGTTCACTTTAAATTCACTAGTGAAAACCACTATAAATTTTCTCACAAATGTAGAAAATATAAAACTTAAATACGGGCAGACGCGAACAAAACCGAAAAACACCGGAGCAGTAAGAAAGTAAAATTTATTTGCATTTAAAAATGTAATCATAATTTATATTAAGTATTTGTACAACCAACTATGACGTCCAACCTTGCAGAGAGAAATAACTACTTAAATCCTAAATTAGAATTAACAAGTAGCCATAAAAAAGTTAAAAAAATAAAAGAGAGACCAGAGTTTTGGCAGTGTTTAGGTCTCATGTTCCACTCCTGCGTGAGTAAAACCAAAAAAAAAATAATTGCGCTTATCCTAGCTGAACTGGATTAAAATTAAAGTTAAGTGATGTTTGTTTACCTCAGCAACCGAATAGGTAAATTTATCCCTAAATGGAACGTACAACAGACTACCTATAACAAAAATCCCAAAGCTGTTGTACACAGTTAACGCTAGGGTATACTCCTGCTATTGCAGAACGGCTCCACTAATAAACTCCTCAAAAAAAAACCCAAATCGCCGTATACCATGATTTTTCTAAAAAGAATAAATCAAAACCCACTTTAACCTGCTTACCTATTCTGAGTCTACACGAAACATGCATTGCTTAAGGTCACATCATCCCTTAATATATAAGTGAACGCAATAAACATCGGAACAGATGTTCATGTTATAGAAATCGTAAAATATGCTCAATTAAAAAAAAAACCGCTCGCTGAAATTGCGTCGAATTAGACTAGTAAGGACGTTGTGTGTAATTAAAAAAAATTAAAAGAAAATTTTTTAAAAAAATTACCGCTGGTAAAAAAAAATTTTACACAAATAACGGTAGGACTGCAACTCTCTAATAATCGTTAAAATGAAATTCCCAAAATTTTAACTAAATTGATGCAAACCATGGTCAAGAAGACCTTAGAATCGTACCGAAAGGTGCCCAAAAAAAAAATTAAAAATTTTTGGTGTCGACCACAGTAGCCCAATAATCAAAAACAATTAATTAGTGGCTCACTAAAATTTTCAAAATATTACTCTACCCTGGCTTGGAGTAGGGCGAAAAAAAATTAAAACAAATGATGATAGGTTGTTAAAACGTGAGGGTTCGAAATAAAATTATATTTAATTCAGCAAAAAAAAAATATTTAAATAAACTGGTCAAACCATTGTAGGGGCAAGGTACTACTATGCACCAAGGAAAAAATGTCCAACAAGAAAATCAAGTTTCCCTTTTAAAAAAAAATATTTAAAGAAAAATATTTAAAAAATATTTTCAAAAAAATTAAAAATGTTTAAGTGGGGTTGCAGCTCCTATTAGTGAACCTTAAAAAAAAATTTAATAAAACCAACACCAGAAAAATCTTATTCGAGTTGTCATGCAACAGTTTTTGCTCTTTTCCTTTAAAAACAGTTGTCAATTCCCTTTCCTCTCCCAAAACTGTGGCAATGTGAAAAGTAAATGAGCTAGAAAAATTAATTTACTATAAAAAAAAATGTTGAAAATTAAATTTACTTAAGAATCATAAGGTATAAAAATCGTAATTGCAAAAAAACCAATCAGTTTAGGAAAAGTAAAAAAAAAATATTTATGTTCAAAAAAACAAACGATGTTAGTATATTTGTTCAAAATTATTACTTAAGGAAATAAGCAACGTTAGTACTTATTTACTGTACCACTATAATGTGAAGAACCTTTGCACTCAACTCCGTAAAGAATTATCTTGTGTGCACTTCCAAAAAAAACAAATATGGAAACAATTTCAAGGATCACCTATAAGAACGTTGTAAAACTAAATCTGCCTACTCAAGTGTCTTTACACACAACATCTACTCAAAAAAAAATTTACTGCTTAATGCATTCTCAGATCTTTATTCCTGGTGTTCACGAGAGCTAAAATTAAGTTGGGCCCTTTCCGCAACTATTAGTCAAAGCAAAATTACCAAATGTCCAAGGGCTAATGAGACCCCACCACCTACAAATGATATCTTGAAATGAAACAGTTGGGAATAATCCTGCGTAAAAACCAGAGAACAAAATCAAGAACCAAAAACTATTACATTAATTTTAAAAGAGCATAATAAAACTCCCGGCCCCAATTAAACTTTTGTTATCTCAACAAAACTCGGCCTAAAACCAAAAAAACTTTTTATTAGACATTTCCCCTATTTCCCCTAAGTATAATGTCAATAAAACCCAAAAACTTGTGATTTCCATTCCAATTCCATCTGGACCCTATATATTTTTTAAACGGTCAAACACCCACAGGTGAAACAATATCTTATTTCAAAGAAATCTTAAATTTATTGTTAAACCTGAACACTTTCCCATTTATTCCACAACAGTGTATTGTAATTTAAAAATTTGCTTCATTATTTGAGGTCACCAGTATGAAATTATTTTAAAATTAAAAAAAAATGAAATAATAAAAAAAATTATTTCCCAATTGTCCACAACTTCCAAGTTTTCATCCCTAAATACCTAGGTACTATCTCAGTCTAACACCATCCATCGTTATCCAACATAACGCTTTAATTTCAGAAGCAACAAAACGAAGATTAAGTGAAAAGCTAAGCAAGTATGTTGGAAGTTGCTTTACAATGGGCGCAGATGTAAGGCCCCTTTAAGTACACGCCACTGTCCTGAACTGCAAACTAACAAAAAAACTGAAGACTAGCATATCTGCCGTCAAACAACATTTGGCATGAAATTAAAATAATTTCATATCATACCAGTACCCTCCAAAAACAAAACGTTTTTTACTATAAGACCCAAACACTTAACCAATAAATCTTGTTATTTAAAATTATGATTCGGAAGTAAAAAGATTTATTTATTCCTGCCTGATCAACTAAGACAAAAAAAGTTCACCTTTTTGTAACTCAAGAAGTTCCCGTTTGGTCCCCTAAAAAAAATATAACCTGTCTGGTCACCCTTTAAAACTACGACCACTATAAAAACCGTTTTGACCAAAACAAGAATTCGAGAAGTTATGTTTACAAAAAAAAATAATCTTTTTAAGAAAAATTAAATTATTTAAAACGAATTAAAATTTTGAAATATTTTTACCAATTACCACCGCCTAGCATTTATATTTAGTTGAAAGTCTCACTTAAATTCACTGACCAATTTCTCGGCCTCAAAATGACATTACTAAAAAAAATTACTGAACTTTACAAATGAACTCTAATAATATAATGAACTAAAAAAAATCAAAAAAATTATATCTATATCTGTCTCAGTTAAACATTTCTTTTGTGGTATTATATCTAGTTGGGCTTCAAATTCATTTTCTCTGTATTCAATCTGGAGCAGGCAAAACTTCTCAAGGCTCAAACATAAATGTTTGCTCTCCAATGGCCATGACCAAGCTATGACCTGAACGCAGAAAAAAATACAGAAAAAAAATAAATGTGTACCAGAAAACTTTAATTGATAGAAATACCCGTAGGTCATTTTTAAAAAATGCACTCCAAAGCCCAACGCTGTATTTTCTACCAAAAAAATTTGACCAGTCACGAAACACAACTAGACAACTAAACCAAAGACCTAAAAACTGTCTTTCAAAAAAAATACCCCAAAAAAAAAATGCCAACTGGACTTTTGGCATTATCTTCAGCCAAGGTGTCACTCTAGGGATTTTAGCCTTGTGTTTCCTAACCTCCCGAGTCGACACTAGTAGTAGTACCCTCCTCTGACCCGATGTAACTGAGTGACGTAAGGTCTTAAATGTCATCCAACAGTTACCACCAAAAAAAAAACAAGAAAAGGAAATGACAAAGCAAAATAAACTCATTTTCCCTTTCTTTCATTATTACTAATTAATACTTTCAACTAAACAAAGCTACCATCTGTCAAGCTATATTTACTTTAAAACAACTCAGCCAAGAAAAATTTGTGTGAAACCCTGTAAAAATATTCCAATTTCCAAGTGGTGATATCCCACAAAAAAAATTAAAATGACCAAAAAAAACTTGTTGACCTAAATAAATTGACTGCACTAAAAAATAATCGGTGAAACAATTTCTATCTTATCACAAGCAGGAAATAATAACATATTAGTAGTAGGCAACCTGCAAAAAAAAATTGTTAGAAAAAAGCACACTCCTTCTGGCATATATTTAAACCTAAAAAGACTATGTCTGGAGGTCCATCCACCTATAAATCAACAAAAAAATTGAAGTAAATTTACATTGTTGTATTTATTTTTCTTAAAAAAAAAATTTTAAAAACTAAAACATGTTTTTCCTACAAAAACTTTAAAGAATTAAGAGCATGAGTTGGACTCTGTTCAATTAAAACTCCTATGTTTTTTTATCCACTTATTCTTCCTTAATAAATAAAAATGAATCTTTTATTTTCCAAGAAAAAACTTGTGAAGATAAGCTAATAAAAAACTAAGAGGATTACTAAAACAACAAACCGAGTTCCAAATCAACGTTCAAATATTACTAAAAAAAATATTAAAAAAAAATGTTATTTCCAAAAACCAATGATCTTGTTTTTTTTATGAAAAAAAAAATGATTGAGTGTCAAAACCACCCACAGCCACTGAAAGCCTCTAACCTGGCTTTGGTTGTACCACAAAAAAATTTTCTCAAAAAAAAAATAAAAAAACCATTTGTCTTTTTTTTTCCAAATTCAAAAAAAACCAAAAAAAAATTACATCAGATGTTAAAAAAACTAGCCAAAACACACGTAGGGCGCCAATTTGTGGCCTTAAAAAAAGTAAAAAAATAATTTGGGCGCCAATTTGTGGCCTATTTAAAATGCATTGTGTGACATTTGTGGCAGCTTAAAGACGTTGCCGCCATTTTGTGACATTGTAATTAGAACAAACACAATTTGCCAATCTGTGACACAAAAACCCACTGAATAATTAAACAAATATCTGGAAGCAGAACTGTATTTTCCAGCTAGGTAAAACATTGATATGCCCGGTAACTTTTATACAGTGGAGAAGGGGGGGGTTCAGAAATAAGAAAATTTTAAGTGCGCCACATTATTTAATACCAATGTTTTACAAAGAAGTTCTTAAATAAAATACAGTTCAACCCAAATGTTGTAGCCAAACAATGAAATTCCACCTACTTCCGAGGCTTCCAGAATATTTGTGTAATTAAAAAACCAAAAAAAAATTGACTAATAGACAAAAAAATAAAAATTCTAAAAGATTTTTAACTGAATCAAAACAATAAAACTAGAAGCACTTTACAGGTAGATGGACTCCTTTTACAGGTCATAGTGTACCTACATCTGAGTCAGTAGTGTGAGACTCGGTTACATAAATGATTGTTAAAAAAAATACACTTCCACAATCGTTCCATCATAGGGGAGATCTAGACCAAATATCTGCTGTCATCATTCTACATTGGGTAGAATGAGACAGACAGCAACCCAGTCCGAGATCCACCCCATGAGGTAAAAATGTGTAACGAAACCGCTAAAAAAAAAATATAATCTCATCTCTCTTTTGTCTCCGCAAAGTTGGTCATCGGGTTGTACAAATAACACAAGAAAAATTAGTTCATCTTGTTTATTTTAAAAGGTAAAACTGGAGTATTACCAAAAACATGAAATAGAAAAAAAATTAATGAAATGTAGTGGTACAAGTCAGGGCCTAAGTAGCAAGACAATCCAAATTTCACAAGAGAAATTGTCTTAAATAAATGAGATGAAGGAAAACTTAGTAAATACACCGCAAAATTGTGGTTATGACGTCATACCGTTACCTTGCGTTTACAAGAAGTGTTAAAATTAAGCTGTGCAAAATTATATAGGGAAAGATCACTTCTAAATTATATTGTGAAAGTTATATATGAGAAAAAAATTATAGTTAAGGCTTGCTCCTACCTTGGTCCTTGATTATATTGTTAAAATAAAAAAATGTGTTTTATTTTGTAAACCTGGATGTGTTGTACCAGACATCTTCTGCTACTCCAGGTCCCGTTCTGCTCGCGCCTCCCCTAGTGCCCGCTTAGCACATCACGCTAGGGCCACACTGGTTGTGGAAAATGTTGCTGATTCTTTGCCCGAGCGTAGAACCCTGTGGAAAATGAAATGTTTCAGTTTCCTGGAGAACCCCATGTCGACTCAATAAAATACAGCAGATTTAAACAGATGAACTAAAATAACCCTACGTATCTTTCCCAGGGTTAGAGCTGGCTCGTCCGGCTTCCCACCAGCGTCCAGCACCGCTGCCGATGGAATGGACAGGGCTGTAGACAAAGGAGAAAAACAATATATAGTTTTTATCCAACACGTGGTTAAAAGAAAAATATAAAAACGCCAAAAATTCCCCACGTCTGTTGTCAAAAAAAGTACATTTCACACGAAAAATAACTACAATTTGGGAGGCAAATATTATCTTGAAGAGTACTCAAATAAAAAAAAATGAAAAAAAATAAAATCGAACTTACCGCTGCTCTTTCCGTACAAAATGGCGTAGGCCGACTTAAAATTCCCCTCAAAACAGGGTGCGAGCGTCACTCCAGATTACGCCTAGACACGACGGACTCACTTCCACAGTTTCTGGGATATCTCCTACAATCGCTGTAGTGCCAATCACCAAAAACAAAGGCGATCCCAGAAACTGTTGTCGACCCAGCCAAAATTCGTTAGCAAGAGAGACCAACCACTTCGTCGAGAATACCAGAATAATGAAGTCGCCGGAAACCGTTTTGTAAATTTGGTGGGGAGTGGGGACGGTAAAACGCAATAGTACCAACCTAATCTTCCCGGTTAAATTCAAATAAAGGATGCGAACCTATTTATAAAAAACTTTTCCGCCAAAAATAAATCTCTACCTTCAGTGGCAAGACTGGAAGAAAAAACCCGGGGTTTTCAAAGTAACCAATGAGGAGATACAGCAATAGTTCTATACAGGTATATAGGGGGCAGCACCGACCAAGGGGATAGGAAGTACGTAAAACGCACCTTGAGGTGTTGTCGGATCTATTTCCACGGTTGAAATTTTTATAACAAGGACGTCGAGACACCCTCCATACATTTGACCGAACATTTGCCTACCGGACCCCCACCAACATATCAAGTAGAAGAAGAATAACCCGACGGACTAGAAGAAGCTCAGCATTGAAACCATCAACTGTAAAATCAATTACTGGAGATCAGGGCATGCAGCAAACCCAGGAATATTCGAACACTCAACCAATTCCCATATGAGTAAAGCTATACTAAGTGTAGAATTTAGTTGTATTTTAGCTACAGTTTCAGTCACAAGTTTCCTTTGCTCTTTATATATGTTTTCTCTAAGATTCATATGGTTTGACGCCATTCTTATAAAACATTTCTACTGTAATAAAGTTGTTTCTGAACCTGAACCCAAAAATACACACTGAACTACTGCTAAGAAGCTCGGCACAAGAGTGTTCAGATGTTAACTCACACGATTTCGTTTATTCTTTTAGTCTTGGTTTTTATCCCTCGTTTATCTCCCATTTACAAAAGTGCATAACTCGTATTTATTTTATCCTTTCCCTATCAAATTAATAAAGATATCAAAGTGGCGGAGCCTCGGTTGTTCCTGGTCGACCCAAATATGTTTTTGTACTATCAAAACTAGTTAATCCGTGAAGGATATGAGGTTCGGATTGTCCCAATATCCTCGAAATAAACGTAAGGGAATGAAATGCTCATCTAAATGTTTCCTTCCTGTTACTGAAACCATTTGTGATGCGGCAACGCCGCCATTCCCCAGCATAACAGCTGTTTAACTTTATGAGCGTCAAGAGAATCACAAAATTCCACAGATAAAAACAAAACAATCAAAATTTTTATGTGATTTTCCCGAAGCCTGTGATCTTAAATTCCAATTACGATGTCCAGATAATGCGATGTGCGTAGTGTCCACAGTAATTCGATGGAATGCCTCCTTTTAAGGTAACTTCCTAGACCCTATATAAACTCCAAACCTAGCTCTATAAAATACCCTTACTTTGTGTACAGAAAGACGAATCAAAGAGCCTTGATTATTTACCTAAATAAACAAATATGTAACGTTGTCTTAAACGTAAAAATGACACGTTACAATGGTAAGTAATCTTCAGTTGCCGTAATAGACTTGTCCAAAGGCCGTTTGTGCGAAATGGAGAGGTAGTCTTCAGTCCCAAGTCGTGGTTGTTTTTCTGTAGTTGAACCAAGTTGACTATGGATACAATACGAAGGTTCTCCCGGAACGTGTTCTTTTTGGTAGCTGGAGGCAATATGTCGTTTCTTATGCAATATAAGACCGTCAGGATAATGCCAAACAGCTATCCTGTTCGCAGCGCCAGTTAAGTTCCAATAATTCACAGACGGCTTTTTAAAAACTAATTTTCTTTATTTAGTAAAACTTATTACTACTACTATGCTACTACTGCTATAGCTAGAACTTGAATGAATTATCTGATTATGAAATGTGCTTTTATATGCTGACCTTTCACCTAAATGATAACATAATGATATAATGTTAAAAACAACTTATTAAGATATTAAACTAATGATGTACATAATGATATTTGGTTCTTAATTATAATGTTAAAAACAACTTATTAAGATATTAAACTAGTGATGTTTGCATTCCAAAGTTTAAAAGCAATTTACTTATCAATAACAATTTCATAATTGTTATTGATTTTCTTAATGTTCTTTTAAATACTAATTATTATTATTTTTTAACACAGAATAAGGTGGATGTATAGAAGTACATTACTTATATAAACATTAATAAAGATAGAGCAGTTAATTTACGTAGCGATGTTAACAAATTGAGTACGGTCTATAACTCCCTACTCAATAGAATTCGCTTAAAATAACCCCCAAATGACGATTAATGAAATTAACAATAAACAAAATAAAGTAAACTTAAAAGAAAATTATATTTAAAAAATAATATAAAATATTTATAGAAAAATATATATATATTAATATACATTAATATTAATATTATAAAAATGATCAAAATTATATAAAATATAAAAAAAAATAATAATAGAAATTAAAAATAATAATAATAATAATAACATTAATAAAAAATATAAATATAATATGTGTATGTATGTATGTGCATGTGTGTATATGTATGTATGTATGTGATTGTATGTATGTATATGTATAATATAAAAGGAAAAAATAAAGCTTTTCCCCAATTAAACTACGACAACAAAATACGAAGTGTCTCTCTAAGTAGTCATGAATACATAAATGAGTTGAAAATTAGCGTTCAACCAAAAAATATTTTTTGCTTTTTTAAAAATTAATTGTATATACCAAGGTTTAAACAGGAAAAGTTTTGTGTTCTGACAACAATGCATGTTATCAATGCATTTTAATATACAACAACTTTAAACTAGAAAATAAGTTCCATCACTGTCTTAATTGTATCATACTATATACACTTGTCCCACTTTAAATTAAATCAGTACCGTACACTACTAGTGCCACTCTATTCAAGGTTGCCTTTTGCTTTAAACTTAAAGAATTTTAATTTGTTTTAATATTTCGGAACAAAGAAAATCCAGAATAGTGACAACAATGCGGACTAATTTTGCCGCCGATAATATAACCTGTCTGATAAACAAAACAAAAGAAAATATAAATAATTAGCAGATTAATGTCGGGTTTCGTTTTTAATTTTGTGCCGTTTGTTTTCCTGATGTGCTTGAATTCTTGTTTTTTGTTGTTCCAATGTATGATCTAGTCTGAAGGGTGACTACGGAATTTTAAATATTTTAACAGTCCTTTTTAAATTTTAACAGGTTTATAATGTGTACATTGTTGTTATTTTCTACCTGGTATTATGGCTTGCTACAGGTTTTATTTGTTATTGTTGTTTTTATATGAATAGCTGATTGATCTCTTTGTGCGTATTTTATTGAGCCACCCATCAGTTACTATAGTGACGAAAAATTTTTTGAACCTTTGTATAAAAAATTTTATATATGTATATTAAAAAAAAGGAAGAAAAATAAACCATAATTATTTCTTTATATAAATAAATAAAAAAATCAGTTACTTATACATTAAAAGGGAAAAAAATATTTAGGAAAAAAATAATATATTGTCAATAAGGTCATTTTAAATGTTATTTATTGGGAAAAGAATAATAATTTTTAATAGGTGATGTATTAATGTGCCGTATTTTGTATTATCTTACTAATGAGTTGTAACCTTTTTAGTCTGATGAAGACAAAAACCATTGTCGAAACGTTACCGATGGATTAAAACGTATATTTACCAGAACAACAGTGCCCTTATTCACACTAAATTTACCTGTAGTTGCATTGCAAGGACGTGATAAGTTTACTAAATCTAACAATTTTTATTTAATGGAACTTAATCACGCTTCTAAAGTGTAATACCTAGTTAGAAAGCCACACTCATTGTCTGCCTAAAAGTGAAATTAGAACTATCCTATCTAATGTAGTTATTTAGTTATTTGAAAAAATCTAGATCAATGTCACGTCACATTTGAAAGCGTCGGGACGCCGCATATGTTACGTCGCCGGAAAAAAAAATGATTTTTGTAAATGCCTTCATAAGTTTATTAATTGTACCAATTTATATCAAAATCACCACAACTTCGAAAATTCTGCCCAACCATAAGCCTTATTGGTCATTGCAGGGTGTGAGGCTGCTCCCTGGCAGTAAACAAAATAAATACTTGTTACTTAAATCCTTATTGTCCCGCTGCTTAACCAAGTCAAGTTAAGCAAGCTTAATGTTCAAGCACAGCTTGCACACTCTTTAAGTTAAAAAACCTTTAAAATACATTTTTTATCAAAAATAATAATCCTGCTCCATGCGCAAAAAACCACAAAGGATAATAAGCATCTAAGCAAATATCAGTAATCATCTAGACATAAATTTGGCAAGCCTAAAACCGGAGTTTTGGATAGTGCATTCTAGCAGTATTGCGCCTACGCAACAATACCAAAAAGCTGTGTTGTTTTTAATACAAGAACAAATAAAAACAAGTATTAACTTTTTATTTCTATAGAAGCAGGTATCAATTATTTTTAAACTAAATTTACAAACTTTTTTCAAAAAATATAAAATATCAAAACAGCTGAAGTTCAGTTTTGCCTAAATAATATCTGTAATATTTAATTTGGATACCTGAAATTAATTATTATTTTTGCCTTTTAATAATGTTTAGGATTTCCTTATAAACATTTCACGCAACAGTGGCAAAATATTGGTTAAGGACCTTAAAATAACTAGAAAATCGGAATGCGAAATAGTAGGGTCTGGCATTTTTTAGTTTTGGTTGGTTGCAATTTTATACATCGTTATCTCTGCAATTGTGGGACAAACGACCTTAAAAATAATATCGTGTCGATTTCCCCGTAATCAAAAATTTCAAAGAAACCAAGCACAATTCGGCACTAACAAGGAGATCCTTGATTCTGTAACAGTGTAAATAGTCTAATAGAAAGAGGGTTTCTTCAAACAAAATCTTTTGCCGTCATAAGTTTCTCTAATTTTTTGCAATTTTTATACTTTGCCACCTTACATTTGACGACCGTTATTTAAATCAAACCTTTTAAAATTTTTATGCTAATGAGGATTTTGAGAGAATCAAAATATTCAAAAACCCAATATGACAAAAAAGTGTTTTGTATTAAAATTTTTATTTAAAAAAGATCTGAAAAAGTTTGCATGGTATATCTTGCTTATTTTAAGCGGCCCTCAAACGATCAGTATTACTGACAGTATTTTTATATACAGTGTCCCATATAATGTTCGCGACATATGGGAAAAGTTTTTATTTGTGAGATATGGGAAAAAAATTATATAAATCAATAATAAATAAATAAATAGGTCTTTATTTTCCAGTTGCCAATTAAATTAACAAATCATACTTACTTACATTTACAAAAAATTAACCGGAAAAATGCCGAAGTGACAGTGACAAAGTGTACTTTGTTTTTCATCTTGAGCAAATTGATATACGATCAATCCTGCTTGTTGAATATCCTAAAAAGACATTTTGAAATTTGTCACATGACCACACGCGGCAAATTCAAAAAATTGGGCATGAAATCCCAAAAAGTGGGGTTAAATCGCAATGTATCGAAGAAAGTTATTTTAAAAAAGTATTTAGAATGTCATTTTAGGGTCCTCTATGAAATTTGGAGCAGTAATATTAAAAAACAAGAAATACCCTATTTTTGGCATTAGCTTTATTATGAATTATTTTATACAGATTTTATTATTGAAATAGTTTAAGTAACGCAATATTTAATGGACAAAGGTAAAATGATTCCAAATTCTTTATTAAAGTCGTTCATAAAAAATTAAATAAAAATATCCGATTAGCACATGTACCCGTCTTGTCGCAATGGCCTTTATTTTGACATTTTGTAAGGTTTCCGTGAATTTAGTATTGATACCACAATAGAAAACCCCATCATTGATATTATTTATTAAATATTTTATTCAAGTTTTAGAACGCGTTATTTTACATATTTAATAAAGACAATTACTATTTTTTGAAAAATTAATTACAATCAGTGGACTGAATAACTTAATATTAATAAATAACTTAGTATTAAAGCACATCAAAAATCTACATATCCTCCATCTTGCTTCAAACACTTGAACTATTTCAATAATAAAATCTGTATAAAATTAATTTATAATAAGGCTGGGGCCCAAAATGGGGTATATCTTATTTTTTATTATTATTGCTCCAAATTTCATAGAGGACCCTAAAATGACATTCTAAACACTTTTTTGAAATAACTTTTTTCGATATGTTGTCATCTAACCTCCTTCTAGGTTTTCATGACTAATTTTTTGAATTTACCGTCATGACAGTGATCATGTGACCAATGTCAAAATGACTTTCTAGGTTATTTAACAAGCAGAATTGATCGTATATATTTTTTTTTTCATAACTTACAAATAAAATTTCTTTCTTCCGATATGTCGCGAACATTATGGGGGAAACTGTATGTCTTTGTCTTTTGAAGGTTATAAACAAAGACATATATCAAAGTACTGTAAATAATACTGATCGTGTGAGGGACGCTTTACATAATGCAAATAGACGTTTCGAGAACATTCAAATACTATATTTCGTAGGTTATAAACATCATGAAGTCTAAATTGCAGGTTTCAAGAGCCGAACCCCCTCGAAGCTAAGATTTTTTTTACATATTTTCCACCTATTTCATGAATACAAACATAAAATAGCATAAAATACGGTCTCATGGGGTCTTGGGCCTCGCCAAAACCTATCTAGGCCCTACCAAAACTTTTTCTAAATACGCCACTGTCCATCGGCATATTTAAACTTTTTCAATCAGACATTCGAAATTTTCTTCAAAATTTGATCAATCTATTTTTCTTGATGCAAGAAAATTGATCCAACTATCTGAGCCTAACTGCCAAAATCTGTTTAGCTTGTCCCAATTCTTTGACCTTGAACTCTTATCAATTGTTCTTTTAAAAAATTAACTTGTTGCTGACAGTTACTAAACAAGAAAAATCATCAATGTATAAGGCTATACCCACTGTCAAACTGTCCTTGGTCTTTTTAATATATCAGCATGGTTAGTGGATCGTATTTTGACTTTTAAGAATTCAATTTTGACAAAACGTTCTCAGCCTAATATACCATTGCTTAGAACTTTGTTTAAGACCGTAGCGTAGATTGCCTTTTTTAATTTAATTACTTTTCTCTAAACTATTTCTAACCATCTGGTTTTTTTCATAAGAACCTCTTTATCTAAGTAACCGTTTAGATATGCAGTAGCTACATCTAAATGTATATTTTTTTATTTTATTTTTATTTATTGTATTAAGGGAATATACATAGGTATCCCCATTACAAGGGTTGATTCTTAGCAGCTAAATAAATAAAATATTCTAACTTATATAAATAGAAAAACTAAAAAAAAAGTGCACTCGTTATTAATTAGTGAAATAAAAAAAGTATAAAGTACGAAGCCCAGGATTTAAAAGTAGTAGAGGCTTAATTTTAGTTTTAATCAAATTTTCAAATATGATTTTAAATAGAATAAAACATGTCGGAGAAAAACAATTAAAAAAGTGAAAATTACTTATTTCGTAAAAATGATCGTACCTTCATTGAGCTGGTTACAAATTTTGCGATTTCAGCTAAAATAATAAAGGTTGGTAAATCCAGTGCCATGACTAGATCTGTTGAATTATTTATGTTATTTGAAAATAAATATGTTTGGCGTAGAGGAGCATAGAAGGGACATTCAAAAAAGATGTGGAACATATCTTCATTTTTTATTATGTTGCAGATAGACCAGATTTCTTCAGTTTGAATGGTGTATGTGATTTTGTCACAGGTTAATTTTAGATATTTTTTATTGTATGTCCTTAGTTGAGCTATTATTCTAGTTATTAAGAATGGAGATTTTTGCAGTAAGTATTTGAGGAGACTTTGATAGGTTAGTAAGGGAGCAAATAGTAAAAACGATGACTGTGAAAGGATGTCGGTGTCTCTTTGAATAAGAAAGTTTTTTTTGTTTGTTTTTTTTATTTGGAAGTCTATTTAAACAGTTTTCAAAAATATTAGTACTATCGATTTGATCAAAGTAATTTTTCAACTGTAGAATCCAATTATATTTTTCACAACCGTTTTCTCTAAGGTTTTTGAGGCGTAAATAGCAGATTTTTGGTAGTCTATTTTCAGGCATAGATATTAGTTTAGAAAGCCAGGATAAAGCGGCTTTAAAAGTAAGCAATGAAAGTTTAACTGAGTTCGTTTCAAGACGCACAAGGTAGTCGGGTGTGTTTTTTGGAAGGCAAAAAAGCTGCTTGAAAAAATCAACCTGTACCCTTTCAATGACTTCGCTATATCTTAACCCCCAAATACCTATACTATAGGTCAATGAGGGTAGGACGACGCTATCAAATAGTTTTTTCTAGAATAAAATTAATTCATTTTACCGAAACCTTGTTTGCATTTGGTAGTAGATATTTTAGACATTTCGTGTAAAACGGCAAACGCTGAGAAACGAACTCCTAAATAAGTATAGTGGTTAACAATTTCTAGCTCTTGATTATTGTAATAAAACTTGTGACTATTTTACTTTTGAAAAAAAAGGGCATCCTTTGCAGAAGATCATGACTTTTGTTTTCAGAGTGTTAACCGTAAGATAATTTTTGACAGCATACTCTTGCAAAGCGTGAAGCTTTTTATTTAAATCCTGCTGGGAGTCACTGACCAAAATTAAGTCATCAGCAAAAGCTAATAGGATTATACTGACTACATTGTTGATTGTTAGTCCCTCCAAACCTTTTGACTTAAAGAATTCTTCCAAATCATTAAGAAAAATAGAAAAAAGGCTGATAGATTCGCCCTGCAAAAATCCCTCATCAATAGTATATGGTTTGGAGTACGAATCACCAGACCTTATGGTCGCTTTTGCGTTATCGTACAAGCTTTTAATGATTCTAATTATTTTTGCGCTGATGCCATTTTCATACAGTTTTACCACAACAAACCTTGGTAGTATTTAAACGTAAATGTATATGTATTAAAGAATTGAGAACGAAAATGTTGTCGAGGCAACCACGGTTTTTACGGAATCCAGATTGCCACTCTGAAAGGACTTCATGACCCTCCAAAAAGGATGAAATACGTTGTAGTAAGATTGAGGTAAAAAGTTTTGCACTGCAATTTACAAGAGCAATGGCTCTATAGTTTTCGGGGCTTTCATTTGGACCTTTCTTATGCAGCATTGATAGTGTTACTTCAGACCAACCCGTTGGCGTTTTTTCCGATTTTAAAATATTGTTGAACATGAAAATTCGTAGCATATTTCGTCGTTCCTGGAGATTTACCGTTTTTGCACTTAGCTAGACAAGTATTTACCTCGTTTAAGGTGCTAGACGAGTCGAAAAAATAGTTACCAGCATCAAAAAACTTTAGGTTCAATTTCGGTTTTTCAGAAAGATGGGCATCATAGAATGCCCACTGTTTCTTGGATATTGGGCAATCATTTTCTTTATACATAAATTGTTTTAGAGTATTCCAAAAAACAGCAGAACTCCCCGTGCATGCCAGTGCGTTTAAAATATTTTTGTCATACTTAAGTTTCTTTTTTTTAAATTAAGTTTTTATAGTGTTTTTTTGCTTTTAAAAAATCTGTTATAAAAGGCTCAAGAAAGTTATTATTTTTACAAATTTTTAAAGAGGATTTGAATTCTTTTTTCGCTAGAAAACTCTCATGATCAAAGCACGGCTTTTTTTGTTTTTGATTTTTTTCCAAATGACTTTTTTAAGATTTGTATATAGAATTTCTGGCTGTATTGTCGTTTGTAAAATAGATTGCTTTATTTATCGTCCCATTTAACAGTTTGTACCGTTGTCTTTTTTTTGAGGTGTGTGTGGTTTTCGAAACAAAAAAGTTTAGATAAGTGCAGGTTGGAAAATGCTTGCCCAAGGAAATATGCTGTAGAACTTTAAAGTCATAAATTATAGCGAGTTTTGTATTGCTGCAAAATGTCAAATCTACAACGCTAACTCCATTGTTATTGCAAAAAGTATATCTGGCAGGCCCGAAATACGACCGTTTAGTAGGGAAAAGTTATTCTCTTCCATAAATTCGATAAACATACGGCCTTTAGGGGTTAATAGCTTATCTTGACTCACCGAATCTGGAAACAAGTTGGTGCATTCAAGCAGTTCTTCCGGGACACTAGACAACTCTCCCACTCTACAGTTAAAATCACCAGAAATAATGAAAGTACGATCGGGGAATCCATTATACTATTAAGAGAAGTTTGAAAAAGATCAAGTAATACATCAAAATTACAAGTAGGTTTAAAGTAAGCATAGTACAAAATAAATTTAGTTAAATTATAATTAAAACTAGAGATAATCCACCATGGAGTTAGGTCCAGGACTAGCATAAAGAACTGTTTTTTGTACAAAATAGCAATATTTTCCATATGATTTCTCCCTGATTGCAGGCGAAGATATAATTTTATAATCCTGCTCCAACTTTTTTGGTAAAATAGCATCACACTGCAGCCAGGTTTCTGAAAGACACAACATTTCAAAGTCAATAGCATTTTCTTCTAGAAAAGGAGTCAGGTGATTGTATCCACTTATGTTGCAAGAGATGATAGACAGTCTTTTAGGAGTATTATCAAGAGTTTGTTCTAGTTTGCTTTGTTCACTTTTGATAAGTATTTTAGAGAGTCACTCTCCTCGCGGTTTCTTTTAGCAGCTACAATCTTGGGAGTGTTATTAAAGTAACGCACTACCACATTCTCTCCAGCATCCTGACGGGTTTTGAGTTCAACATATATTTCTTTTAGCTCTTGTGGTTGGGCAGGAGCCTTGTCTCTTTTTACATTTATGTTTGGATATTTGGTAGACGTAAAATTTTTTATAATATTAAGAAAGTTTATAGGGTCATTTCTGTTATTAAAAACTACTTTAATAGGTCGCATTTTGTGTCCAGAAAGTATAGTACATCTAAATGTGTAAGACCTAAATTACATCTTACTGAACTACTAACCAAGTCTTAAAATAGGGTCTTATATCGATACCTAATACCTGGGGAATGACTCTAGCTACAAGCCTGGCACGATATCTGACAGAATGATTTTCTTTCTTACGCTTGAACACCAACTTGCAGTGGGCTACATTTCCACTTTCAGGTAAATCCACTTTGTATCGTGCATCATTTTCATCGAAAGATATTAATTATTCTGCCATTGCATTCCATTTATTACTATCTGGGTCTCGACAGAGCATCATCTACTGAAACTGGATCTTCTTTGGGGATTTAATAGTGCTTTGTCACAAATACGTTGCATAATCATTAAACGTCTTGTGACCTCTCTCACTTCATCTACGTATGTTCGAGTTGTCATTATCAGACCTTTATACATCACATTATCACATCACTTATATTCAGGTGTACTTTATTGACTAATGATAATCTGAATTTCTGTATCCTTTTGTTATATCACTATATCCCACCAAAATCATCTCTTGTAAATTTTTGTCCCATTTAGTTCGTTTGGCTTTAGGAATATGCACCATAAACTTATTTTCAAATATTACTTCTAAATTTCGTTTGATGCCAAATCTCATAAAGAATTTTATTGTTCAAACCAAAAGCTAAAGATCCGTTTCTTATGACAGCTTCAGCCCAACATTTTACATCGAGTTTGGCATCATATCTTGGCAGAAATCTTGCCTTTTTAACTACAGTTCATATCATTACCCTTGAGACAACTTTTTACAGCTTTTTTTCGTTGGCCTATGCTATTTGTTATGGTAAACCAGGGCTATCAAAACGGACGGGCCACGATCCTTCACTTTGTTGACGTCACATCGGGGACTGATTTTTTTTATGGTCACGTCACGACACACATTGTCTTTAAAATATTGAAGTTGGAATTATGATTCATAAATATTTTTTTTTTAAGAAAGCCGGTTTTGAAATTGTTTTTACTATTTTTTTGCAGAAGAATTCTTTTTAAATGTATAGTAATCCTTAATTTTTCAGAGCTGCTTCATTAGCTCACACAAAAATTAAATTCAAAGCAGAAGCGAATGTGTTCGTTTCTGCGTGGAAAGTAATCGGATTACCTGCATCTATTTGTTTATATTCGGCCCTCGGCAGACTTTTAAAACTTAATATAGTCATTTACATGTGTTTACAAAAATTACAACATCAAAAAATTATTTTTTTAAAGTTTAATTTTGTTTTAAAAAAAATAACGCTGGTATTTTTGGATTCTAAATTAACTTTATTGTAAAAAAAACATTAAAAAATCGAAAAAGTTTTACAATACAATCATCTTGCATCCTTACAAAAGTTTGGTGGAATATCAGGATGGTGTTTGGGAATATTTTACTGACATTTCGCGGAAATCTGTTGTGCCATTTTGAAAATATCATAAAAAACGCCTAACCTCCCATAAGACCCAATGTAAAAGTCAGCCCCCGGAGAACAGCTGATTTTTTTAGGGTCATGGCCTGTGTTTTTTTGTTGTCCTTGGGTAAACAACTGAGAACTGTCAAAAAGCTATCTCAAAAATTATATGGAGTTTAATGTTTGATTCGTTCTTTCTGACATCCCGCTCTATTTCAGGGTATAAAGTGTTGTTATCTTATTAACTATGCCAAATTTCTTAAAAATTCTTTTAACTAGGTATTTAGAACAATATTCTCTTCCACTGATGTTTTATCCAAGATTTAGCCATAAACCTTAGCCTCCCAAAGAAATGTCAATCAGACCACATAAGTCTGCTTGTACTAATTCAAATATTTCCTCAGCTCTGTGTGTGTCTTTTTTCTCTAAAGAAAAAGGTTTTTTATGTTGTTTCCCTTCACAACAAATCTTCAACAAACATTCAAATACTATATTTCTTAGGTTATAAACATCATGAAGTACAAATCAGTACACCAAGCCGCCAGGTTACCACATATGCGTGCCTATTCTGATTCAAAAAACGCTGGTGACGCTGCATTTAAAACAGGTGCAAATACATGTGATCGCGTGATTCGTTTTTTTGAATCAGGGTCGGTTCGGGTCGGTACAGGTCGAAATTAGGCTTTAGGTGTGCACTACACGCTGGCGCACTTAACAAAGGGCATTTATAGCCTATCGCACCGACTTTTTTTTTCAATACTTAGCCTTAAGTGTTCCTTATTACGTCATATTATGATTATATTAAGAAACGCTTTAAGCTAAGTAACGAAAAAAAAGTCGGTGACATGGACCCTTAGATTACTAAAATCAAGTACCCAATTTTATCTAAAATATGGGCATGCTTTCTTTTCTAAAAAGTAGCTAAGTTTTTTAAAATGTTCATATGACATTTTTTTTATCAAAAATTTTCTTTGTGGCGCCATTTTTTCCTTCTAGAAACTTTGCGTGGAGAGAAATTTGTAAAATTTTCTAGTTTAGTTTCTTTACATTGAATACATGTTTTTTATAAGGTGCCATATCTTCCAAAAAGTACCTCATTTTCCTGAAATCTTCATTAGTAATACCACTAGTGGTTAAATTATTTCCGGAAATTTTTTCGAGCTAATGAATATTTTGAAAATTATCCCGAGTCGAAGACGAGGGATAATTTTTTGAAAATATTCATTAGCGAGAAAAATTTTACGGATTTAATTTAACCTCACGTGGTATTCGGTAAGAAAATTCCACACCAAATTGAATAAATTTAAAATTTATTTTTTGACCTATAACAATGTCAATTTTTTCCAGACACCAGCAAAACATAGTTTTGATTGACTTAATTATTTAGTTACTATGGCAACTAATGTTTTGTCATTCTACCTACCTAAATTAAGAACTAAAAGCTGATTTATTATTTTTGGGACTACAACAAGAATAGTTTAATTTTTTTTCTTTAAATCGTTTTCATATACTTACGGACATGAACAAATTTAGATTATTCGCAGTTTCAGCCCCAATTAGACTAATTTCTACTCATTGTAGTTTCATGAAAATACCACTTTAGAATGTAATATATTTTATTCTCTTATTTTATATCAATTTTGGGTTACTACAGGTGGTAGAAAATTATAATTTTATCAATTTTTCATAGGTTACATAGATAAATTTAGTGTGCATTGCAGTTTGGGCAGCAATGGCTTCTCAGCCTTTTAGCACGGATTATACAGTACATTATTTAATTTTACCTAAGTTTTATCAATTTCTTATACAAGCTTTATATTATTAGTATATTATTCACAACCATGCAGCGCAAAAATGGTGAATAAAATCATACATAGATATTTAATTTATTCCATTCAAAGTCCAGCTTTTTCGTCTTTAACAAGAAAGGAGATAGAAAGGAGCAGGTGTCCGATGAATACAAAATAAATCTTAAATATTTAATTGAAATGTATAAAAATTGAATAAATAAATTTAAACCTACTGGCAAAAACATTATCTTGTCATTAAGACGTCAAAAAATTTCCGATTTAATTTGCTGTTGGGTACCCACGAGGAAAAAATTTCCACTAAAGTTCGTGCGTTGCTATGGTGATATGTCAAAAAAACACATTTCGATAGGTTAAAAAATACTGGTGTGGAATTTTCGCCTTAGCACTAGGTATTTATTATCTATATTTTAAAAAAATAATAATTTTTTCCAAAAAGTACTTAATTTTTTAAATAATTTTTTGCACCCTTTTAGATCATTAATAATTAATATATAAGGAATATAAAACAAATAGTTTTCAAATTTGCGAAATTTTTACTTTTAATTTGCAAGACGGATTGTAGCACGTGACAAGGAGGACTGATTAAATATCGCCTTGCCACATCTTGAAGAAGATAGTGTCCATAAATATTTATGAGGCGACAATATTTTTGAACCGACAAAATCACTGCACCAACAGCAATCAATGTAATAAGCGCAACCTACCTCAACTTTGGTAGTTTTTCTAGCTTTACGACAGCTTCCAGTGTAATAGAGTCTTCTTACAAAGGACCAAATGAATTTAATGGCATTGGTAAATAATTTGCCAAAGTCGGTTAATACAATTAGAAATAGTGGAATTCCTATTAAAGAGTATCCTATAGTCAGAACTCTGCCAGTGAATGTTGTAGGGTAGAGATGACCATAACCTAAAAATTTGGAACTGTTAAAACATTGCATATTGTCAAGGTGCAGGGTCAAGATAACGTAATTGAAGAATGTGTCCTAGGGAGCATTGACATAATCTACCAGTGTGTAGAATTAATTTTTCTTTAGCTTCAGTTAGTTTCGTTAGTTTTTCTGTGGCTCTATTTTTAAATCTAGGTGAAATCTGAGATAGGCATTACCTCCTCTCAGAGGAGATAATGCACTCACCTGCACTCAGTGGCGGCTCGTCATGTAGTGCTACAGTGCCATGGCACTACCGTATTTTTGTGCAAAAACACGTTTGTTTTAAACAAATTTACTGGTTTTTATTTTATTTTATGAATTTATTTTTAATATATAAATATATATATATATATATATATATATATATATATATATATATATATATATATATATATATATATATATTGATGCACGTGCCGTTGTCACCTCAGCGTTAAGGATATGACGACCTGACCTCACCTAATTCTAGTGGTGTTACCACATATATAGGTACATATATGAGATGAGGGGAACTTCCTTTACCAGAATTTCAAAAGAGGGGTAAAGATTTTTTTTTTAAATATTTGATAAATACGTGGAATACGTTCGGACCTCAGGCCAATATACAACCTTTGGATATGTGCTATGTCCTGCCACCTCAGGCACTGTTGCCGGTTTTATTGAGGCGTGCAACGTATTAGCTTTATCTGACTAAATTTATATATAACATACAAGGTAACAACGTTTTACTTTTATTTAGGGACACTTTAGGAAATATTACAACTTTAAAACGTTGCATAAGTTTGTAGGACAAGATTAATGGTGGCAACGTAATGTCTTTATATAAAAAACCGTATCTTTATACTTTCATTATTTAATATTTTTTTTGAAATACTCATTTTGAGGCTTGTGATCTCAGAAATGTTGCAAAGCTTGAAAGTCCTAAATACAATTTTTGTTGGGAAATGGTTAACTTACTGTCAAAAATTCTACACATAGATCCGATAAACAAATAAAAGGGAAGTGTCAAAAATACAGTTTTTGGAATGCTAATAAATTTAATAGTTTATATTAATTTGTTTGACAGAATTTTGAATATTTTTTAATTTATCCGTGAAAGTAAATTAAATAAAAAAAGAGTTGTAATAGTTAGTTAAGCCGTTTAAAACAGAAAAAAACATATGCAGGATATTGTGTTTGCCCACGCCACAGCCCAACGCGCATATTATAAATCTAGTAATAACCACCAGCAACCAAAAGGCTCAAATGTCACGTGATGTCAGAATTTGTAAATTACATTCCTTATCATTTAATTTTCAAGAAAGTCATAATAAAATTATAATTTTTATTCGCTATATTGCAAATGCATCACCCTGTATATACAGCTTATTATTAATATTTTCCTGCACCTTGTGAGAGGTTAATGTAATGAAAAATTTGCATAGTTTCCTATTATCCTGCTTTGCAAAATTGCCAAATCTTGACAGCAACTTTCTTCAGTTTATAGTATTTGAAGTTACATATTTTTTCAAAACCAATTTCTCTGAGTTCGTTTTAGGTTATTTAAATTTGTACCAAAGTATTAAATTCCTATTTAAGTATACTAATAATTTCCGAGTTGGCCCAGGATTACTTATACGTAATCCTGGTTCAACTCGTATTATTAGTGCACTCCAACAGGAATTTAAAACCAATATAACTCAAAAACGACGTATAGTTCAAAAGATAATATGAAAAATATTATGCAACTTTACATTATCCCCTGAAAAATGCCACGGAAATATAAAAATTGACTGTATTTAAATGCAACGGATCTGATACCTTTCTAGCTAGCCTATTAGAACACTTCCCGTTTTTAGTTTTTTTCTACATATCTCAGAAACGAAGGCTTTTATGAAGTTTCAAGGTATTACACAAATTTTTAAGATAAAAGTGCTCCATTATATTTCCAAAGCCGCATATTGTTAAGATGCTCCGTTAAAGAGTTCGCATTTAAAAAAAAATAATTGTCAAAAAACTATCAAGCATTAGTGGATTTGGACCAAAATCTATTCAGCTCGTTACAATGTCAAACACTATTTCACCTAAACATTTTATGAAAATGGATTCAGCGGTTTAGGAGCTATCGTGTTACGGACAGAGATACACGCAGACAGACGTCACAACGATATTGCTCAGATAGCTTCAAACACACCCAAATAACGCAGTTTCGGCGTTATCTCAATTTTTTTTCTAAAAAAAATCTATTTTCAAAACAACTTGCTTTGCTGCGATTTTCACTATTGTTTTGTCGCTTAAAAAGCAAAACTTAGTAGGAGTAAGTTTTTTTCGTCTCTGGAAATAGCTGAATTCCTCCAAAGACATTGAATATGAGTTACGGCCAGGGACGTAGCTGCTATAGTGGTTCTTCTTATTGAAGGAAAAAGCTAAATAGCGCGTGACAAAACATCGCAAATTAAATCAAAGTGATTTTTTTGTTTATGCTAGCCTGACCAGGTTAAAAACACTAAAAACGCGCATTTTTGTCCGATTAATTTAACGTTAATTCTTTTTCCTGGCATTATCAATATTTTAAATTAGTTAAGTGATTTAAGAATTGGCTATGTTGGCGCAAATTAAGTAAAAAAGTCGCATCCTTATTCTTTCAAATTCGAATAAAACCCTAGTAATATGACATTTCTTTTTTTTGCTAAATCCGTTTTTGTTCAAACTTACGGAGGTATTTTTAAGTAAAAAACTGGAAATAGTAAAGTATCTTTTTAACATGTTTGTTGACTCATTTTTTTAATTTAAAATTGGCTAAGTAAGTTAGTCAAAGATTTATCATTATTAAAAACCGGATTTTCTTAATAAAACTTTTTTTAAATCCGAGGCGTTTTTAAAAGTTTTTAAATTGACACACATATCTATAAAAAGTTCTTTGCCACCACAAAAAGAATTACTTATAAATTGCTGCCCTTCATACCTACACAACGGTAAATGTTGGCTTCAATTTTCTGTTATTTATAACACTTTTTTTGGACATCGTATTTTATAGCGAAGCAAATTAGGCGTAAAAATGACGACTAGATGAACAAATTTATAAGGATGTGACATTTTGTTTGTGAACTCCTAGTAGGAAACCTAAGGTGCAAAACCGAGGAAAAAATGTCAAAAATAATAACCAAAAAATAGAAAATCAATGTCAGTCTTTGCTTCCTATAAAGCTTGCATTTACGATAGGTGTCCTTAAGGAAACCCCCTCTACCCTAGGATTAACCTCCTCACCAAACTGAACCTCACGACGATTTTCTGCGTTTATCTCACAAACCGTAACTTTTTATATTCTTCATCAAATTTATTATATATGATTCAAGTTTCAAGATTTATTCCACACATTTTAAATGCAAATACAGAAATTCTAACATTTTTATAATAAATTTTTTAATTCTTTTTTTAGTGCTGAAAGCGAAAAATTTAATCCTGTAGTGCTTTTACCTACAAACAAAAGATAGAATACAAGAAAAAAATTAAGTAACTAAAAACAGCTTATTAAAATTTTAAAAACTTTAAGAACATTGACTAAGTAACTACTGTTTATTACCTAATTTTTAAACTAATAATTTTAATTATAATACTAAACTTTGCCTGTCAAACACAAACTCTTTACATATACTATAAATAAAGAAATAAATCTTTATTATTGTTTACAGACACATACACACACACACATGCATTTACATAAACCCATATGCTATAGGTATAGGTACAGGTCAAATTACTTTGATAACTAGTGGACAGTGGTTTAATTATATAATAGATTCTTATGTACAGTAGGTCCGTAAAGTCTGGAATCACCCATTAATGCTGATTTAGAGACCGTTGATTGGATGACATGTTTGTTATTAAATAAATGACGTACTTCATGATTACTTTTAACTCTATTTGACCAATCAGGGTGCTAAAAAAAACTTATTTCATACAAATGTCTTTTATTAAGTGTTTAGGTATGGAGATACCTTAACAAAAATGTACCACATTTGTAATGACCTATCAAACATCCTGTATAATTAACCATAGCCTTTTCTAACTCGTATTTTAAAACTTTATTTGATATCCAAGCTTTTTTCTAAAAAGCTTGCAACTTTTTAAAAAAATTCGTGATTTTACACTTTACGGACACACTGTATAAGTAGGCATAATAAAGGGTTTTGAAAAAATAGAAAGATTAAAATCGGAAAATACAAACTCTTTTGATTTTTTGACAAATTATTTAAAACATAACATCTTTATCGCTTTAGGAAATTCATTATAAATCTTTGCCCCAAGCAATAAAATAAACATCCTTTGTGTATGGGATAGGTTTGAATAAAACATAAAATAATAGGGATTTTTTTTGTGATCTTTAAAAATAGCCCCATATTTGGGACGTCAATGGAGTTTTCTACAATAAACTTTATTATGCATTTTCTCTAAAGTACTTAGTATTTAGAAAATTGGATAAAACCTAATTATTTCAGTTTATTTTGCTTATAATATAGAAATAAATATATGGAGGGGATATCTTTAACACATTGTGGTTTGTATCCTAGCAAGAATATTACACATGCAACTAATTGATACTTTTTGTAGGATATCTATCAATCTTTGTTTAATGTCATTACAATCATTCTCAAAAATGAGTCGTTTTTAAGGTAAAGGCCACCAAAAAAAGGAAATTGTGCAAACTCAAAAATGACGACCAAGTGGTTGATATCATACCTCGAAAACTATTACTCTAACAAAAACACTTTTTAGCATTTTCGTATAAAATTTAGTTTCAAACTCGTTTACAAACACCAAGGGATTTTATAAAAACAGAATTTGTGCGCCATTTTTAAAAAAAAACTTCTTTGAATATTATGGACAGTCAACCCTATAATTGTGCCAAGTTTCGGACCTTTTGCACCAAAACCGCATTTTATGTCTCTAATGATTAAACTACTTAACTAATTTTAAGTCTGAAGCCCATAGCACAGGGTTGAATAGCTGTCGCAAATACTTAATGTATTACAAAAGCAATCAATCAACCGTCCAAAACTAACAGAATACTCAAAGAAATGTAGGAAGACTAACAAAATTAGTTCAATTATTTCAATAAGATAAAAAATACAATAATAATCGTCTACAAAGCCCCTTCTAAAATATCAGACCCGAGACGTTGCCGAGAATTCGATTAAACATTCCAAGGGTAAAAAGCAGGTAATATCTGAAATTACATACAACGAAGAAACCCGTCTCTAAAATCTAAACCACAAGGTTGCCAAATTTCTGAGGTCGCTGCGACGCGGTCTTAACACGCAAAATACCTTTTATACCACCGAGGTGACTTAGTAGACCGTTTAGTTTCAGTAAAAGCGCCGCTAGCGCCACCGGTAGATATGTGAACTACACGGCCAAAAAGTAGCTATATATATCATTTTGTGACCTCAGAACAAAATTTTGCACACAGCTTGCTGAATGTGTCAGGAGTCATCCCTGAAATTTTTATTGAAAAACGTTGACACCTCAAAAAAGTGAGGTGACAACATTATATATGAGGTGACAGCGTAGTTTATATACTTTATTTTGAGGTGGCTACGTACCCTTTATCAATATATATATATATATATATATATATATATATATATATATATATTTATATTTATATCTAGGGTGTCCCAGAACTAATGGTACATGGTTAAACTGTAGAATCCTTGGGTCAAAATATTACGATTTAGCCATACTTACCTTAGTGACGCAATGCTGGTCAGATCAAGGTAGTAATTTTATAGGGTTTCGCAACCAATTACTGGATTACGCAAGAAGTGCTGCCACCAGACTTTCTATTCGTTGGCATCTGGGACCTCCTCTCAGTCCACATTTCAATGGCCTGGCAGAAGCTGGCGTCAAAAGTTTTAAAACTCACTTTGTACGAGATGTCGGCGACCAGAAGTTGTCTATCATGGAGATGTCCACCCTTACCTGTCGCATAGAAGCCGTACTTAGTAGTCGCCCTTTATCTCCTGCCTCTTCAGACCCACACGATCTTCAACCTCTTACCCCTGGGCATTTTTTGACACTTGAACCCCTTAATTCAGAAATTCCGGAGTCAGATTTGTCCGAGGTTCCCCTAAATCGGCTCTCGAGATGGCAACTAATCCAAAAACTACATAATGATTTTTGGAAACAGTATTCTATAGAGTATTTGCATACGCTACAACAGCGACACAAGTGGGCTGATTCGTCCCCAAATATCAAATTAAATGATTTGGTTATCATAACAAGTGATCACATTCAATCGCCTTTGAAATGGCCGGTCGGTCGGGTCATCGAACTGCATCCCGGCGGGGACGGTCAGGTGCGTGTTGCGACGGTACAAACGGTTACCGGTGTTTATAAGCGGCCAGTTGTAAAACTGTGCCTCTTGCCAAATTAAAAGTAATTTTAATTTTCTACCTTTTACCGGGTATTACAATAGGTTTTTTTTATTTTTAATTTTTTTGAATTTTTTGTTTGTTTGTTTTGCCTTTTTTCGTTATCTCTAAATAAACTTACGACACTTATCTGTTTTCATTCATTTATATTTATCGGTCGATTCTTTTTCTTATATCTATATCTGTCCGGTTGAGATTCTAAAATTGTGTATTTTGGAGGGCAGTTATGTTAGCTCCCGCTAAATTTCGCGGTTGTTTATATATATTTTTAAAACCACACAATTGTATGAAGGACAAAGCGCATTTTGCGTATTTGGACATGCGCGCCAACAACCAGGGAGATCCTTGTCGACCGCCTCGAGAAAATGGCGTGTTAATTTCGTTCTCCAACTATTTTCAAATATCTACACCTGAAAGTGCTCGATTTTTGTGTACTGAAGCATAGAACTAGAGACTTCGGCCCTTCAGCTACGTGGTGACATCATTAGATCCAATCAGGGGCCCCTTTGAAGTGGAGAATTGGGCTGCAAACGGGTGAGTGCCTTTGATTCTGATTACCGTTGTGTGACACAAATAATTTTACCTATGGACGTTTGATTATTTCGTAATTCATATCAATATATTTATGTTTGCTCGCGCTTTCATTAATTAAATATTTACAGTCCATTGCATTTATCGTTTTTCTATCGCGGGCTAACATATATATATATATATATATATATATATATATATATATATATATATATATATATATATATATTTTAAAACAATTGTAGGTTTGTAGGTTTCTTGGGAATGTGGTTCATTAATCAACTAGCAACTTTTAATTTACATTTATTAACGTTTCGGTCTAAAGACCTTCTTCAGAACTAAAAAAAAAATTAAAAACAACATTTTAGGCTATTTGTTTTTTATGCCATTATTTTTAAAAGAAAGAGTAAATTAATTAAAACAACGAAAAGTACTCACCATTCATACATTCACAATTTCACATTACATTAATCAAAACAACATACAAGAAAACACAAGTTCAAAAAGACACATCACATTATTTTACGAAACATTTTTAAAATCAATATTATTAAAACAAACTATACGACTATTACTTAGGTCACTAATAAAATATTTTAATTTAAAATTCTGTTTAAAAGCGTGATATATGTTAGTCCACGGATAGAAAAACGCTAAATGCAGTGGACTGTAAATATTTTAATTAATGATAGCGCGAACAAACATAAATATTGATATGAAATTACGAAATTATCTAAACGTCCATAGGAAAAATATTGGTGGCACACAACGGTAATCAGACAAATGCACTCACCACTTTTGCAGCCAAATTCTCCACTTCCAAGGGGCCCCTGATGGATCTAATGATGTCACCACGTAGCTGAAGAGCTGAAGTTTCTAGTTCTATGCTTCAGAACACAAAAATCGAGCACTTTCAGGTGTAGATATTTGAAATAGTTGGAGAACGAAATTAACACGCCTTTTTCTCTAGGCGATTGACAAGGATCTCACCGGTTGTTGGTGCGCATGTCCAAATACGCGGAATGCGCTTTGTCCTTCATACAGTTGTGTCTTTTTAAAAATATATATAAACAACCGCGAAATTTAGCGGGAGCTAACATAACTGCCCTCCAAAACACACAAATTTAGAATCTCAACCGGACAGATATAGATATAAGAAAAAGAATCGACCGATAAATATAAATGAATGAAAACAGATAAGTATCGTAAGTTTATTTAGATATAACGAAATCCCGAAAAAAGGCAAAACAAACAAACAAAAAATTCAAAAAAAATTAAAAATAAAAAAACCTATTGTAATACCCGGTAAAAGGTAGAAAATTAAAATTACTTTTAATTTGGCAAGAGGCACAGTTTTACAACTGGCCGCTTATAAACACCGGTAACCGTTTGTACCGTCGCAACACGCACCTGACCGTCCCCGCCGGGATGCAGTTCGATGACCCGACCGACCGGCCATTTCAAAGGCGATTGAATGTGATCACTTGTTATGATAACCAAATCATCTAATTTAATATTTGGGGACAAATCAGTCCACTTGTGTCGCTGTTGTAGCGTATGCAAATACTCTATAGAATACCGTTTCCAAAAATCATTATGTAGTTTTTGGATTAGTTGCCATCTCGAGAGCCGATTTAGGGGAACCTCGGACAAATCTGACTCCGGAATTTCTGAATTAAGAGGTTCAAGTGTCAAAAAATGCCCAGGGGTAAGAGGTTGAAGATCGTGTGGGTCTGAAGAGGCAGGAGATAAAGGGCGACTATTCAGTACGGCTTCTATGCGACAGGTAAGGGTGGACATCTCCATGATAGACAACTTCTGGTCGCCGACAACTCGTACAAAGTGAGTTTTAAAACTTTTAACGCCAGCTTCTGCCAGGCCATTGAAATGTGGACTGAGAGGAGGTCCCAGATGCCAACGAATAGAAAGTCTGGTGGCAGCACTTCTTGCGTAATCCAGTAATTGGTTACGAAACCCTATAAAATTACTGCCTTGATCTGACCAGCATTGCGTCACGCTTCCGCGTCTGGAAATGAATCGATGAAATGCACCTACGAACCCTTCGGTGGACAGTTCCATGGTTAATTCCATATGCACGCAATGTGTGGCCGTACAGACAAACACACAGACATACGATTTGAAAGCTTTACAACCACGGTAACGATGAGGAATCACAAAGGAAGGTCCACAAAAGTCGATAGCTACACTCGAAAAAGGTTTTAGTTGATTGATTCGATGAGCGGGAAGTGAACTCATTATGGGCGGTCTATAGGGTTTAGGGTTGATTCTAAAACATTGCAAGCACTTGGATATGGTTCTTTGAATTGCCCGTCTGGCAGATAATATCCAAAATTGCTGTAAAAGCAGATTATGTAATGTTTTAAACCCAGGATGAAGATATTGTCGATGAGCGGACCCGATAAGAAGAGTAGTTAAACGATGGTCACTCGAAAGTAAGACGGGGTGTTTTGCAGAATAAGACAAAAGGTCAGATTTTTGTAATCTGCCACCGACTCTAATGATATTATTCTCATCAAGAAAAGGTGAAAGTTTTCGCAAAGGTTTCGGTATTGGTTTATCCTTAGATAACGCGGAAAAAAGCTCAGAAAAACAAGAACCTTGCACGCGTTTGATAAGAAGGTGTAACGCACTTTGCATCTCACCGGTGGTAGGAAAAACAATATTCTCAAAAATAACTTTTTGGTCCGGCGGCTTAGTGGGTTTTTGATAGGAATGGTTTTGAAAAAGGTTAACTATTCGAAGGACATAGCAAATGATACGTTGAATTTTTGATATAGAGGAATATTTGATAAGAAGCTGATCTAAGAAGTTGACATCAATCATCGCATTGCAACAGACTTTTGGCTTTTCCACCAGATTAATATCTCCGAAATCAATCGGCATTTTTGGTTTATGAAAATCGGGCCATTCGTTTTCGGGAGACCACAAAAACGACGGTGCGTTCCACCACATGTCATGTGACATGAGCTGTGAAGGGGTGGCCCCTCGTGACGCAATATCGGCTGCATTCAAAGCAGAAGGAATGTAGCGCCACGAGTTTGAGGGAATGATTTCTTGGATTCTACTGACTCGATTTCCAACAAAGGTTTGCCAGCGATTAGGAGGGGATGAAAGCCAGTGCAATACGACTTGCGAATCGCAGAAAGTAACGATATTTGTACAAGTTATTTTTCCTTCATAGCTAGATAAAACGAAGTCAATTAATTCGCTTAAAAGAAATGCGCCTAGGAGTTCTAGCCTAGCCAAAGTTTGTGACTTTATAGGCGCGACCCTAGATTTTGCAGATATGAGAGAAACAGATATATTGTTTTCCTCTTCTACACGAAAATATACGACGCCTGCGTAGCCTCGAATTGAAGCGTCACAGAAGCCGATGATTTGACAGGTATTGGTTTTTGACAGTTTGATTTGTTGGGGTAATTGAAAATTGGAAAGAAGCGGGAATTCAGAACGATGATAGAAGAATCTGGTTCTTCGTCCTAGCCTATTTTCGATATCCACAACTGTTGCAAAATAAATTTTGCTTGTAGCAACAAGGGTCAAAGAAAACCTAAGGGATCGAAGATTGTCCCTATGATAGATAAAATAGAACGTTTGGTTGGGGGTTTGTCCTTTATTCGGCATTGATAAGAAAAAATGTCGTTTTTTGGATGCCATTGAAGTCTTAAAACTTTGATAAAGTGGGGTTCCTCCTTGTCGAAAGAGAGAGGCATTTGACGATCGGACTCTGGCAATGTTGCCAATAACTCAGGACAATTGCTTGCCCATTTTTTAAGTTCAAATCCTCCCGACTTCAACAAATCATTGAGTTCTGTTTGAAGGAAGAGAGCTTCAGAAAGCGAAGGGCTAGTTCCCAAGATATCGTCGATATAGATTGACGTTTTTAGAACAGTACTAGCCATAGGAAAACGTTCCTTTTCTCTCTCTTCCAGCTCATTTAAGGTACGCATGGCTAGAAAAGGTGAGCATGTCATGCCAAAAGTGACAGTAGAAAGTTCCCACACTGAAAGTGGGTCATGTGGAGAAAACCTCCACAATATCCTTTGATAAGGACGGTGATAAGGATTGATAAGGACTTGGCCGAACATCTGTTTGATGTCAGCAATGTAGGCAATAGGATTAAGACGAAACGTAAGGAGTAAAGAAGCAATATCCTTTTGAAGTTTCGGTCCAGATAACAATGTGTCATTGAGACTAATATTTTTTGGGGTTACTGCCGAACAATCCCAGACTACCCTTAATTTTGTACTTAAGCTTTCCGGCTTTAGTACGCAATGATGTGCTAAAAAACACGACACGTCGACCTTTGGTTGACTAGATAAAACTAAACTCATATGATTAGAATCGATATAGTCTTGCATGAAACTTGAATAGGCAGTGTACAGATCAGGATTTTTGATTAATCTATTTTCTAGAAGTAAAAATCTACGATAAGCTTGCGGATAAGTATTTCCTAGGTCAGGGTTTATTTTGTCTTTAAACGGAAGATCTACCATGAATCTACCGCTCGGTTGCCGTACTACACTAGCAGTAAAAATTGATTCTGCCTGTTTTTCTTCCTTTGATAAGATTTGTTTTTTAGGCAAATGTTCGATTTCCCAAAACCTAGGGAGAATGACCTCTAAAGGAGGTGAATGACTCGTTAAAAAACAACTGGTTCGTTCCGTAAGACTACCTACTTTGTCAACCTTTCCCATGACGACCCAGCCAAAGATAGTTTCAAGGGCTGAAGGCTGCCCTACCTGTCCAAGGACCCTGCCCTCCTTGAATATCTGTGCGAATAGCTCGCAACCAATAACCAGGTCCACAGGTCTAGATTTGAAATAAGATGGGTCAGCAAGTTTAAGGTTTTGCAAGTGTTTCCACTGATTATCGTTCAAAGAGAATGTAGGCATATTGGAACATAGTTGCGGAACCACAATTGCTTCGAAATTAAGTAAAGGAGTGACTTGTCCTTGTGGCTTAATGTGACATTGAACGAGCCCTTTGGAAGTAAAAGAAGACATCTGGTTTAATCCGAATATTTCAGTGGTGTAACTTCGCCTAGGAAGATTAAGACGCTGAATACACTTTTCACTGATGAATCCTGTCTGTGATCCAGAATCAAGCAGTGCCCTTACAGGTTGAAAATTTCCGCAACCGTCCATAACATCTATTATGGCGGTGCATAAAAGAAAGGTACCTGAAGGTCCTGACGCATTTAATGACACATGAAGATTATTGACAGGTGGTGTGTGAATGACAGGACTAGTATCTTGGCTTCCAGACTCTTGATTAGTTTCTAAGATATGAGTTAAAGTGTGGTGCCTTTTACTATTGCAAGTCCTGCATGAATATTTTGATTTGCACGTATCTACATTATGCAAGGGATGAAAACACGCTAGACATAATTTTTTCTGTTTGACGAAAGATAGGCGATCGATAGGTGAGAGATCAAGAAATGTTTGACATTTCGAAAGCACGTGACCTTAATTACACCGGAAACATTTTATTCCCGTACCTGAATTAGTTGAGGTGCCAGCCAGTCCTATAAAAGGCGAATTGGATGATTTATAGGTAGGCTTTTGCCCAAACTGACTTCGCATAGAATTTGAATTTTGATAGGTAGGCTTTTGCCCAGACTGATTTTGCATAGAATTTGATTTTTGATAGATAGGCACCTTTTTGGGTGCTGTTGATTGAGGAAGTGATTCCAAAACTTTACATCTTTTTTCTAGAAATTGAAAAAGTGACTGAAAAGTGGGAATTTCGTTATTAGTATTGGCGTGACTCATTTCGAAATTTGAACGCGTTGGAATATCCAATTTTTCTAACAAAATGAAAAATATAATAAAGTCCCAACTGTCAACGTCAAAGCTAAGTGATTTTAAAATTTCTAGGGATTCAGAAAAGGTGTCAATTAAATTACGCAATTCTTTAGCTGACTCGTTTTTTAAGGTGGAGTTCATAATTGAGCTTAAAGCATCATTTGCGAGGTCTCGCTTGTTTTGATATCTATTGACTAATTTGTCATAAGCAATTTTATAATTTTGATCAGATAAGCTAATCCCTGATATCAATTTTAAAGGCTCATCCTCGAGATATGAAAATAAATATTGAAGTTTTCGAACGTTACTTAGACTTTGATTTTGATCTATAATGTTATTAAAAAGATCGAAAAAGCTTGGCCATAATTTTTTATCACCTCGGAATATGGGAATACCCAACTCTTTGAGTTTTGGAGTTTCAGATTCGTTTTGTCGAACATATGATCCCGAAAAAGATGGGGCCTCAACCGGAAATATTTTAGAGTAAACCCCCTTACACGCATAAAAATATTTACGAGCTTCTGAAAGGATCGCATCCTGCGTTTTAAACTCCTCGTCGTCCGTGTCGTCTATCAACATAATGACGTCATTATGCGCCAGCATGCATTTATCGAAGGTTTCATCCAAATCGGAATACCTCACTTGAAACTCGTTTCTCGCTCTTTCATCCTTTTCCGCGGTCTTTGACAACACATAACACTCGGTGATCGCAGATAAAAAACCCTTGCGTTTTTGTACGGCTTTTTTGACAGACATGATTTTACCTTTGAAATGACGAAATTGTCGGTAAATATACAATTAACGCTAAATTAATGCTTCTGAAATAGAAAAATGACGAATTGTCGAAAATATGCACTAATTTATCGCAATTGATGAAAATTGTTTTAAATATCGAAATGATATGGTACACCACTGAACTTTTGTTTTGTTTGTTTTGATTCCTACTCGCTTTGTTTACTGAATGACCACGCTCTGGACACGTGTCACACCGACGACTTTCGATGCGATGCGAAAATTCAAGGCCGTTGTTTGGCTTGGCCACAGATTAGGTAAATAATTATTAATACCGTCGTATGGATTTATTATTTAAAATAATTCGGTCGAAGGAGCACTTTTTGTTAGTCCACGGATAGAAAAACGCTAAATGCAGTGGACTGTATAAATTTTAATTGATGATAGCGCGAACAAACATAAATATTGATATGAAATTACGAAATAATCAAAACGTCCATAGGAAAAATATTGGTGGCACACAACGGTAATCAGACAAATGCACTTACCACTTTTGCAGCCAAATTCTCCACTTCCAAGGGGCCCCTGTTGGATCTAATGATGTCACCACGTAGCTGAAGGGTTGAAGTTTCTAGTTCTATGCTTCAGTACACAAAAATCGAGCAATTTCAGGTGTAGATATTTGAAATAGTTGGAGAACGAAATTAACACGCCTTTTTCTCTAGGCGATTGACAAGGATCTCACCGGTTGTCATCTTCATACAGTTGTGTGTTTTTAAAAATATATATAAACAACCGCGAAATTTAGCGGGAGCTAACACATTAATCAAAACAACATACAAAAAAACACAAGTTCAAAAAGATACATCACATTATTTTACGAAACCTTTTTAAAATCAATATTATTAAAACAAACTATACGACTATTACTTAGGTCACTAATAAAATATTTTAATTTAAAATTCTGTTTAAAAGCGTGATATATGTGTGTGCATGGGTGAAGTCTCGTGGGAGGTATAATGATAAGTTTTTTTTGTGTTATTTCTTATAATTTTATTTTATCATTTTTGTTATGGATCTTTTTAGCATATATGTTTTGGCGAGTTTGAGTTTGGTTGGAGAGGGTGTTATTTGTTAATAAGTTAAAATATATTGGATTTAATTGTTTTATGTCAGTCCGTGAGTTGATACAATTGTTACTTTTTTGTATTTCAATCATTTCCAAGAACTCTCGTTTTTTTTGATGGGATTCAATTTTCAATATTTTTGTATTTTCAAAATTAAATGTATGGTTTAAAGACGTACTGTGGTTGGTTAGAGCTGTTTTATTTTTTTATCATATTTGTGTCCATTTAATCGGTTTTTGAGATGTTGAGAAGTTTGTCCGATATATATGTTGTTGCAGTTTTTACAGGGTATTTGATATACAACGTGGCTTTTTTTATTCTTTGGTATTGAAGACTTTAATTGACTGTCTGTTGTTACATTATAGGGTTTAAAAATATTGCTTATCTGTTCTGATAGCTTTGGTATGTATGGGATTGATAGATATTTATTATTTTTTGCATTTGTTGTTTTGTTTTTATGTTGAAGTTCATTGTAAAATAAATAGATTCTGTTCTTAAAAGTTTTATCTATTAAGGATTCAGGGTAGTTGTTTAATAACAGTGCCTTTTTTGCTTTTTTTTATAGAAGATTCTCGAAAATCTGGATCGGATAGCTGTATCGCTCTGTCTGCACGACCAATTATAACTGATTTTTTTTGTGAAAAAGGGTGTTGTGATTTGTAATTTAAATATCTGGACGACCATGTTTCTTTTGTGTACCACTCAGTTTTTATTGTGTTGTTTTGTCTGTGTAAGGTCATGTCTAAAAAGTTGATCTTTTGATCTTTTTCTGTCTCTATTGTAAATTGAAGTTTTTTGTGATAGGCGTTAAAACTATTTAAAATATAATTTTTTTTGTTTTTTGGTACAGCGCATGCGCAGTCGTCGACGTACCGGAAAAGGAAGGGGAGGTCAAAGTCTAAGTTTTTTATAACTTTTTCGTCTAGAAGAAAACCGAAACCTACAAACCTAATATATGGTTGAAAAAAAAAGAAAATCCAAAAATATGTATATATACAGGGTGTCCCAGAACTAATGGTACATAGTTAAACTGTAGATTCCCTGGTGTATATATATATATATATATATATATACAGGGTGTCCCAGAACTAATGGTACATGGTTAAACTGTAGAATCCTTGGGTCAAAATATTACGATTTAGCCATACTTACCTTAGTCCACAAGTTCGTATTAACCGAGATACATGGTGTTAAACTTTATTTTTTCAATTCGATTTTCTTTAATAACTTTTTTACGAATTAATATTTTTGCAAAAGCTAACAAGCGCGTAAGTTTTTTTAAAATTGGCAAGACGATTCCGTTGAAAAATTTGATGTACAGTGTACAGGGTGTTCCTTGGACCACTACCAATGCATAAAAATCAGTATATTTTTTTTGTGCCTCAGTGTATACCAGTTTTTATGTAAAATAATGGTTTTCCCATCTTTTTTATGTAAGAAAGTTATACTGTTTTAAAGTCGCTCAGAGCAACGGTTTTTAAGATTATTGCATTTAAAGTTTTTATTGCATGTGAATGATATGCCTAATTTATGTATGATACTTTCTTCAATTCTTTCTAATAATTAATAATTTTGCACAAAAAATTGGGTTTGATGATTTTTGGCCATGGACAATTTAATTTTGGTTAAAAAAAATAAAAATAATATACAGGGTGTTCTCTGGCTCGGTACCGTTACATTAAAATAGGTCTAACTTTTTTGTTCCTCGGTGTAAACAAAATTCTATAAAAAAACATTAATTTTTTAATTTTTTTTAAGTTAAAAAGTTATATTGTTTAGATGTCGCTTAGTGCAACGGTTTTTAGGATATTTAAATTATAAGTTTTTATTGTATGCGTAAAAGATTTTTGATTAAATTCTTACCTACTTCATACATATTAGCTATAATCAATAATTTTTTATAGCATTTTAAGATTGGATGTTTTCTTAAGAAATATTAAGTTAAAAAATATACAGGATGGTTCTTGAATTATCATAACTGTGTTAAACAATTGTAAGTTATTGTCCGTTATTACAACTGTGTAGGGCGATGTTTTTAATGAGGAACAAAAACTTCTTCGTATTAATGTTTTTAAAATTGGTAAGTACGTATACTTTATTAATTCAACTTTTTTTTATTGTTTTGAAAAAAAATTATAATTATTAATAAAAGTAATATTTTATTATTTATTAAAAAAAATATAAAATTTCTTAACTCTCAGCAACAAAGTTCAAATTTTAAAATTGACAAATAGTAAATCAAACTTAAAATTGTTTATTCTAGTAGGTTTTGAAAATAAAAAACAATAAAATCCAATAAAGTTGCTGTCTGCGTCTATTCTGCCAAACTTTCTTAAAACTACAGAACTGTTTGTAAAATTACTTAATAATTAAAATCATATTCTGTTTAAAAACCTGCTTAAGTATACCCCGAGCCAACAAAGAAAAACACTGATGATTTTAATGCAATGGTAGTGGCCCAAAGAGCACCCTGTACATTGTACATCAACTTTTTCAATGGAATCGTCTTGCAAATTTCAGAAAAACCTACTTGCTGGTTAGTTTTTGCACAAATATTAATTAGTAGAAAGAATTGAAGAAAGTATCATACATAAATTAGGCATTTCACTCACATGCAATAAAAACTTTAAATGCCAAAATCTCAAAAACCGTTGCTCTAAGCGTTTTTAAAACAGTATAACTTTTTTACATAAAAAGGATACAAAAACCATTATTTTACATAAAAACTGATATACACCGAGGCACAAAAAAAATACAGTGATTTAAATGCAATGGTAGTGGTCCAAGGAACAACAATTTCAAAAAAAATTACACGCTTGCTATTTTTTGCAAAAATATTAATTAGTAAAAAAGTTATTAAAGAAAATCGGATTGAAAAAATAAAGTTTAACACCCTGTATCTCGGTTCGTACGAACTTTTGGACTAAAGTAAGTGTGGCTAAATCGTAATATTTTGACCCAGGGAATCTACAGTTTAACTATGTACCATTAGTTCTGGGACACCCTGTATATATACATATTTTTGGATTTTCTTTTTTTTTCAACCATATATTAGGTTTGTAGGTTTCTGTTTTCTTCTAGACGAAAAAGTTATAAAAAACTTAGACTTTGACCTCCCCTTCCTTTTCCGGTACGTCGACGACTGCGCGACTAAAAAACAAAAAAAATTATATTTTAAATAGTTTTAACGCCTATGACAAAAAACTTCAATTTACAATAGAGACAGAAAAAGATCAAAAGATCAACTTTTTAGACATGACCTTACACAGACAAAACAACACAATAAAAACTGAGTGGTACACAAAAGAAACATGGTCGTCCAGATATTTAAATTACAAATCACAACACCCTTTTTCACAAAAAAAATCAGTTATAATTGGTCTTGCAGACAGAGCGATACAGCTATCCGATCCAGATTTTCGAGAATCTTCTATAAAAAAAGCAAAAAAGGCACTATTATTAAACAACTACCCTGAATCCTTAATAGATAAAACTTTTAAAAACAGAATCTATTTATTTTACAATAAACTTCAACATAAAAACAAAACAACAAATGCAAAAAATAATAAATATCTATCAATCCCATACATACCAAAGCTATCAGAACAGATAAGCAATACTTTTAAACCCTATAATGTAACAACAGACAGTCAATTAAAGTCTTCAATACCAAAGAATAAAAAAAGCCACGTTGTATATCAAATACCCTGTAAAAACTGCAACAACATATATATCGGACAAACCTCTCAACATCTCAAAAACCGATTAAAGGGACACAAATATGATAAAAAAATAAAACAGCTCTAACCAACCACAGTACGTCTTTAAATCATACATTTAATTTTGAAAATACAAAAATATTGAAAACTGAATCCCATCAAAAAAAACGAGAGTTCTTGGAAATGATTGAAATACAAAAAAGTAACAATTGTATCAACTCACGGACTGACATAAAACAATTAAATCCAATATATTTTAACTTATTAACAAATAACACCCTCTCCAACCAAACTCAAACTCGCCAAAACATATATGCTAAAAAGATCCATAACAAAAATGATAAAATAAAATTATAAGAAATAACACAAAAAAAACTTATCATTATACCTCCCACGAGACTTCACCCATGCACACACATATATTGTTAGCTCCCGCTAAATTTCGCGGTTGTTTATATATATTTTTAAAAACACACAACTGTATGAAGGACAAAGCGCATTCCGCGTATTTGGACATGCGCACCAACAACCGGTGAGATCCTTGTCAATCGCCTAGAGAAAAAGGCGTGTTAATTTCGTTCTCCAACTATTTCAAATATCTACACCGGAAAGTGCTCAATTTTTGTGTACTGAAGCATAGAACTAGAAACTTCAGCCCTTCAGCTACGCTGTGACATCATTAGATCCATCAGGGGCCCCTTGGAAGTGGAGAATTTGGCTGCAAAAGTGGTGAGTGCATTTGTCTGATTACCGTTGTGTGCCACGAATATTTTTCCTATGGACGTTTAGATAATTTCGTAATTTCATATCAATATTTATGTTTGTTCGCGCTATCATTAATTAAAATATTTACAGTCCACTGCATTTAGCGTTTTTCTATCCGTGGACTAACATAAAGTGCTCCTTCGACCGAATTATTTTAAATAATAGATCCATACGACGGTATTAATAATTATTTACCTAATCTGTGGCCAAGCCAAACAACGGCCTTGAATTTTCGCACGCATCGTATTTGAAACGAGAAAGTCGTCCGTGCGGTTCACGTGCCTTTCGCGTGCTCGATTCAGTAAACAAAGCGAAGGAACCACAAAACAAAACAAACAAAAACATTTCTCATTTATATGTTAGGGTGTTTCATATCATTTCGATATTTAAAACAATTTTCATCAATTGCGATAAATTAGTGCATATTTTCGACAATTCGTCATTTTTCTATTTCAGAAGCATTAATTTAGCGTTAATTGTATATTTACCGACAATTTCGTCATTTCAAAGGTAAAATCATGTCTGTCAAAAAAGCCGTACAAAAACGCAAGGGTTTTTTATCTGCGATCACCGAGTGTTATGTGTTGTCAAAGACCGCGGAAAAGAATGAAAGAGCGAGAAACGAGTTTCAAGTGAGGTATTCCGATTTGGATGAAACCTTCGATAAATGCATGCTGGCGCATAATGACGTCATTATGTTGATAGACGACTCGGACGACGAGGAGTTTAAAACACAGGATGCGATCCTTTCAGAAGCTCGTAAATATTTTTATGCGTGTAAGGGGGTTTACTCTAAAATATTTCCGGTTGAGGCCCCATCTTTTTCGGGATCATATGTTCGACAAAACGAATCTGAAACTCCAAAACTCAAAGAGTTAGGTATTCCCATATTCCGAGGTGATAAAAAATTATGGCCAAGCTTTTTCGATCTTTTTAATAACATTATAGATCAAAATCAAAGTCTAAGTAACGTTCGAAAACTTCAATATTTATTTTCATATCTCGAGGATGAGCCTTTAAAATTGATATCAGGGATTAGCTTATCTGATCAAAATTATAAAATTGCTTATGACAAATTAGTCAATAGATATCAAAACAAGCGAGACCTCGCAAATGATGCTTTAAGCTCAATTATGAACTCCACCTTAAAAAACGAGTCAGCTAAAGAATTGCGTAATTTAATTGACACCTTTTCTGAATCCCTAGAAATTTTAAAATCACTTAGCTTTGACGTTGACAGTTGGGACTTTATTATTTTTTTCATTTTATTAGAAAAATTGGATATTCCCACGCGTTCAAATTTCGAAATGAGTCACGCCAATACTAATACCGAAATTCCCACTTTTCAGTCATATTTTCAATTTCTAGAAAAAAGATGTAAAGTTTTGGAATCACTTCCTCAATCAACAGCACCCAAAAAGGTGCCTATATATCAAAAATCAAATTCTATGCAAAGTCAGTCTGGGCAAAAGCCTACCTATCAAAATTCAAATTCTATGCGAAATCAGTTTGGGCAAAAGCCTACCTATAAATCATCCAATTCGCCTTTTATAGGACTGGCTGGCACCTCAACTAATTCGAGTACGGGAATATAATGTTTCCGGTGTAATCAAGGTCACGTGCTTTCGAAATGTCAAACATTTCTTGATCTCTCACCTATCGATCGCCTATCTTTCGTCAAACAGAAAAAATTATGTCTAGCGTGTTTTCATCCCTTGCATAATGTAGATACGTGCAAATCAAAAGGACTTGCAATAGTAAAAGGCACCACACTTTAGCTCATATCTTAGAAACTAATCAAGAGTCTGGAAGCCAAGATACTAGTCCTGTCATTCACACACCACCTGTCAATAATCTTCATGTGTCATTAAATGCCTCAGGACCTTCAGGTACCTTTCTTTTATGCACCGCCATAATAGATGTTATGGACGGTTGCGGAAATTTTCAACCTGTAAGGGCACTGCTTGAAAAGTGTATTCAGCGTCTTAATCTTCCTAGCCGAAGTTACACCACTGAAATATTCGGATTAAATCAGATGTCTTCTTTCACTTCCAAAGGGCTCGTTCAATGTCACATTAAGCCACAAGGACAAGTCACTCCTTTACTTAATTTCAAAGCAATTGTTGTTCCACAACTATGTTCCAATATGCCTACATTCTCTTTGAACGATAATCAGTGGAAACACTTGGGAAACCTTAAACTTGCCGACCCATCTTATTTCAAATCTAGACCTGTGGACCTGGTTTTTGGTTGCGAGCTATTCGCACAGATATTCAAAGAGGGCAGGGTCCTTGGACAGGTAGGGCAGCCTTCAGCCCTTGAAACTATTTTTGGCTGGGTCGTCATGGGAAAGGTTGACGAAGTAGGTAGTCTTACGGAACGAACCAGTTGTTTTTTAACGAGTCATTCACCTCCTTTAGAGGTCATTCTCCCTAGGTTTTGGGAAATCGAACATTTGCCTAAAAAACAAATCTTATCAAAGGAAGAAAAACAGGCAGAATCAATTTTTACTGCTAGTGTAGTACGGCAACCGAGCGGTAGATTCATGGTAGATCTTCCGTTTAAAGACAAAATAAACCCTGACCTAGGAAATACTTATCCGCAAGCTTATCGTAGATTTTTACTTCTAGAAAATAGATTAATCAAAAATCCTGATCTGTACACTGCCTATTCAAGTTTCATACAAGACTATATCGATTCTAATCATATGAGTTTAGTTTTATCTAGTCAACCAAAGGTCGACGTGTCGTGTTTTTTAGCACATCATTGCGTACTAAAGCCGGAAAGCTTAAGTACAAAATTAAGGGTAGTCTGGGATTGTTCGGCAGTCACCCCAAAAAATATTAGTCTCAATGACACATTGTTATCTAGACCGAAACTTCAAAAGGATATTGCTTCTTTACTCCTTACGTTTCGTCTTAATCCTATTGCCTACATTGCTGACATCAAACAGATGTTCCGTCAAGTCCTTATCAATCCTTATCACCGTCCTTATCAAAGGATATTGTGGAGGTTTTCTCCACAGGACCCACTTTCAGTGTGGGAACTTTCTACTGTCACTTTTGGCATGACATGCTCACCTTTTCTAGCCATGCGTACCTTAAATGAGCTGGCAGAGAGAGAAAAGGAACGTTTTCCTATGGCTAGTACTGTTCTAAAAACGTCAATCTATATCGACGTAATTTTGGAAAAGCCCTTCGCTTTCTGAAGCTCTCTCCCTTCAAACAGAACTCAATAATTTGTTGAAGTCGGGAGGATTTGAACTTAAAAAATGGGCAAGCAATTGTCCTGAGTTATTGGCAACATTGCCAGAGTCCGATCGTCAAATGCCTCTCTCTTTCGACAAGGAGGACCCCCACTTTATCAAAGTTTTAGGACTTCAATGGCATCCAAAAAACGACATTTTTTCTTATCAATGCCGAATGAAGGACAAACCCCCAACCAAACGTTCTATTTTATCTATCATAGGGACAATCTTCAATCCCTTAGGTTTTCTTTGTCCCTTGTTGCTACAAGCAAAATTTATTTTGCAACAGTTGTGGATATCGAAAATAGGCTGGGACGAAGAACCAGATTCTTCTATCATCGACTCTTAGAACAAACTTCGTTCTGAATTCCCGCTTCTTTCCAATTTTCAATTACCCCAACAAATCAAACTGTCAAAAACCAATACCTGTCAAATCATCGGCTTCTGTGACGCTTCAATTCGAGGCTACGCAGGCGTCGTATATTTTCGTGTAGAAGAGGAAAACAATATATCTGTTTCTCTCATATCTGCAAAATCTAGGGTCGCGCCTATAAAGTCACAAACTTTGGCTAGGCTAGAACTCCTAGGCGCATTTCTTTTAAGCGAATTAATTGACTTAGTTTTATCTAGCTATGAGGGAAAAATAACTTTTACAAATATCGTTACTTTCTGCGATTCGCAAGTCGTATTGCACTGGCTTTCATCCCCTCCTAATCGCTGGCAAACCTTTGTTGGAAATCGAGTCAGTAGAATCCAAGAAATCATTCCCTCAAACTCGTGGCGCTACATTCCTTCTGCTTTGAATGCAGCCGATATTGCGTCACGAGGGGCCACCCCTTCACAGCTCATGTCACATGACATGTGGTGGAACGCACCGTCGTTTTTGTGGTCTCCCGAAAACGAATGGCCCGATTTTCATAAACCAAAAATGCCGATTGATTTCGGAGATATTAATCTGGAGGAAAAGCCAAAAGTCTGTTGCAATGCGATGATTGATGTCAACTTCTTAGATCAGCTTCTTATCAAATATTCCTCTATATCAAAAATTCAACGTATCATTTGTTATGTCCTTCGAATAGTTAACCTTTTTCAAAACCATTCCTATCAAAAACCCACTAAGCCGCCGAACCAAAAAGTTATTTTTGAGAATATTGTTTTTCCTACCACCGGTGAGATGCAAAGTGCGTTACACTTTCTTATCAAACGCGTGCAAGGTTCTTGTTTTTCTGAGCTTTTTTTCCGCGTTATCTAAGGATAAACCAATACCGAAACCTTTGCGAAAACTTTCACCTTTTCTTGATGAGAATAATATCATTAGAGTCGGTGGCAGATTACAAAAATCTGACCTTTTGTCTTATTCTGCAAAACACCCCGTCTTACTTTCGAGTGACCATCGTTTAACTACTTATCGAGTCCGCTCATCGACAATGTCTTCATCCTGGTTTTAAAACGTTACATAATCTGCTTTTACAGCAATTTTGGATATTATCTGCCAGACGGGCAATTCAAAGAACCATATCCAAGTGCTTGCAATGTTTTAGAATCAACCCTAAACCCTATAGACCGCCATTGAAATGTGGACTGAGAGGAGGTCCCAGATGCCAACGAATAGAAAGTCTGGTGGCAGCACTTCTTGCGTAATCCAGTAATTGGTTACGAAACCCTATAAAATTACTGCCTTGATCTGACCAGCATTGCGTCACGCTTCCGCGTCTCGAAATGAATCGATGGAATGCACCTACGAACCCTTCGGTGGACAGTTCCATGGTTAATTCCAAATGCACGCAATGTGTGGCCGTACAGACAAATACACAGACATACGATTTGAAAGCTTTACAACCACGGTAGCGATGAGGAATCACAAAGAAAGGTCCACAAAAGTCGATAGCTACACTCGAAAAAGGTTTAAGTTGATTGATTCGATGAGCGGGAAGTGAACTCATTATGGGCGGTCTATAGGGTTTAGGGTTGATTCTAAAACATTGCAAGCACTTGGATATGGTTCTTTGAATTGCCCGTCTGGCAGATAATATCCAAAATTGCTGTAAAAGCAGATTATGTAACGTTTTAAAACCAGGATGAAGACATTGTCGATGAGCGGACTCGATAAGTAGTTAAACGATGGTCACTCGGAAGTAAGACGGGGTGTTTTGCAGAATAAGACAAAAGGTCAGATTTTTGTAATCTGCCACCGACTCTAATGATATTATTCTCATCAAGAAAAGGTGAAAGTTTTCGCAAAGGTTTCGGTATTGGTTTATCCTTAGATAACGCGATAAGCTCAGAAAAACAAGAACCTTGAACGCGTTTGATAAGAAGGTGTAACGCACTTTGCATCTCACCGGTGGTAGGAAAAACAATATTCTCAAAAATAACTTTTTGGTCCGGCGGCTTAGTGGGTTTTTGATAGGAATGGTTTTGAAAAAGGTTAACTATTCGAAGGACATAACAAATGATACGTTGAATTTTTGATATAGATGAATATTTGATAAGAAGCTGATCTAAGAAGTTGACATCAATTATCGCATTGCAACAGACTTTTGGCTTTTCCTCCAGATTAATATCTCCGAAATCAATCGGCACTTTTGATTTATGAAAATCGGGCCATTCGTTTTCGGGAGACCACAAAAACGACGGTGCGTTCCACCACATGTCATGTGACATGAGCTGTGAAGGGGTGGCCCCTCGTGACGCAATATCGGCTGCATTCAAAGCAGAAGGAATGTAGCGCCACGAGTTTGAGTGAATGATTTCTTGGATTCTACTGACTCGATTTCCAACAAAGGTTTGCCAGCGATTAGGAGGGGATGAAAGCCAGTGCAATACGACTTGCGAATCGTAGAAAGTAATGATATTTGTAAAAGTTATTTTTCCTTCATAGCTAGATAAAACGAAGTCAATTAATTCGCTTAAAAGAAATGCGCCTAGGAGTTCTAGCCTAGCCAAAGTTTGTGACTTTATAGGCGCGACCCTAGATTTTGCAGATATGAGAGAAACAGATATATTGTTTTCCTCTTCTACACGAAAATATACGACGCCTGCGTAGCCTCGAATTGAAGCGTCACAGAAGCCGATGATTTGACAGGTAATGGTTTTTGACAGTTTGATTTGTCGGGGTAATTGAAAATTGGAAAGAAGCGGGAATTCAGAACGAAGTTTGTTCCAAGAGTCGATGATAGAAGAATCTGGTTCTTCGTCCCAGCCTATTTTCGATATCCACAACTGTTGCAAAATAAATTTTGCTTGTAGCAACAAGGGACAAAGAAAACCTAAGGGATCGAAGATTGTCCCTATGATAGATAAAATAGAACGTTTGGTTGGGGGTTTGTCCTTCATTCGGCATTGATAAGAAAAAATGTCGTTTTTTGGATGCCATTGAAGTCCTAAAACTTTGATAAAGTGGGGTTCCTCCTTGTCGATGCATTTGATGATCGGACTCTGGCAATGTTGCCAATAACTCAGGACAATTGCTTGCCCATTTTTTAAGTTCAAATCCTCCCGACTTCAACAAATCATTGAGTTCTGTTTGAAGGGAGAGAGCTTCAGAAAGCGAAGGGCTAGTTCCCAAGATATCGTCGATATAGATTGACGTTTTTAGAACGGTACTAGCCATAGGAAAACGTTCCTTTTCTCTCTCTGCCAGCTCATTTAAGGTACGTATGGCTAGAAAAGGTGAGCATGTCATGCCAAAAGTGACCGTAGAAAGTTCCCACACTGAAAGTGGGTCATGTGGAGAAAACCTCCACAATATCCTTTGATAAGGACGGTGATAAGGATTGATAAGGACTTGACGGAACATCTGTTTGATGTCAGCAATGTAGGCAATAGGATTAAGACGAAACGTAAGGAGTAAAGAAGCAATATCCTTTTGAAGTTTCGGTCCAGATAACAATGTGTCATTGAGACTAATATTTTTTGGGGTGACTGCCGAACAATCCCAGACTACCCTTAACTTTGTACTTAAGCTTTCCGGCTTTAGTACGCAATGATGTGCTAAAAAACACGATACGTCGACCTTTGGTTTAGATAAAACTAAACTAAAATATTTCCTTGGTTTTTTCCTGGACTTGTATTTCTACAAATATCACACAAATATGAAGCAATTTTGTTGCCTGTGCTTATTTTAACTATGTCTACTCTTCCACATTTATCACAGCGAAAATTATGATAAATTGATGGTGGTTGGGAACATTTTCTCATTTCACACGCACAACCTATCGCTACGACAGACACAGTAAAACTGATTTATCTAAAACTGTAGATGGAGAGAAAGGATTATTTCATCTATGCTAAAACAATTAAACTTACTGCGTTGGTTATTTTATAGTCAACCGTTGAACAGTGTAGATCATCAAAACTTGGTGTTTTTTTAAGTCAACCAAATACAATGTTACCAACCTATGAGTGGATTAAACCAAGAATAAAAAAACCCCGTTGCATCTATTGTACCAAAGGAAATCCACATCGACCTGCTGATTGGATTGTAACAAAACACAGCTCTTGTGAACAGAAGAAAAACGACGAAGTTAAAAAATATATTCAACAAGGCTATCGTGGTTAAAAAGAAGTATCAAAGGTCAAAGGTTACTTTTATTTCAACCTATAAATAGAGGGATTTATAAGTTGAAACTCTTACTTTCAGAAAGAACGCTTTTAAAGATGGTTGAAAATAATAGTATTAATAAAGTGTGGGATGAGATCTCTGCGTCACCAGTTATTACAGAGGACTTCATTGGATGGTTTTGTGACCATGTGAACTGGGAAGTAATTTGTCGCAAACCAAGATTATCTGATATGTTTATGGCGACCTATATTAATAAGATGCATTGGCCCAATGTGTCTAGATATCAAAATTTAAGCGAAGCTTTTATGCAAATGTTTAAAAGCGAACTCTATTGGCCTTTTCTTTGTCGTTATCAACGGATGTCTGAAAATTTTATAAGAGAAAATGAATGGCGCATCAACTGGGAATACTTATTAAAGTATCAAACACAACTCTCTCCAGAGTTTTTTGAAGAGATGCGTCAAAAACATATTAAACCCGAAGAGGGGAGAATTTATGAAGAGGAGCAAATGGAAGAGTCAACTAATATACGAAATGGGAAGAAACAGTTAAATGGTACTTCAAAGCTGTATAATAATCCATCAAATTTTAGAATATCATCAATGGGAGGCTCATTTTAGTTATTTAGTAACTGCTATATTTAGAGGATTGTTGTTCCCATTAAATATGTATTCTAAATGTAATTATATTTTAAGAAAATTAGTAAATAAAATACACCAATAAGTTTTATATGTTTTTCTTTATTTAGTACTAAGCAACATTACTTTTATCTATCCAGCTATTATGTTTATTATCAAATCCTAACCACTTTACAAACACCTTATTTTTGGCACGTTTTAAAATTTTTTCTACTAAATATATATCAGGATATTTTACTTTTTGTAGCTGAAGCTCATAGAATCTCCCCTTAATTTCATTTTTGCTAGCATCCTCTAATAGGTATGTTACTGGGTTGGTGAGCTGAATTTTCTTAACAGTAAAAATTTCAGTGGACCAATTCGGCATGTATTTCTTATCAAACACACCTCGTAGTTTTGAAATGCGAATATGGTCACCAACCTTGTATTTTGGTTTATATGTCATCTTTATATGATTATAGACCGTTTTGAGCAATAGCTTTTCATGTTTTTGTCGCACCTCTGAGGGTTTCGTCCCTATAGTTCGATGTTTCCGATTGTTATAAATTCGAACAATTTTTGGAAGTATATCATACCATTTGTAAGATCCTTGATAGTTAAATTCCTTCAACATTAGATTTTTAAGGGTTCGGTTTACCCTCTCAACAATTTGAGCCTTTTTTTCACTAAATGAACTATAGTGTTTGACATTGTATCTTTTCAACAGTTTTGCCATAGTCGAATTGTAAAACTCTTTCCCATGATCGGTTTGAAGATGAAGTGGCACCTGTTTCTTAAACACTTTTTCTATAGCTTTCGACACTTCTTCCCCAGTTTTTATTTTTAATGGATAGGCCCAAATATATTTCGAGAAACAGTTAATAACCACTAAAATGTATTTAAAACCTTTGTTTTCGTTTGCGTACGGTATCATCTCCACAAGATCTGCTTGAAATAGATCATTTAGTGATTTCACAATCACTCTGCGCCTTAAAAAATTAATTCGAGCCGGTTTGTGTATTTCACTAACTACTTCTCGTTTAACATCTGTAATAAAATTATTAACCATCTCTCTTCTCAATAATATTAGCTTCTTGAAGCTCCTCAACTATAGCATAGATTTCGTTTGTGTGACTTGTGCTGCCGGCTGTCTGAGATGCTAATAATAAACGTAACCATTCTACAAGTTCATTGGGATTATCCCAGTACACGTACTCTATAGGACTATCGGAGTACTCCATCTCCTCCTCTAGATTTCCATCTTTATATATGTCACTAAACAGTTTCTTAAATTTGGTTGAGTAGCTATCGGTGATCACATCTCCAGAGGCCTTATGATGTTTTCTGTTTGCATAGGTGTGTTCAATGATGTCTCTAAAGGCGTCTGCATCATCTTGGGTATACTTTGTAGGCATATTTTTTCGAAAGAGTAATTTGTACAAACCGTGTGTACCTTTATAGCGTTTACCTTTTATAATTAAATCAGCTCCATCAAAATCAATTTTCGAATCACCAATATAAAAATTGTCAATATCATCTCGCCTTACACGAAACTTGGATCATCTAAAAATTCTTTAATATAGCTTGCAAGTGAAGGATGAAACTGACTGTAGTAGTCATTCTCAGATTTATTCATCAAGTCTCTAAGTCGTCCGTTTTCAAACTCTTCTTGCTTTTTGGCCACATTCTGTGTAAAGTTCTCTGCTGCATCTTTTAACACTGCTTTTCTCAAAAAGTAACCACTTGTGGTGGGCTTATTTAGTTTTTTAGCACTTAAAGAAAAATTTAATTTTCGTTTAGCTCTCTTTTCGGTTGTCGGTGTTGTAGGATTTGGATTTCGAGGAGTTGACTGGAATAAGTCTTGCATGTAAACACTTGGTTCATGCATATGTTTTTCATCTTATTCTGCACTGTTATTATCAAAATTCTTATGAAAAAGCGATGAAGTTTGCAGATCTTCAAGTTCTTCCTGTTTTTCTTGTTGTTGTTTTTCGTTTTTTTGCTTGATTTTTTGAGGAGTTGTCAATCTGGGTGATAATGAAGGTATATTGACCAGTTTCGGAAACTTTTTATCGGTTAAACTAGATTCAATATTTTCCAAGTGTTTTGTAATGGGTTGAAATAGGTTAGCCTGTGAAATCTGACCCTGTTTTAACAAATTTAATTTCTCACGTATTATTTTTCTTTTAGAAATTAATTTTTTCTTTACGTTTTTTTCACCACTAACCATTTTTATGTTTTCTTCTGACATTTTTATCTATGCTATCTCTACAGGTGCGTTATAACTATTAACACTAAGAAGTATTTGAATCTAAAGATATATAAAGTTATCAAAACAATACCGATATCTTCCCTTATCAATATCACAATCTTTAAAAATTGTCAAAAAATCATACGGTTTTTTCCAGCAGTATGCACACATCTTATGTCATATCAGGGCCAATATGGTTGGTGTATATATGTTTTACATTTAGTAAATCTTGTTTGAATAAAATTAAAACGTTGGCATTGTCTCTTATTAAATGTTTAGGTATTTTTGCATATGTTTGAGAGAGATAGAAACTGTCAATATTATTATGTCGACCCATACTAAAGTAGTCACGCATCACATCTTGGTTATCGCAGGCTACGTCATCAAATATAAAAATGGAAAACGGATTTGCTTCTGATGGAGGAATTATATTTTCGCCACTGTTGTAAGCATAGTACCCTATTTCTTTAATGGGTTTTAATAGATTCTCTAAATATAAATACTTTGGCTGGTATAGACTTTTTGAATACACATACACATTTTTAAACTTTAAACCGTTTGAATGTTCCAAAAGGCTTAATATAAGGTTGGTTTTTCCACAGTTTGATGGGCCCACAATAAGACATCTAATAGATGATGGAAACAGGAAACCATGTCTTGATGTAGTACTTTCATTAATATCATGGTTTTTAACTTCTAAACGCACTTTTTGTTTAACAATCTTTTTCATTTTCTATAGAAATATTATGTCAACTTAACACTGTTGAACTGGTAATGTATAAAAAAAGTAAAGACCCTGCATTTTATTTAGTCTTAAGTGAAACGCTAAGAAGTACTATGTTAGTTCAAACGTTAAAGGGCAAGGGTTGTTAAACAGTGCTATAAATAATCTGCCCTTCGAAATGCATATCCCAGGGTTTTCTTATTGTGGACCTGGGACTAAGCTAGAGAAACGTTTAGCCAGAGGGGATAAAGGGCATTGATAGGGCATGCAAAGATCATGACATTTCCTATTCAACTAATATGGAGTTGACCGACCGTCATGAGGCAGATAAAGTTTTAATGAGAAAAGCTTTAGAACGGATGCGAGCAACGGATTCAGGCTTGTATGAAAAACTGGCTGCTTCTGGTGTGGCTGCTGCTATGGATACCAAGCTAAAACTAGGGATGGGTATGGTAAATAATGTATCAAAAACTGATCAAGTGCCACGTTTAAAGGCAGTGCGTCAGTGCCTAAATATGATTCAACGTGGGATAAAGATGACAAAAAATTATTTAGGCTCTCTTGAAACTCTAGAGGGTCAAATTAAAAATCCATCACAAACAACGAAAAAATCTTCATCATCTAAACCAAGAAAACCACGGTTAAAAAAAGTAAAAAAAGACGAACCTGAAACAGAAGCTATGGAAACTAATTCACCCCCTTTACATAAAGAACCAACCTTGTTAAGAGTCAAAAGAAAGAGAAAGTTAAGCGACTCGGTGGATATTCCTTTTAAATTACCAAAATTTTTAAAAGTCAAATGAAAGAGAAAGTTAAGCGATTCGGTTGATGTTCCCTTTAAATTACCAAAAACCGACACAGCTGCTGTTTTGAGTGAAGGACCATTGGAGCAGAAGTCACTAAAGCGGAAACTAAGCATTAATGGTGAAGAAAATGACAATATGCATAGTAACGTTAAAAAAACCAAAAGTTATATAAATCTTAAACACTTTCAAACACACATATCAGTTGCTTTCATTCTTGTGTAAACTTTCAAGGTAGTAACATCATTCTTAAAAAATGAGTAAAACGAGAAAATCAAGAAAACCCATAAAAAGTAGAAAAACATCAACTTTTAAAAGAAAGAGGGCACGAATTTTAAAGAAAAAAATCAAAACATTGAGTTTCAGTCAAGCAACAAAAAAGATAAAGGATAAATTAAAACAACAAAAACTACAAGACTTTGAAACTGCAGTCAAAGTTGCTCTCAAGACAGCGGAAAAAACAAAGGAAATGTACGACCTGCACGAATAATAAAACTACCAAAAAAGGGTGGTTCTAATACCAATCATGGCGACTCTCTCTGCCCTTGGTGCTTTAGGGAGCGGCACCGCAGGAATAGTGAAAGCCATTAATGCTGCTAAATCTGCAAATCAACAATTGCAAGAGGCTCAACGACATAACCAAAGTATGGAGTCCATTGCTATGGGTAAAGGATTATCTCTCAAACCATATAAACTAGGAATGGGTCTTTTTTTACACAAAGGTGGATGTCAAAAAACAAAAACCTGAAGTTTTTCAAGAAAACTTTACCGATTTCACTACCACAGCGAGCTCTTACAAATATTGACCTGAAAAAGTATACAAAGCTGTTAAAAATTAAACATTTTAGAGGTGTGTTTATGAGAGATGAACTACCCTCAAAGATACATAAATTTGAGTCGAGGATAATTAATTTAGATAGTAGCAGAGGATCAGGAAGTCATTGGACTTGTTATAAGAAAAATAAAAATAATGTACACTATTTTGATAGTTTTGGTAATTTACGACCTCCTATGGTATCTGTATGATACTTTAGTTCTAATGGTGACTCAAAAGTATTGTATAATTATAACCCCTACCAGACTTATGATTCTGTAAATTGTGGACACTTGTGTTTAAGTTTTTTGTATTACTTTAAGGGTTAATAAAAAACGTCCACTAAACTACATGGTTTTTCATTTATCAGTGAACCGCTATATAGTAAACATGTCCTACACCTTTACCTTATCCGGAAAATCATCACTCCTTTCAGCAAACATCTATCCACCTATAGTGCTAAACGAGCTTGAGCAATATGATTTGGGGCTCATTAATTTCGAAAGTTACAACTCAATACCGAATGTGGATAGTTCAAATAATTTATTTTGTTTTAATGATGATAAAATTATAAAAATACCTGAGGGGTCATACGAAATTAAGGACTTGAATGATTTCCTAAATAAATACTCAAATCAAACTTTCAAGGAGGAACAATTTGAAATAAGTATAACAGCTAATCATAATACCTTACAGTGCGAGGTTATATGCAATAAAAATATTAATTTTGAAAAGGAAAATTCCATTGGAAGTTTACTAGGATTTGCAGGAAAAACTCTAGAGGCAGATAAAAAACATATATCTGAAAATCCGGTTGATATATTAAAAGTGAATGCTATATGTGTTGAGTGCAACTTGGTTATAAACTCTTATAATAACGGAAAAGCACATGTTACACATGTTTTACCCCTCTTCTCGTCCAGGTTATAAAATTATAGAAAGACCCTCAAATGTGATATATCTACCAATCAGCACTCATTATATTGATGATATTGTCAGGAATGCAAATAACCCCTGACTGTGCCACTGTACGAAACCATCTTGGAAAAGCGACAAACACAATTATGGTTCTGTTGAGATAAGAAAGTGGTTCCGTCTCCCTCCAAAATAGAAAACATTTGGTTGCCGCCTACCACACAGCAGATGGTTATGGCGAGAAAAACTATTAAAAAGTCTAGAGTGGGAGTCGTAATGGTTGAGCGTGGGGATACAGCAAGTAGCGAGAGGGTTTTCCCTTTAAAGTGATTGGACATGGAAATACTGTGAGATAAGAAAATGTTGTCTATAAAATGTATTTTATCTCTGTTTTTGTTTAGCTTATCTTGTTTAGCTCATTAGCTAGAATGTAAAGTAAATTTTAGGATTATCAGCAACGCCACTGACTTGGTTCCTCCAAGCTCTTTAAAGAGGGGATAATGGATTATTTAGGTCCAACCTACCCTTTATAAAAACCCAAACTTTGAGAAGACAAGTCGGTAGTTACATTCTAAGTTTTGTTGAACTTAACTAAAACCTCTAAAAGTAATTGTCAGTAAAGAAACATAAGATTTTTATATTTAAAGAATATTTTGCAGTTTGTTATTTTAGTAAGTTAAAGTTTTATTTTAATATTTTGGGTCTTGTTCGTTTTATAAGTCATAAGAAAAGTCTCGTTACAATTTGTAAATTGCAACAGAGTTTTATTTTGTATTCATTAAAGTTTGTAACGTTTTTAAAACTGTTTCATATTTATTTTATTCACATAAGAGATCTATTACGGTACCCTCGTTCAAGGGTTCGATTTAAAATAAAATCCTACCCGACAAGTTGGTGGAGGCTTGAGGCTTGTGTGAATAAGATCTTGCAAATAATTTTGTAAAATTAATTTTTTTTTAAATTATTTTTGCTTTAAAAATTTATAATTTTTTGCTAATAATTTTTTATTTATCAGTTTATTTTTAATTATTTATTATTCATCAATTTGATTTTTTTTAATAAAATTTATTTTGAAATCAATGTTAAGACTATAAGACAAGCAAACCCTGTACCGAATTCCGACCAGGTAAAACTGAACTTCTTCAAAACTTGGAGGGCCCAAAGTTGTGCTACCCCCTGGTCCTAATTCTATTTTTTTTTATTTTTTAGAAATTCTAGAGGTTATTTTGATAGGGGTAATTTAAATACGCGCGTTATTTTTTTGTAATAAATAGAAATGGCCAATATTACAATTTGAGATATTAAAAATGAGACCGGGACCCCGGCAAAGCCAAAGTTTGTATCCCCAAATTTATGTGATTCCTCCTCAGAGATTAATGCTCGTGATTTTTTTTGGAGCATTTTGAAAGATGTGCAGGTCCAAAGTTTTTGGGCAGAAAAAGAAACATTAATCTGTTTGGCACTTATTTAGTATACGTGGCTTTTACTTGGTTTCAAAAATATAAAGAAAAAGTAGAAAATCAAAATAAAAAATGGAAAAATACGCCAGATATGCGATTTTTTAGAAAAATTTGGCTCAGTTTTTTACAAAATTGAATTAAAAATTTGTTTATTAAATACAAAGCAAAAACAGAATATTAATTATTAACAAATATTTGTGACGAATATGACGAATCTACGACTTTTTCTAATTTTTTGGAATATTTTGAAAGTGGTTTGCATAATGATATAGAGTTATTATATTTTGCGAAAAGAACCTTCGACGGACCCAGATGATGTTTTGAATTTAATAAATCGCTTGAGTTCAACAAAGTTTAATAGCACATTAGTTATTAAATTTTGTTAACATTTTTTGCTTTATGAACTTTTTTTTATATATATTTGTAGTATATATTTATAAAGGTATCAAGCACACACTAACTTCAAAAATTTTTAAATGTTCAATTTTGTTTATTTTTTCTGTAAATTAAGGTTACTATTTTTAAAATAATTATCTAAGGTAAAATTATTGATTAGAATACATTGATAAATTTTATTATTTTAGTATTTTTTATATTTTAAGACGTGCCTTATTGTTATCATGTTGAAAAATAAGCACGCATCTCGTACTTAAATTTCGAAAATCCAAGAACTCTAAAACACCAAAGTTGAATTACTCTTTGTAAAAATTTAAAAAAGTAAAAAAAAAATCTTTTTTAATATTTAGAAGCGAATGTAAGCACATTAAAAAAAAATTGGTACAGAAACACTTAAATTTATACTTTTTATTTATTGAACGCGATTTTTTGTAAATATTTCTTATGCAAAGCACCCACTTCTAACTTTGACATTCAATACGACAAGATTTCGAAAATACGAAAAAATTATATTTTAAACAACAAATTTGGTATTGGAATGAAAAGGAAAAAATAAGATTTGTCAGTTTATGAAAAACCACGTACAAGTTAAGATTTCATATTATGTTTTTGTTAGCCACAAAAGACCCGCTTGAGGTCGCATTTGAAAGGCTCTCGATAGCCACTTGAATAAATTAGACTTTCGTGTTCTAATAATTAAACTAGTGCAAAAATAAGAAGTTTTGCCGTATTTAATTATGCTTTCGTGAAATAAAGTACACAGATGGAGTGAAATAAAGTGAATAGTTATGTCCGAAAAGCAATGTTTTTCCAAAACACGCATTTTTAAAACATTTTTGGTTTCCTTCAATGATTTTTTTCAAAACATAAAAGGTTGAACTAAAGTTCATAAGGAACTGCAGCGCCACAGGCAATACATTTCTTAAAAAGCTCATATAAAATTGTATTTTTAAAAATAGTTGTTTTAGAGTTATTGAAAATAAATCTTAAAAAAGAAATGAAGGATGGATTTGTGAAAAATTGGTAAATAACATAACCTTAAACTCAATTAGTAGAACTTTGTTTTTAATTGGCGCACGAAAAAAGTTTTGGAAAAAAACTTATATAAAAATAGAATAGCAATATCGCTATATCTTTTAAACAATTTTTTCTATTAATGTACTAAACTTTTTAGGTATAAAAAGCGATTTCGTGGAAAATCATAGAATGTTTTTCTTGTTTTAAAATCTGGACATAAAAAGAAAGTCACGGTTTTTAGTGACAAGGATAGAAAATATCGGCAAAATATTTATACAGGGCAAATTTATAAAATAGGCAGAAGACCAAGTTAGAAATTTTATTTTATTTTAAAAAAAGATTAAATCAGTCAGTCGGAATTTAAAATTTCAGACTATTAAAAATGTTAAGTGCTTTGAACGTCAATTTTTTAAGTCAGTTAAAGTCGCAACAAGAAAGGAAGGTAAAAACATGTTGTAAATTTAGTTGTTTTCATAACTATTGCTCAGCGCTGGAAAAAATTAAAAAAAAAAAAACTTGAAATAAGTTATAACTTATTATCCATAAAAAATTATTTTAATATTTTTTCCTACAAAAAATAACATATAAACGACTTACATCGGTATCTCCAAGAAAAAATTAATTCTTTCGATGGATGATGCATACAGGATTCAAGTGTAATGTAGAACTTCAACATAATGTTTATCCACTTATTTTCACAATTTTTTTAAAATATTTTTAAATTTATTTTAGCATAAACACAGATACTAATATAATTTTTTTTCTTGGGTTGACACGTTTTACAATTTTGGAGATTACACACATTACACATACATAAATTACCGAGCAGAACGATTTACGTTTTATTTTATTTTTTTCAATAACCGTCACGACGTTACCGACCTTTGATGCCAACTTTTTGGCAGAACACACGTTATAATTTAACATCTGAAAGGACGAAAAGCGACTAAAACATACTTATAACTTACACAAGTACCACAGAACACGCAACAAATGGGTAACCTGTGCAAGTAGAGACTTTTACAGGAACAACGAAATACAGGGCGAGTGAAAAAAATTAGTAATTAAAAAAAAAAAATGTTTTTTGGTATTTTCTGAAAAACATAAAGCTAAATATACAAAAACAGTAAGATTTAAAAGGGTGCGTTTTGCGCATGCCCCAATAGAGCATATCTCTTAGCAATAAAAAAAACAACATTTTTTTTAGTGCTACTGTACATTATTTGGCATACCAGTATGAGCAATGGCCAGTGTTCAAATTGGTTAGCTGAACTAAATAGGCACGCAATGACCCTTCAGCTTCACTTGTAGCTGAGAAAGCCAACAACTAATCAGTTTGCACAAAAAGTTTAACTGTTTTATATAAAATTTAATATTTAGCATAAATTTTGTCTCAAAAGATCTTTTGGCATTTAAATAAATTTTACTAAAAAGAAAAATATTTTTTTTTTATTTTAATTTCTCGAGAAATGGGCTAAGCATATTTTCAAAGACACCCATTTAAAACAGGACTATTGTGTCAATGTCAAATTAGGACATTATATTAAAAATTTAAATAGCACATAAATAACTGTGCAGATTTTTTAATACATAATATTAGCTCAAAAGATTAACCTAAAGCTATTTAGCTCAACTGTCAGCTTTATTAACCAAAAAGTTAATTTTTGTTGAAAATTAAAAAGTATTTACACTAAGATTTTTTTTTAATTATTAAAGGTATTACAATACCTATTTTCTTAATAAAGAACATTTTTTTAACATGTAATATTTCCTGATGAGAGACTCTGTATTTGTTAAAAGTAATTAAATTAAAAACGCCAAATTTGCAGTTTGATATACGTATACAAATTGCGTTAAGTACTTATCTTAACGTCTATAGAAGTCAGAAGCTAAAAATCAGCGAATTGAATTACATTAAGACCACAAAGCTTTCGTTTGAAATTATGGTTTATTATTTATTTATAAAAAGATAATTTTATACTTTTGTCCCTGAATCTTTAAAGGAATTCAAAGATATAAGAATATATCTAATGGGCACATCTTAAGTAAAAATATAGCTGCAGCTGCTTTTAAAAATAGAAAGCTTATATTTTTATAATATTTTGAAAATTTGAGGAGATGTTATTTTATTGATTTGATTTTATGCATGCATGTTAGAATTTTGGCGGGGATACGATTATTTAAAACTTTGGAGAACATTTTTTGGTCCTTGCAAGGTGAAGATACATGATGAATATACATGGTGAAAATACCAGGTGAACATACAAGATGGACTTTTTTCTTTCACTTACAAGGTGAAAATACAAGGCGGATTTTTTTTTCTTTCACATACAAAAAAAAAGCTATATAGCGATAGCAAACGATTTTGCTAATTACCTACTTAAATAGTCTTAGGTAATGCGCGCGCATCATATAAAATATTTATTTGGTTAAATATGTGTATTAAATATTTTGAAAATATGAGAGAGATATTTTTCTTGGAAAATATAAATCACTTTTTGCTTATAATTTTGTGAAAATAAGCAACAAGTGATATTTGGAAAATTAGTTTTTAAATACTCTGTTGGCAAGACCCAAATTAATTATTTTTAAAAGGAATATTTGAATACTTTTATTATAGTTAATTTTGTATTCGTACTATTCAGGACATATTTATTTTAAACAAAATGTATTTTTTTTGCAAATGTAAATGATTTAATATTTTGATAATTTTGTACTAAGTAATTTTATAACTAAACATAAAGACATTTTTTTAAATATTGTAAAGACAACAACATTATCTCTCATATTTTGAAAACAATCATCGCTATAAGCTCAGAACTAATGCCTCACTTTTGTTACATGTCAATGGTGCACAACACATGAAAGCAGCCTAAAAACTCCCAGCATTTGATATCAGTACCACAGTAAAGATGAATGGTTCCAAAGTTTGGTTATAGTCAAATCCAAACAACCCTTAGACCATATAACGTCAGGTCGTCGAGGTCGCCGACAAATTGGTGGGGGGCATATGTCAGGAATGCAAATAACCCCTGACTGTGCCACTGTACGAAACCATCTTGGAAAAGCGACAAACACAATTATGGTTCTGTTGAGATAAGAAAGTGGTTCCGTCTCCCTCCAAAATAGAAAACATTTGGTTGCCGCCTACCACACAGCAGATGGTTATGGCGAGAAAAACTATTAAAAAGTCTAGAGTGGGAGTCGTAATGGTTGAGCGTGGGGATACAGCAAGTAGCGAGAGGGTTTTCCCTTTAAAGTGATTGGACATGGAAATACTGTGAGATAAGAAAATGTTGTCTATAAAATGTATTTTATCTCTGTTTTTGTTTAGCTTATCTTGTTTAGCTCATTAGCTAGAATGTAAAGTAAATTTTAGGATTATCAGCAACGCCACTGACTTGGTTCCTCCAAGCTCTTTAAAGAGGGGATAATGGATTATTTAGGTCCAACCTACCCTTTATAAAAACCCAAACTTTGAGAAGACAAGTCGGTAGTTACATTCTAAGTTTTGTTGAACTTAACTAAAACCTCTAAAAGTAATTGTCAGTAAAGAAACATAAGATTTTTATATTTAAAGAATATTTTGCAGTTTGTTATTTTGGTAAGTTAAAGTTTTATTTTAATATTTTGGGTCTTGTTCGTTTTATAAGTCATAAGAAAAGTCTCGTTACAATTTGTAAATTGCAACAGAGTTTTATTTTGTATTCATTAAAGTTTGTAACGTTTTTAAAACTGTTTCATATTTATTTTATTCACATAAGAGATCTATTACGGTACCCTCGTTCAAGGGTTCGATTTAAAATAAAATCCTACTCGACAATATTTTACTTAAAATAACTGACCAAGATGGAAAACCCATCAATTTTCGTGGAGAAGTGGTCACGATTAGACTGCATCTAAAAAAATCCGTTTAAAAATGGTGTTTTTGTATAATCATAATTCTTTTGGTATTCCTTATGAAGAAATTACCGCCTTAGAGGAAAGTAATAAAATTTATAAGAAGATTGATAGTGTACCACCATTTAGTAATAAACAGCTAGTCAAAGAGCTAACACCTGAAAATAGAGCTTTTTTAGTATCTTTAGGATTTAAACTAAAAGGACAATAACTACCATCATAGGCAAAAGACTTAAGAAATTTTGGTATAATTTAAAAGTACGTGTCAGTTGTGGTATAAGAAGAATATTTTTTTCAGTGCGGTGTAGTTTAAATTGTTTTGAAAAAAATGAGTCGTAACATTCTAAGAGTGGGTGAAAACGTGCTCTATGATAATTCGATTGTGAGTTACCAACTACACACGCATCAACCATATGCTTCAACCACCTTAAACAACAATGATGAAATTCGAATTCCGATACAAACTTAAGACATCTATACCCTGCCTAGTCAAAGTGTTCTTTACCTTGAAGGAAAAGTACTGAAAGATGACAATACTGCCAGCACTAATGTGCACTTTGCAAACAATGGTTTAGCACATTTATTTGATGAAATTCGTTATGAGTTAGGAGGGGTGATTGTGGACCGTGTTAGAAATCCTGGGATTACATCAACAATAAAAGGTTACTGTTCATTCAAGGAAAGTGATGGTAACACCCTTCAAAATGCTGGTTGGACACTTAAAGAAAATCCACCTATATTAGATGGTTCCGGTAATTTCAATATATGTTTACCCCTAAAAACCCTTATGGGGGTATTTGAGGACCATCATAAGATTATTTTAAATGTACGACAAGAACTTGTGTTGATTCGCAGCAATTCCGATTTAAACGCTTTAATTGAAACTGAGGATAAAAAAGAAAAATATAAGGTGGTGTTAAATAAAGTTCATTGGAAAATTCCACATGTTAGAGTGTCAGATGATCAAAAATTGCGCCTTTACAAGTATTTAGAGGGTAACAGAGATCTCAATATTAGTTTTCGAAGTTGGGAATTGCATGAGTATCCACAACTTCAAACTACAACTAATCCCACATGGGCAGTGAAAACTTCAAATCAACTGGAGACACCACGTTTCATTATTATTAGATTTCAGAGAGATATAAAAAACTTGTCTAGTAAAAATATGAGCCGTTTTGACCACTTATCATTAACGAACCTAAAAGTTTATTTAAACTCTGAAGTTTTTCCATATGATAACTTAAATTTGGATTTTGATAACAATCAGTATGCTATTCTATATGAAATGTATGCCCAGTTTCAAAAATCCTATTATTACCACGATCAAAGCGAACCTTGCTTTCACTCGATAAGCTTTAAAAATGATGCTCCACTGGTAGTTATCGACTGCTCTCGACAGAGTGAAGATGTGCTCAAAGATGGTGCAGTTGACATTAGAATTGAGTTTGAAATGAAAAAAGCTGTACCTGATGAAACTATAGCCTACTGTTTAATATTGCACGATCGACTTGTGAAATACAACCCTCTAACCAGTACCGTAAGGGTAGTTTAAAGAAAAAAAATGTTTATTTTGGATGTGCAAGGTTTCCAGTACAAAGACACTGAATTTATATGTAAGGAAATAGCTATATTAAACACCCATATTGATAAAATTCAGCACCATATCGTTAATTTACCCATGAAGTCCATCTGGTTACATCAAGACTTTAAACGTCAAGCTGAATGGAATACAAACAAACTTCATGGTATAAATTGGGACACTTTTGCTTTTAGTTATTTACCATTTGAAAACCTCGCTTTATTTATTAAGGATTTAATTCAAAATGAAACTGTGTTTGTAAAAGGAAATGAAAAAAAAGTTTGGTTATGTAATTTAGTTAATAATAATGTTGTAGATTTATATGACTTGGGATGTCCCAATATTAAAAAATTAAAAAATTATTGTAATGATAAGTTTCACTGTGAAATGCATAATAATAATAATTTAAATTGTGCTAGAGAAAATGTAATTTTGTTAAATAGATGGTATATAAATAAAAAGCATATTCAGTTTTAACCTTTTATTTATTTATTTATATTATATTTATAAAACCACTATCCCTACTACCTACTACTACTAAATTACACTACTATTCTTTAAATTTTTAGGTGAGTAAAACTGACATACTTAAATATCTCAAACTTTGAGGTTGAAAAATAATTTTTGAATTACGTGTTCTTAAATTGTATTTGTTATATCTCGCTAATGTTGTTTTGTTCAACTTTATTGGTTCTGTTATATTAAATTTTAAAAAATGTAAATACAAATGGTTTTTCAAGAAATGTAAATAAAATGCAATGCAAACACCTAAATCAAAACGATTTAGAACACTAAATGTAAATTGTTCAGAATTTTGACATTTTACAGAAAATTCGTTAAGAAAAATTATATTTATATCAATAAAAAAACTGTCAGATTCACTTAGTTTTACTTTAACCCTATCATGGTTTGAAAAAAAAGGATATGGAGAATGTGGGTAACGAATTGGTAAACCAAAGTGGTTATCTCCTTCAACAAACAGATCGATATCTGTATATCGATCTGTTTGTTGAAAAAGATAGATTGCAAACCCGCCAGCTATACAACACCTTTTCCCACTTTCATAATACACCATTTTCATTAAATTTTTTACTGTCTCTAAAATTTTATAGTCTTTGTAAGAAATCTTTTTGGGGGCATTTACCATTAAGAAGAAAATATTTTTAATGTCAGCTATACTCACCTAAAAAAAAATAAAGAATACTTAAAAATACTTAAAAAACTCCACCCTCTTTCGTTTATTTTTTACCTGTGCTGATGGTGGTGGTTGTGTTTTCGATGATGATGGTCCTGGTGTTGATGCTGTTGTCGGCGTTGGTGGTAGGTTGAATTTATATTTTTGTATCACTTGTAAATAAAGATTTAAATCATCTTCGGATTCAAACGGCATCCTTGCCCTAATGTATCTAATAGGTAGTTCCCCAATTTTGCTTAATAATCTTTCGGAATTCGGGCTATAGTCCAAATTGGTTACTACCTTCTCGCTCATTATCTTGGACTTGCCGTGCTCTCTAAAAATTCAAAAACAAAAAGGAATTAGGGGTTTAAAGTGCAGGTACCATAAAAAATACTAACAATGTAAGTTAAATTTTTTAATAACATATTTTTTGGGGTTGTGTAAATAATTGTATTTCAAATAAAATAAAATAAAAAATTACACTATTTTTAGGTACTTAAAACTATTTTACCATAAATAAAAAAACTTATTCAAACATTTGCTGAACGCAAACGTACACCTCTCTCAGAGAAAATTCTGGTTTCGACGACCAAAAAATAAAACATGATGGGGTATTCATTTTTTTTTTTTTAGTTTTTAAAAAATATTGATTACTGACAAGTTTACACTGAAGTAAGAACTTTTGATGTTTTGTTTAGCCAAAGGCATTGGCTTTTATACCACTTTGATGATGTGATGCTAACATCATAAGTTCATCCTAATCAAAAACGTGGCCCAAAACGTAATCAAAAACTGGTAAAAGAAAAGTTCTTCAAAACAATAATTAACTTACCGTTAATTTAAGCGGTAACTTTAAGACACATAAAGAACAACGAAATCATTACTTTCTGTCAAGATTGTCAGTTTAACCCAATCAAATCATTTCTTTAAAACACATTTAAGTTGTATGATATCTAGTTTTTTCATTGTGAATACCGTATATGCAAAAGTACTAAAAGCCTCTAATATTATACCCTTTCAAATATTAATTTTTGTTCCACCACTGTATGTTTTTCTTCTCTGCCACTGGAAAGATAAACATTTTTACAAAATTTTCTAAACATTATGTTTTAGTTTAATTGAAAAAAATGACGATTTTTATAGACTCATGGCGCGGGTTACATTGTATCACATCATACGTCATTCATGTTTTTCTTGTGGAATTTTCCATTCTTTAATTATACGGGTGAATATAAAAAAGTTTAGCAACTAAATTGTGAACGTTTAAAATTAAACTCAAATGTCTTTTTGACACTTTGACAGCAATGCATTATAGATCAAATGCAGTTCAGTTGTTAATTTGTTCAGTATTTTGAGATCCAACTGATTTCATATATTTGTTACTTTAAAAATTTCCCTCGTATTCAAGAAGAACTTTCTTATCAAACCAATATTTAATTATATTTTGACAACGTATGAATTAATTCTAACAAAGAACGTTGTTCATAACATATCTTGCACAGTTGAATATTATAGAAAAAATGAGTTCCCAAAGTTTAGATGTGTTGGTGTCTGAGTCTGTAAAAAAAGTTGAACAGGTGAGTAGACTGGTGAAAACAAAAGAGGAATTTAATTATTGGATAGTTTTTCTTCTAAATTTAATTTCAACCGTAAAAAGTTGTGTAAAAAATAAACTTGATTGTGTACAAAACTTTTCTAAATTAGAATCGAATTTGGCACTTTTAAAACATTATTTAATATTACTAAAAAATAAAAAAAGTATTCATTTTGGCAAAACTAATAGGGTGAGGTCGGTCAAAAAAAATTTGGTTTGTGAAGATGTTGAAACGTGCTTTGGTGGTAGAATTAGAACAGGTATTATCACTAATTTTACCATTAAAGACCCCAAGATTTTCTTTAAAAAGGCGTTCAAGAGTTTTTCAAGTCAAATTAAAAAGTCACTTAAACATTCAATTTTAAAAGTTAATGTAATTTTTTCGGGGAGTTTTATTAAATTACATGAAGGTACTACGCAAACTGATGTGAAGGCTTTTTCTACGAGAAACAGTATAATAGACCAAACAACACATGAGGAAAACGTTTCTCAAAAAATATTAACCAAAATGGAGGATTTTCAAGAGCGAGATTCTGGTTGGGCGCTGTATGAAATTCTTCATCTTAAGGTTAATATTAATAAACACACCCCCATCAACTGTGGTGACTCAACTTATGTTGAGTCACCGCAGTGGATTAAAAACACCAAGGGGGTGATCAGTATTCAAAATAAAGATAATTATTGTTTTCTTTGGTCTATTGTGGCTGCTTTACACCCTGCTGCTCATAATGGGAATATAACTTCCTCGTACCCTCATTTTAGTCAGGTGGGACTAAATTATGAAGGTTTGGAATTTCCTATGCGACTAAAAGCCATTTCAAAATTTGAGAAACTTAATAATTTATCAATAAATGTTTTTGGAGTTGAAAAGAATGAAATCCTACCTATGTGTTTAAGCAAATAAGATTTTTCCAAACGAATTAATTTACTTATTACCTCACACATATACTATACTATAGTAGTGTGAGCTATGGTGATCCTAATTTTTTCGAGAAAAAAAAAGTTGCTCCGATTTCAAAATTTTTTATATATCTTTGCGTTTCAGATGATTTTGAAACTTTTTTCTCGCGTCTGTCTGTCTGTCTGTCTGTCTGTCTGTCTGTCTGTCTGTCTGTCTGTCTGTCTGTCTGTCTGTCTGTCTGTCTGTCTGTCTGTCTGTCTGTCTGTCTGTCTGTCTGTCTGTCTGTCTGTCTGTCTGTCTGTCTGTCTGTCTGTCTGTCTGTCTGTCTGTCTGTCTGTCTGTCTGTCTGTCTGTCTGTCTGTCTGTCTGTCTGTCTGTCTGTCTGTCTGTCTGTCTGTCTGTCTGTCTGTCTGTCTGTCTGTCTGTCTGTCTGTCTGTCTGTCTGTCTGTCTGTCTGTCTGTCTGTCTGTCTGTCTGTCTGTCTGTCTGTCTGTCTGTCTGTCTGTCTGTCTGTCTGTCTGTCTGTCTGTCTGTCTGTCTGTCTGTCTGTCTGTCTGTCTGTCTGTCTGTCTGTCTGTCTGTCTGTCTGTCTGTCTGTCTGTCTGTCTGTCTGTCTGTCTGTCTGTCTGTCTGTCTGTCTGTCTGTCTGTCTGTCTGTCTGTCTGTCTGTCTGTCTGTCTGTCTGTCTGTCTGTCTGTCTGTCTGTCTGTCTGTCTGTCTGTCTGTCTGTCTGTCTGTCTGTCTGTCTGTCTGTCTGTCTGTCTGTCTGTCTGTCTGTCTGTCTGTCTGTCTGTCTGTCTGTCTGTCTGTCTGTCTGTCTGTCTGTCTGTCTGTCTGTCTGTCTGTCTGTCTGTCTGTCTGTCTGTCTGTCTGTCTGTCTGTCTGTCTGTCTGTCTGTCTGTCTGTCTGTCTGTCTGTCTGTCTGTCTGTCTGTCTGTCTGTCTGTCTGTCTGTCTGTCTGTCTGTCTGTCTGTCTGTCTGTCTGTCTGTCTGTCTGTCTGTCTGTCTGTCTGTCTGTCTGTCTGTCTGTCTGTCTGTCTGTCTGTCTGTCTGTCTGTCTGTCTGTCTGTCTGTCTGTCTGTCTGTCTGTCTGTCTGTCTGTCTGTCTGTCTGTCTGTCTGTCTGTCTGTCTGTCTGTCTGTCTGTCTGTCTGTCTGTCTGTCTGTCTGTCTGTCTGTCTGTCTGTCTGTCTGTCTGTCTGTCTGTCTGTCTGTCTGTCTGTCTGTCTGTCTGTCTGTCTGTCTGTCTGTCTGTCTGTCTGTCTGTCTGTCTGTCTGTCTGTCTGTCTGTCTGTCTGTCTGTCTGTCTGTCTGTCTGTCTGTCTGTCTGTCTGTCTGTCTGTCTGTCTGTCTGTCTGTCTGTCTGTCTGTCTGTCTGTCTGTCTGTCTGTCTGTCTGTCTGTCTGTCTGTCTGTCTGTCTGTCTGTCTGTCTGTCTGTCTGTCTGTCTGTCTGTCTGTCTGTCTGTCTGTCTGTCTGTCTGTCTGTCTGTCTGTCTGTCTGTCTGTCTGTCTGTCTGTCTGTCTGTCTGTCTGTCTGTCTGTCTGTCTGTCTGTCTGTCTGTCTGTCTGTCTGTCTGTCTGTCTGTCTGTCTGTCTGTCTGTCTGTCTGTCTGTCTGTCTGTCTGTCTGTCTGTCTGTCTGTCTGTCTGTCTGTCTGTCTGTCTGTCTGTCTGTCTGTCTGTCTGTCTGTCTGTCTGTCTGTCTGTCTGTCTGTCTGTCTGTCTGTCTGTCTGTCTGTCTGTCTGTCTGTCTGTCTGTCTGTCTGTCTGTCTGTCTGTCTGTCTGTCTGTCTGTCTGTCTGTCTGTCTGTCTGTCTGTCTGTCTGTCTGTCTGTCTGTCTGTCTGTCTGTCTGTCTGTCTGTCTGTCTGTCTGTCTGTCTGTCTGTCTGTCTGTCTGTCTGTCTGTCTGTCTGTCTGTCTGTCTGTCTGTCTGTCTGTCTGTCTGTCTGTCTGTCTGTCTGTCTGTCTGTCTGTCTGTCTGTCTGTCTGTCTGTCTGTCTGTCTGTCTGTCTGTCTGTCTGTCTGTCTGTCTGTCTGTCTGTCTGTCTGTCTGTCTGTCTGTCTGTCTGTCTGTCTGTCTGTCTGTCTGTCTGTCTGTCTGTCTGTCTGTCTGTCTGTCTGTCTGTCTGTCTGTCTGTCTGTCTGTCTGTCTGTCTGTCTGTCTGTCTGTCTGTCTGTCTGTCTGTCTGTCTGTCTGTCTGTCTGTCTGTCTGTCTGTCTGTCTGTCTGTCTGTCTGTCTGTCTGTCTGTCTGTCTGTCTGTCTGTCTGTCTGTCTGTCTGTCTGTCTGTCTGTCTGTCTGTCTGTCTGTCTGTCTGTCTGTCTGTCTGTCTGTCTGTCTGTCTGTCTGTCTGTCTGTCTGTCTGTCTGTCTGTCTGTCTGTCTGTCTGTCTGTCTGTCTGTCTGTCTGTCTGTCTGTCTGTCTGTCTGTCTGTCTGTCTGTCTGTCTGTCTGTCTGTCTGTCTGTCTGTCTGTCTGTCTGTCTGTCTGTCTGTCTGTCTGTCTGTCTGTCTGTCTGTCTGTCTGTCTGTCTGTCTGTCTGTCTGTCTGTCTGTCTGTCTGTCTGTCTGTCTGTCTGTCTGTCTGTCTGTCTGTCTGTCTGTCTGTCTGTCTGTCTGTCTGTCTGTCTGTCTGTCTGTCTGTCTGTCTGTCTGTCTGTCTGTCTGTCTGTCTGTCTGTCTGTCTGTCTGTCTGTCTGTCTGTCTGTCTGTCTGTCTGTCTGTCTGTCTGTCTGTCTGTCTGTCTGTCTGTCTGTCTGTCTGTCTGTCTGTCTGTCTGTCTGTCTGTCTGTCTGTCTGTCTGTCTGTCTGTCTGTCTGTCTGTCTGTCTGTCTGTCTGTCTGTCTGTCTGTCTGTCTGTCTGTCTGTCTGTCTGTCTGTCTGTCTGTCTGTCTGTCTGTCTGTCTGTCTGTCTGTCTGTCTGTCTGTCTGTCTGTCTGTCTGTCTGTCTGTCTGTCTGTCTGTCTGTCTGTCTGTCTGTCTGTCTGTCTGTCTGTCTGTCTGTCTGTCTGTCTGTCTGTCTGTCTGTCTGTCTGTCTGTCTGTCTGTCTGTCTGTCTGTCTGTCTGTCTGTCTGTCTGTCTGTCTGTCTGTCTGTCTGTCTGTCTGTCTGTCTGTCTGTCTGTCTGTCTGTCTGTCTGTCTGTCTGTCTGTCTGTCTGTCTGTCTGTCTGTCTGTCTGTCTGTCTGTCTGTCTGTCTGTCTGTCTGTCTGTCTGTCTGTCTGTCTGTCTGTCTGTCTGTCTGTCTGTCTGTCTGTCTGTCTGTCTGTCTGTCTGTCTGTCTGTCTGTCTGTCTGTCTGTCTGTCTGTCTGTCTGTCTGTCTGTCTGTCTGTCTGTCTGTCTGTCTGTCTGTCTGTCTGTCTGTCTGTCTGTCTGTCTGTCTGTCTGTCTGTCTGTCTGTCTGTCTGTCTGTCTGTCTGTCTGTCTGTCTGTCTGTCTGTCTGTCTGTCTGTCTGTCTGTCTGTCTGTCTGTCTGTCTGTCTGTCTGTCTGTCTGTCTGTCTGTCTGTCTGTCTGTCTGTCTGTCTGTCTGTCTGTCTGTCTGTCTGTCTGTCTGTCTGTCTGTCTGTCTGTCTGTCTGTCTGTCTGTCTGTCTGTCTGTCTGTCTGTCTGTCTGTCTGTCTGTCTGTCTGTCTGTCTGTCTGTCTGTCTGTCTGTCTGTCTGTCTGTCTGTCTGTCTGTCTGTCTGTCTGTCTGTCTGTCTGTCTGTCTGTCTGTCTGTCTGTCTGTCTGTCTGTCTGTCTGTCTGTCTGTCTGTCTGTCTGTCTGTCTGTCTGTCTGTCTGTCTGTCTGTCTGTCTGTCTGTCTGTCTGTCTGTCTGTCTGTCTGTCTGTCTGTCTGTCTGTCTGTCTGTCTGTCTGTCTGTCTGTCTGTCTGTCTGTCTGTCTGTCTGTCTGTCTGTCTGTCTGTCTGTCTGTCTGTCTGTCTGTCTGTCTGTCTGTCTGTCTGTCTGTCTGTCTGTCTGTCTGTCTGTCTGTCTGTCTGTCTGTCTGTCTGTCTGTCTGTCTGTCTGTCTGTCTGTCTGTCTGTCTGTCTGTCTGTCTGTCTGTCTGTCTGTCTGTCTGTCTGTCTGTCTGTCTGTCTGTCTGTCTGTCTGTCTGTCTGTCTGTCTGTCTGTCTGTCTGTCTGTCTGTCTGTCTGTCTGTCTGTCTGTCTGTCTGTCTGTCTGTCTGTCTGTCTGTCTGTCTGTCTGTCTGTCTGTCTGTCTGTCTGTCTGTCTGTCTGTCTGTCTGTCTGTCTGTCTGTCTGTCTGTCTGTCTGTCTGTCTGTCTGTCTGTCTGTCTGTCTGTCTGTCTGTCTGTCTGTCTGTCTGTCTGTCTGTCTGTCTGTCTGTCTGTCTGTCTGTCTGTCTGTCTGTCTGTCTGTCTGTCTGTCTGTCTGTCTGTCTGTCTGTCTGTCTGTCTGTCTGTCTGTCTGTCTGTCTGTCTGTCTGTCTGTCTGTCTGTCTGTCTGTCTGTCTGTCTGTCTGTCTGTCTGTCTGTCTGTCTGTCTGTCTGTCTGTCTGTCTGTCTGTCTGTCTGTCTGTCTGTCTGTCTGTCTGTCTGTCTGTCTGTCTGTCTGTCTGTCTGTCTGTCTGTCTGTCTGTCTGTCTGTCTGTCTGTCTGTCTGTCTGTCTGTCTGTCTGTCTGTCTGTCTGTCTGTCTGTCTGTCTGTCTGTCTGTCTGTCTGTCTGTCTGTCTGTCTGTCTGTCTGTCTGTCTGTCTGTCTGTCTGTCTGTCTGTCTGTCTGTCTGTCTGTCTGTCTGTCTGTCTGTCTGTCTGTCTGTCTGTCTGTCTGTCTGTCTGTCTGTCTGTCTGTCTGTCTGTCTGTCTGTCTGTCTGTCTGTCTGTCTGTCTGTCTGTCTGTCTGTCTGTCTGTCTGTCTGTCTGTCTGTCTGTCTGTCTGTCTGTCTGTCTGTCTGTCTGTCTGTCTGTCTGTCTGTCTGTCTGTCTGTCTGTCTGTCTGTCTGTCTGTCTGTCTGTCTGTCTGTCTGTCTGTCTGTCTGTCTGTCTGTCTGTCTGTCTGTCTGTCTGTCTGTCTGTCTGTCTGTCTGTCTGTCTGTCTGTCTGTCTGTCTGTCTGTCTGTCTGTCTGTCTGTCTGTCTGTCTGTCTGTCTGTCTGTCTGTCTGTCTGTCTGTCTGTCTGTCTGTCTGTCTGTCTGTCTGTCTGTCTGTCTGTCTGTCTGTCTGTCTGTCTGTCTGTCTGTCTGTCTGTCTGTCTGTCTGTCTGTCTGTCTGTCTGTCTGTCTGTCTGTCTGTCTGTCTGTCTGTCTGTCTGTCTGTCTGTCTGTCTGTCTGTCTGTCTGTCTGTCTGTCTGTCTGTCTGTCTGTCTGTCTGTCTGTCTGTCTGTCTGTCTGTCTGTCTGTCTGTCTGTCTGTCTGTCTGTCTGTCTGTCTGTCTGTCTGTCTGTCTGTCTGTCTGTCTGTCTGTCTGTCTGTCTGTCTGTCTGTCTGTCTGTCTGTCTGTCTGTCTGTCTGTCTGTCTGTCTGTCTGTCTGTCTGTCTGTCTGTCTGTCTGTCTGTCTGTCTGTCTGTCTGTCTGTCTGTCTGTCTGTCTGTCTGTCTGTCTGTCTGTCTGTCTGTCTGTCTGTCTGTCTGTCTGTCTGTCTGTCTGTCTGTCTGTCTGTCTGTCTGTCTGTCTGTCTGTCTGTCTGTCTGTCTGTCTGTCTGTCTGTCTGTCTGTCTGTCTGTCTGTCTGTCTGTCTGTCTGTCTGTCTGTAACGACCAACGCGCATAACTCAAAAACCGCTTGGCCGATTTTAATGGAATTTGGTACCTAGGCTGGGTCTTGGGTCGAGATGGTCCCATTTAAAAATGAACAAAATCCACTGAATACAAGCCAAATGAAAGGGTGGGGGAAGATTTCAAAAATGAGAGTTTATGTGAAAATATGGCGTGTGTGATATCAAACGAAAGGTAATTGAGTATGGAGTTAAACAAAATACATTTTAGTTTTTTTTTTCAAAAAGGGTGGGGGTAGATTTCAAAAATTAGAGTTTACGGGAAAATATGGCGTGTGTGATATCAAACGAAAGGTAATTGAGTCCGGAGTTAAACAAAATACATTTTAGTTTTTGTTTTTTTAAGGGTGGGGGTAGATTTAAAAAATTTGAGTTTAGGTCAAAACATGGCTTGTGTGGTATCAAACAAAAAGTGATTTAGTCTGGAGTTTAATAAGATATATTTCAGGTTTTAGTTTTATTAGCTCGCACGTACACTATAACTATAGTACCTAGTGTGAGCTTAGGGGCCCATATATTGGCAGAGTATTTTAACGTGTGGTGATGATGATGATGATGATGTACTTGATAGTGAAAATGAGATAGATGTAGATTCTAAATATTTTGAAATTCTCCAGCCCAATAAAAGGATCTATCACTTTGCCCTAATAAAAAATCTTTCACGTCTTATATCAAGTCAGGTGGGTAGACAAAATCATAAAAAATGTGTATGTGATAGATGTTTAAATTGGTTTGTTTCTGAGGCAGTGTTGCAAAAGCATTATTTAGATTGTAAAAATTTAAATTTTACCAAACTAACTCTACACCAAAGAGAAATGACGACGTTTTGAAATTTACAGAATTTAAAAATAAAGAGCAAGTGCCTTTTACAATTTTTGCTGATTTAGAAAGTTTGTTGGAAAAAATTGACAACGATGATAAAAGTGCATCATCACCATCGAATACACAAAGAATTCAACACCATATTCCTTTTGCGATTGGGTATTATGTGAAATGTTCATATGATAACTCGCTCTCCTATTATCATCAAATTGTAGGAAATGATTGCATTTCACGTTTTACTCATGACACTATAGAAAAGTTTGATTTTAATAATGCAACCCATTGTCATCTCTGTGAGAAGGCTTTTCAAGAGGGAGACAGAAAACATTTAGATCATTGTCCGAGTCATTGTCACTTGACGGGAAAATATAGGGGAGCAGCTCATCCGGGTTGTAATTAAAATTTTAATGATTCACACAGTGTTCCTGTAGTATTCCACAACCTTTCTGGTTATGATAGCCATTTCCTTATAAAATCTTTAGCAAAGGATGTAGAGGGTAGAATTCAACTTCCCCTGTAAACAAGGAAAAATATATTTCGTTTACTAAATACATTGAAGGCACCGAAGTAAATTTTCGTTTTATTGATTCTTTTCGGTTTATGCCTTCCGCGTTAGACAAACTAGCTTCATATTTAGATGATTCCAAAAAGACAATTTTAAAAAGTTTTTACAAGGAAGAGGAAAAATTTAATTTAGTTACTCGTAAGGGTGTCCTGCCCTATGAGTATCTCGATTCTTGGGAAAAGCTACATGAAACTGTTCTTCCTCCTAAAGACGCATTTTATAGTACTTTGGAAGGAAAAGGTGTTTCAAATGATGAATACAAAAGGGCACAAACAATTTGGAATACCTTTAATATTAATTCGTTTTTGGAATATGCGCTTTTTTACATGAAAGTTGATGTAATTTTGTTATCTGAAATAATGAGCTCGTTCCGTGACATCTGTCTCTCCACCTATAAACTTGATCCGCTTCATTATTTTACCAGTCCAGGATTGGCCTTTTCAGCCATGCTTAAACAGTGTAAAATAGAGCTACAACTTTTGACTGATGTTGATATAATCATGTTTATAGAAAGAGGGATAAGAGGTGGAGTTTCACAGTGTTCAAACAGATATGCCAAAGCCAACAATAGGTACATGGGAGAGTCATACAACCCCAATAAGGAAACATCATATTTAATGTACTATGATGTTAATTCACTTTATGGCACAGCTATGACTTTACCATTGCCCTATGGTGGTTTTGAATGAGTTCATAACAATTTATTCACTGAGGAGGATATATGTAATATTTCAGATGAAAGTCCCATAGGGTACATTTTTGAAGCAGACATTTCATACCCTGCTAACCTATTTGAAATACATAAAGACCTTCCTGTCTGCCCTGAACATCGAGTGCCACCCAACTCAAAAAGTAAGCTACCCAAACTGATGACTACACTTTACAATAAAGAGAGATATATCATCCATTATCGTAACTTGTAACAGGTCCTTGGTTTGGGTTTAAAAATGAGAAAAATTCATAGAGTCCTTAAATTTAAACAGTCTCAATGGTTGAAACCCTATATTGAATTAAACATTCATATGCGTCAGCAAAGTAAAAATGAATTTGAGAAAAACTTTTACAAATTGATGATTAATTCAGTTTTTGGCAAGACTATGGAGAATGTTCGAAAATATAAGGATGTTAAGTTGGTAACTCGTTTTGGTGCGCAATTCTATATTTCAAAACCTACTTTTCATAGTTTAACCATATTTGATAAAGATATGGTTATTATTGAAATGTCTAGAAACAACATTATTTTCAATAAGCCCATATATGTAGGATTTACAATTTTGGACTTGTCAAAAACTTTTCTTTATGAATTTCACTGTAACCATAAACTAATAAAATAGACAACCAATCCAAAATGGCCCGATTTACCGAAATCTCATACCAGATGGCCATACACGACGGTGTAAATATTCATTGTGAATTGCCTCCTCTGAAAGAGTCGGCGGTGTTGCCATACCAAAGACAATTATACCAATCTACTTTACAATCGTCCTACTTTCCCCCGCTTATAGATTCCTTTTTCAAGACGTGGACATTTAGTGACTTGGCGTAAACAACCCGGAGCGCTTGGCAATTCTTCCGCTCTTTTAAATGAGGTGCATTAAAGAGAGATAGCCTCTCGGGCGGCCCCGTGTGTTTGCTCGAACTCTATTATGAATGAGGTATTTAGAATTTGGTAGGTATACGGTTCAATTTAATCAAATATTATTCCTTTTCGAGCGACTGCCTATTTATTATAATATGCTTAGGCCAGAAACTAGTTAAATTCTACTTAGTGCAGGCGCTGTAGGTAGTTGAGTATGCAAAATAAGAGGAGCGCACTTTGACAGTGGGTCAAGGATCTGGATGTTGCCAAGCCAGGTTTTGGTCCAATTTTTTTTATCCACCCTCCTCTTATAGTCGTGTTCGAATTTCTGAAAATTTAACTATGTTGATACCCTAAAGCCGCAATGACAGAGAAATGAATCAAAAATATTAAAAACCTAAGCTAAAAATAAAATTATATTAGTTTTTTAAATTTTAGCTGCAAAAACCCCCATACCCCCAAAACCTAAAATTTTTAGGTTTTCTTCAAATTTTCTTAAAAACTAAGCTTCTTAGTGAAAAATATGTAATTGTCTTTATTGTAGACAATTAAATTTCCTTTTTAACGATATACAAGTCAGTGGGGTACGAACAAAGACAAACTCTCCAGCGGCGTCCGTTTATTGAGGTAATGCAAAAAAATGAAAAAAATAAACATACATATTACCTGTTTTCCCCGATTTTATTGAAAACCAAGCTCTCTATTAAATATTGTGTCCTATAGTCGGTTGTAGACAATGAAATTTCCTTTTAAACGATGTGTAACAGGGCAAGATAGTTTTATTTATAACAATTTAGGGCCTTGTTTTACAAGTTTTATCTAATTTTCTCAAAAACTAAGCTTTTTAGGAAAAAACATATTCCACACTTTATTGTAGAAAATGAAATTCCCTTTTTAATAGTGTATAAGTTTAGTGCAATCAGATTAACAGCAAACTCTCCAGCGGCGTCCGTTTTTTGAGAAAATGTGAAAAAAATTTAAAAACCACATGTTTGTCACAAGTTCTGCCCGATTATCTTAAAAACCAAGCCCTCTATCAAAAATTGTGCCCTATAGTCGATTATAGACAATAAAAATTCTTTTTAAACGCCGTACCACAAGGTAAGGTTTTTCTTCACAATAAAATTTCACAGGCGTCCGTAAATAAAATCAATTTTTACAAATCACCAAACAAATTAATTTTGTTACAGGTTTTATCCAATTTTCTTAGAAACTAAGCTCAATAAAAAATAGTGTTCTAAAATTGTAAAATATTAAATTATGTTCGACATTTACAAAATAAATAAATAAAAACATTTTTGTAACATGTTTCACCCGATTTTCCAAAAAACCGAGCTCTTTATCATAGACATTTTTTATGTCTCTTATACTTGATTGTAGAAAAATTTTTTCCTTTTCAACGATGTATAACAAGGTAAGAAAAGTTTAATTTTTAAAACTTTGGGGACGTCCGTAAATTAAATCAATGTTTAAAAATCACCGAACCGAACCGATTTTTTTTAAGATTCTTAAAATTTGAATCAGTGGCGGTAGTAGGCCATCCCCCCTCACATATCTAACCGTACCTACAAAATTATGGCGCAGGATGTGGAGAAAAGGTGAGTAGTAGGATCACCTTTGCTGCTAGAGCCGTACCTAGAATCTTTTTTCGGGGGGAGTTTCATCTTTTTTTTTGTGGAGGAGGGATGGAAGGAAAGGTACAGTCGGGGACTTAATAAATGGCCGCTGCCGTTTTCAGAAGAGCTTGGATGAGAATCCCAATACAGGGCGAGGTTTATGAATGAATGAATTATTGAACATCGTATGGCGCGCTTTCATTTCTTCGACTCCACGTCGATCGGCTATCGCTGTGCACTTTTGTGCAATGCAATTTTTGCTATTGAAATTAATAACTATTTGGAATATTGGCCGATAAACGGGCTAAGCCATACACGTTTTTTGGATACACACATTTCTTTTTTTAGCTGATTTCTTGTTTATTAGCATTGGATGTGTGGCCGGCCGCCCCCAAGGTCGAAAACTCAAGTTTATTTTTAGGACTTCAATGTCAACAACATATGTCAAAATCGCGACTACACCACCTTTTGCAATCTAAAATTCTATAATAACTGGACTATTTAGCCACCCCCAAAAATAGTGTTCTTGTGCATCCAGAAGTCGGGGTAGTTACACAGTTAAAACAATTCAAATTTTAAAGTAACGGCCGTCTTCACAGTTGTTTTCGAATCGCCCTTACTTAAATAACCAATTTTTGCTTGTATTATTTTTTTTAGCTTTACACTTTTAAAACTTACCATTTTAAAAATAGCTAAAAATACAAACATGTTGCATTTGTGTTTCTCTATGTAAGTATGTAATAAAAAACAAAAAATTAAAATCCTGAAAAATCACTATTATGTGTATTTTTTTTGCTATTAGATATGCGTCAAAACAATTGTTATATTTTTATTGCTTGCCTCACAAAGAAATAAAAAAGACCCCAAAAGTTGGTAAAGGTTTATGTTTGTAAGAAATAAATAAAAGTTTAAATTGCCAAAACTCAAAACTGAAGTGACTTTGGCGGCGTCTCGCGGCATCTATGGTGATATAGAGGGCCCCGAGAAGTTTAATTTAATGTATTATAATATATCTTTTCACAAAGTTAGCAATTTAAAAAAGTTAAAAAACTGCACTTTTTGGGTACCCCTTTGGTCAGGAAAATTTTCATCAAAAATTTCAAAAAAAACATTCAGTTGATACTGTGCCACAAAGAAGCTACCGAGGTCCTTATACTAACCTGAAAATATTACAGTGGTAAATGTAATGGTGTTCGAGAAAAATAAAATCAAAAGTTGTTAATTTTCAAAAAATTAAAAATTTTGTCAAAAAAAAGTCAACTTTTTTGCTATTGGATAACGTCAAAACAATTGTTATATTTTTATTACTTGCCTCACAAAGAAATAAAAAATACCCCAAAAGTTGGTCTAATGGTTTGAATTTGTAAGAAATAAATAAAAGTTTAAATTGCCAAAACTAAAAACTGAAGTGACTTTGGCGGTCTCTCTCGGCATTATTATAAATACCTGTCCTTTAACTTTTACATCATTATATAGAGGGGCCCGAGAAGCTTAATCTAATGTATTATAATATATATTTTTACAAAGTTAACAATTTAAAAAAATTAAAAAACTGCACTTATTGGGTACCCCTTTGGTCAGGAAAATTTTCATCAAAAATTTCAAAAAAAACATTTAGTTAATACTGTGCCACAAAGAAGCTACCGAGTCCCTTATACTAACCTGAAAATATTACAGTTGTAGATGTATTGGTTATCGAGAAAAATAGAATCAAAAGTTGTAAATTTTCAAAAAACTAAAAATTTTGTCAAAAAAAAGTCAACTTTTTTGCTATTGGATATACGTTAAAACAATTGTTATATTTTTATTAGTTACCTCACAAAGAAATAAAAAATACCCCAGAAGGTGGTCTAATGGTTTGAATTTGTAAGAAATAAATAAAAGTTTATTTGCCAAAACTCAAAACTGAAGTGACTTTGGCGGTCTCTCTCGGCATTATTATAAATACCTGTCCTTTAACTTTTACATCGTTATATAGAGGGGCCTGAGAAGATAATATGTATTTTTACAAAGTTAACAATTTAAAAAAATAAAAAACTGCACTTTTTAGGTACCCCTTTGGTCAGGAAAATTTTCACCAAAAATTTTTAAAAAAATTTTTGTTAATACTGTGCCACGAAGAAGCTACCGAGTCCCTTATACTAACCTGAAAATATACAGTTGTAGATGAAATGGTGTTCGAGAAAAATAAAATCAAAAGTTGTATATTTAAAAAAATTAAAAATGTTGTCAAAAAAAGTCAATTTTTTTGCTATTGGATATACGTCAAAACAATTATTATATTTTTATTGCTTGCCTCACAAAGTAATAAAAAAGACTCCAAAAGTTGGCCTAAAGGTTTGTATTTGTCAGAAATAAATAAAAGTTTAAATTGCCAAAACTTAAAACTGTAGTGACTTTGGCGGCCTCTCGCGGCAATATTATAAACTCTTGGCCTTAACCTCTTATATGGTGATATAGAGGGTCCCGAGAAGTTTAATTTAATGTATTATAATATATATTTTTACAAAGTTAGCAATTTAAAAAAATTAAAAAACTGCACTTTTTGGGTACCACTTTGGCCAGGAAAATTTTCATCAAAAATTTCAAAAAAACATTTAGTTGATACTGTGCCACAAAGAAGCTACCGAGTCCCTTATACTAACCTGAAAATATTACAGTTGTAGATGTAATGGTTATCGAGAAAAATAGAATCAAAAGTTGAAAATTTTCAAAAAATTCAAAATTTAAAAAAAAAGTCAATTTTTTTGCTATTGGATATACGTCAAAACAATTGTTATATTTTTATTGCTTGCCTCACAAAGAAATAAAAAATACCCCAAAAGTTGGTCTAATGGTTTGAATTTGTAAGAAATAAATAAAAGTTTAAATTGCCAAAACTCAAAACTGAAGTGACTTTGGCGGTCTCTCTCGGCATTATTATAAATACCTGTCCTTTAACTTTGACATCGCTATATAGAGGGGCCCGAGAAGCTTAATTTAATGTATTATAATATATATTTTTACAAAGTTAACAATTTAAAAAAATTAAAAAACTATACTTTTTAGGTACCCCTTTGGTCAGGAAAATTTTCGTCAAAAATTTCAAAAAAAACATTTAGTTGATACTGTGCCACAAAGAAGCTACCGAGTCCCTTATACTAATCTGAAAATATTACAGTTGTAGATGTAATGGTGTTCGATAAAAATACAATCAAAAGTTGTAAATTTTCAAAAAATTAAACATTTTGTCAAAAAAAAATCATTTTTTTTGCTATTGGATATACGTCAATACAATTGTTATATTTTTATTGCTTGCCTCACATAGTAATAAAAAAGACCCCAACAGTTGGTCTAAAGGTTTGTGTTTGTAAGAAATAAATAAAAGTTTAAATTTCGAAAACTCAAAACTGAAGTGATTTATTATAAACAATTGTCCTTTACCTTTTATATTAGGGATATAGAGGGCACCGAGAAGTTTAATTTAATGTATTATTAAGCTCTTCTGAAAACGGCAGCGGCCATTTATTAAGTCCATGACTGTACAAGGGGTGCAAAGACTATCAATGCAGATGGCAGGTATATTGTGGTGCTTCATTTGTTAATTTTTAAAAATTTATTTTATTTACAAACGCCCCTGAAGTTTTAAAAATGAAATTAATCTTACTAAGTTATATATCATTTAAAAGAAAATTTTATTTTCTATAAATCAGCTATCAAGCATATTTCTTATAAAAAGCTTAGTTTTTTTGGAAAATCGGATGAAACATGTGACAAAAATGCTTTTATTTTTTTTTTGTTTTATATGACCCTTATATCTATACGAACTTCGCTGGAGAGTTTGTCATTAACCAAATCTCACTGACTTATATATCGGTAAAATGGCAATTTTGTTTTCATCAATAAAGTTTAGAGCATTTTCAATTGGGGTTAGTTTTTAAGGAAATTGGATTAAACCTGTAAAAAAATTAATTTATTTGTGATTTGTAAAAATTGATTTTATTTACGGACGCCTGTGAAGTTTTAATTTAAAGCTAAATCCCACTTTGTGACACAGCAGTTAAAAGAAAATTTTATTGTCTACAATCGACTATGTAACATGATTTTTGACAGAAGGCTTAGTTTTTAAGGTAATCGGGTAAAACATAAGACAAACATGAGGTTTTTTAAATTTTTAAACATTTTCTGAACAAACGGACGCCGCTGGAAAGTTTGGTAATACTCTGCGCTAGCTTATGCATAGTTAAAAAGATAATTTTATTTTCTACAATAAAGTGTAAATATTTTTTTCCCAAAAAGCTTAATTTAGTGATTTTTCAAAATTGATGTAATTTACGGACGACCCTAAATTGTTATAGATAAAAGTAATCTTACCTTCTTATACAACGTGTTGAAGGAAATTTCATTGTCTACAATTGACTATAGGACATAATTTTTGATAGATAGCTTAGTTTTCAAGAAAATCGGTTAAATCATGTGATAAAAATGTTTCTTGTTTTCATATTTTTATATCACCTCAATTAACGGACGCCGCTGAAGACTTTATCATTGGACGTACCTCACTGAGTAATACACCGTTAAAAAGTAAATTTTATTGTCTATAATAAAGGTAATTACATATTTTTCCCTAAGAAGCTTAGTTTTTCAGAAAATTTGAAGAAAACCTCAAAATCTCAGGTTTTGAGGGTTTTGCAGCTAACAAACTGATAAAGTTTTATATTTAGATTGGATTTTACACATTTTTGATTGATAATTTTTCTGTCATTGTGGCTTTAAGCCGTCAACTTTGTTAAATTTTCAGAAATTCGAACACGGCTATAAGAGAAGGGGGGATAAAAAAACTTAGACCAAAACCTGGCTTGGAAACATCCAGATTGTTAATCTGCGACCTTTTGTCAGCTAGAATCCATTGTCAAACTGCGGTCGTCATATTTTGCATACTCAACTACCTACAGCGCCTCGTTTGTTTCGGCTTAGTCGTTTACGTTTTGGACATATAAATAATTGTCTATATATATATACCGGGTGGGGCAAAAAAAACCGGACACTACATGAATAAACGAGCATCTTTGAAGGGTGCAATTTAGTTTCGACCGCCATCTTGGATTTTGATATGGCGCGGCGGACCGAAAAATATATTTATATAAAACTCTGAATAATTATCTGCCAAGTGCAGTTTGTTCCATTAAAATCGATGATATACTTCAAAAGTTATATTGAAAAAAAATTGTCCGGTTTTTTTGGCGCACCCGGTATACATAGACTAATAATTTCTAAAATACAATAAATAATCAAAAATATCTTTGATTTCCATAATATATGCCCAAGAAGAAAGGGTAAAAAAGACGTTGGATGGTTTTTAGATCGAGTGGCGCACTTTTTACACCGTACGACTTACTTAGTGCTTAATTAATAAAAAATTTTAATTGGCAGAAAACTGTCATTAGCATTAATGTAATTTGATCAAAATCTAATCAACTCGTGAGTGTCGAACACTATTTTACCTGAAACTTTTATGAACATCGGTTTAGTGGTTTAGGAGCTATCGTGTGACGGAGAGGCATACGCACACACACAGGCAGACATCACGACGATATTGGTAAGATAGGTCAAAATACACCCAAATAACAAATTTTAGGCGTTATCTCAAAAACAATAGTTTCGTCGAAAATAATACCTTCACTACCCATTGCTGCGCGAGCTAGGAAGGTAAAGAAATATTTTCAGGGGACCCAAATTTAACCGCAAACCAAAAAATTGCTTTTCAATTTTGGCCAAATAGTTTAAAAAATGGTTTTGAATTTAAGCAGCCAAAATCTTTGAATTTGCCCGACCACTATAAGACTTGGATATTTTTTTATAAAAACTAAAAAATATTCAACTTTAGATGCCTTCTTGCTATCACCAAATATATTTTAAAAAATTACACTCTTTTAAGGCTGGTCTATACTAGTAAAATAAAGATTTTTGCAACCCAGTAAAATGTTCACCATTTTGGATCCGCCACTCTTGAAATAAAAAAAGTAAATGAAATAAAATTTCGGACTTCCATTCAGTTTACACTTGATAACGGTTAGAGATACTTACTAACCGAAACGTCGTGTTTTAAAATAAATAAAGACAATGGAATTTTTATTTCCAGTAAAATGTTGTTGGAAAAAAATCCTATAGCATATACAGAAAGAATTTTTGAAATCGCCCTATATTTGATAAAATTATGCGAATGGTTTTTGAAGAGGGTGTGGGGGAATGACAGAAGGGGCGATGGGTGGAAGCAGGGAGGACTACAAAGTAGGAATTAGTAACGTAAAGTAATTATCCGATTGCAAAATGATAATTAATTATCCGCTTGCAAAATGATCTCTAGAATATTTTTAGAAAAGTTGACCGTTTTCAAGTTATTAGCAAAAAACCGTCAAAAAGCACGTTTAATGCGGGGGAACACCTCCCTGCCAGGGTTGGGGGGGTGGTTGCCTTTCGTAAAATGTTCGAACGAGTCTTATGTCTATCCAGTGGCGTATATAGGAAAAAGTTTCGGGGTGGGCCCGAGGCTGTTTGGGGGGGGGCCCGAAACCCCATGAGGCCGTATTTTATGCTATTTTATGTTTGTATTCAGGAAATATGTGGAAAATATCTAAAAAAATCTTAGCTTCGGGGGGGCCCGGGCCCCCTTATATACGCCACTGTGTCTATCCATAACAAGTGTGTTGCTTTTACCAGAAACGAGTATAATATAGGTAGTTTACATTAAAAGCGTCTAGAGCGACACAAACATTTGAGCGAACGTTTATTTGAGCATAGAGTACTAAATATAATGTAAGATACAAAAAAGCGCAAAGTAATTAAATGAAACTTTTGTTTGTTAATTATTTTTATAAGAAGTACTTCATATGCAATATTTTTTTCCTACCACTACACATGAAAATGATGGATTTCACACCATTTTCATCCTCAGAAAACGTTAGTTTTCACCTATGGACAAAAATTTTTCTGCACATGAAAAAGTACTTTGCGCACATGTATGGAAAAGATGTACAATGGCGCTAACTGCCACAATGGTTTTCCGCACATGTGTTGCAAACTATCTTTCCACACGTGTGTGGAAAAGCAGTTTCATTTGATTTGTGCAAAATTTAAGACCAATTTTTACAAAAACTAATACAGTTTAACAGAGTTCGTAAGTAAAATAGCTTACACAAACTTCAAAATTCAAAATTTTTATTAACGCATATAGCATTTACAAATGTCAAAAGATTAAATTAGTTAACAGCAAAATTTAAAATACTCATAAAAAAACAAAGATAAAATTTAATCAGCCAATAAGTTCTTGAATAAACCACTCTATACAATAACTGGCGATGAATGATGACAGAGAACTCGATAGAAAGTTACTTTCTTACACTCGCGTGTTGTTTCACTCGGCTAGCGCCTCGTTCACAACATTTACGGTCATGTGAAATTTGTCACTCTCTTTTTTGTCTCTTGTTATGTAATAGACTATTTTGTTTGTAACCTTACCATATGAATAATAAAGTTACTCATTTCTGACCTTACTAACTAGAAGCCACAAAAAGGGTCCATTTATTTAAAAAAAAAAGAATGAAACTGGGCCTCCTTTCAAGGGCCTGTCCAAATTATTTTTTGTTGTTTAGGGATAAAAACACAAGAGATAAAAGTGTCACTGTTTATACCTGGGATCAAAAGTGATAAAAAATTAAAATCAGGGATGAGAAGTGATAGGTCAGGAAACACAAACCAGGTTTATAACAGACGTAAATTTAAACTGCGCATTTGAAATATTTTAGACAAGTCCCACCCCACGCTTTTACCTTAGTCTGTTAAAAGTCACGTTTGTGTACTTAAAATTTTCTAGTTTTTTATACAGCTAATGAAACCGTTTAACTTAAAACTGTTTACCTATTTTTGAGTTTGATGTTTGGCTCCACTCCACTTACCCGTTCCAACTTAATTTCTAAAATCCTACATTAAAAGCAGCCACGTTATATACCCCAAAGTTTTAAATTTGATACAGATATCGGTTGACAAATGAATTTTGTTTTAAATTAGTTTAAAAATTGTATTGAGTGATCTTAAGGACCACAAAGTAGTAAGTTTCAATAAAATCAATTAATAAATACTTATGAAAAATTTTGCAGCCGCCATGTTCATTTTTGTAAGTTTCAGTTTCCGTATTTAATACATACTGGTTGATAAATGGGGAATTCCGCCATTTATTTTTTTTTAAGCTTGATGAAAATAAATTGAGTAGGTGGATTTACTCCGACAATTCCCTCACTCATGAAAATGTCTAGACTAGAGTTTTTCCAAAAGTTTTCCGAGTTTTCCGAACATTTCACGAGTTTCTATGGAAATTGTTCCAGTTTTTTCCGAGTGTTTTCGAACAATTCCTGAGTTTTCCGAAAAAATTTTCAAAGTTTATTCCAATATTCCGAGTTTTTCAAACATTTTTGGAGTCAATTTTCAATTTCAATTGAATCAATTCAATTCAATTTCAATATATTTATTTACCACATTTTTTACATAGAAATGAGTTTTATACATCATACCCTTAAGTAAATATATCATGAAATATACATTGCAATGGTTTCTTTGTACCTACATAAATGTAATTAAGCCCATGTACCGGAATTTAACAAAGTTAAAAAATAACAAAAATAATAATAATTGTGACAAACTTGATGGATTCAGGAAAAAGTTTTTTCTTAATATTTGGTTTAGGGTTGTTTTTTAGACTAAAAAAAAGTTTGAAAATTTTTTTATAAATAAAAGTAGAAATAAATAAATGCAAAGTAGTTATACTACTACAATGAAAAAAAAACAAATAATATATAAAACTAAAAAAAAGGTAATGAAATGTTCTTGAACACCAGTTTCTAGTTAGGTATCTATTTATTTATTATAATTTTGGATAATTTTGAAGTAACCAAGTGCATATTTATTTTTTTAAATAATTTGAGTGTGTGTTTGAGTTCAGATGGTAGCAGGTTAAAGAGTTCTTTTCCAATGTATGTATAGCAGCTTTGACCAATTGTTTTTTGTTTTCTTGGTAGTCTTACTCTATTTTCCACAACAAATTTTGTGTTAGGAATATGTGTAATTTCTGGAAACAGTAGATTATTTTGACCTAGATAGAGGACAGAATATTTATAATAGAGTTGTCTTAAACTGAGTAAGTTTGTGCCTTTGTACAAATTTTGAGTTTTTCTAAACCTTTCACAAGTTTTCTTTGAGCATTTGCTGAGATTTTCGAACATTTTCAGTTTTCCAAAAATGTTCCTAATTATTCTGAACACTTTTCCAGATTTCCGAAAATGTTCCTAGTTTTTCCGAGCATTTTCCGAGATTTTTCGAACATTTTAAAAGTTTGCTGATAATTCTTTGAGGTTTTCTAAACATTTTCCGAGTTTTTCGAAAATTTCCCGAGTTTTTTTGAACTTTTACAAAGTTTTTCTAAACTTTTTTCGAGTTTTTTAAACATTTTCTGTGTTTTTCCGAACATTTTTCCAGTTTTCCAAAAAGTTTCCTAGTTTTTCTGAACATTTTCCGAGGTTTTTCGAATATTTCTAAAGTTTTCTGAAAATTGTCCGAGGTTTTTTGAAGATTTTCCGAAAGTTTCCCCAGTTTTTTAAAACTTTTCTCGAGTTTTTTGAACATTTTCCAAGTTTTTGCGAACATTTCGCAAGTTTTATGAAAATGTATGTTTCCGAACATTTCCCAGACTTTTCCGGGGTTTTCCTGACATTTCCCATGTTTTCCGAAAATTTCTTGAGTTTTTCCAAAAAAATTCCTGAGTTGCCCGAAAATTTTTAGCAACAAGTTTAAGGACTGTATATATGTTTCTGGCCTTAACTCTTGGAAGTCAGAGAATATATCTACCTATTCTTCCCTACATATCTATGCCCTCCACTGGGCAAGACGCGTCCACCCCTGACAAAGGTTGCATGTATACTGAAAGCAGTGACTGAAAGATTTTTCCAAATGATTTTGAATTAAATGAAATATCGGCAACACTGCACTATGGAGGCAGTAAATTATTGCATAAGAAAAAAAAGACAGAGCTAGCATTCCAGTTCATTTGGTTACCTGCTATTACAAAACGAATAGGGAAATCAGCGCCCTCACCGGTCGTCACCGGCTGCGTTCAAAGGGGCACAGTGCGTGAATTTTATAGTATGCTATTGGCCTAATGTAAATTCACTGTCTACTATATTATACTCGTTTCTGCTATAACTATATTAAAACGAACTTTGGAGATAAAGCCCTTTTGCTATATATGGACACAGAGAGTTTAATTTATAATCTACATGTTCATGATATATAAAAACATATGAAAACTGACATTGACAAATTTGACACATCTGACTACCCACCAGACAATATTTTTAACATGCCATTAAAAAATAAAAAAGTTTTGGGACTCATGAAAGATGAAAATAATGGTGCTATAATGACAGAGTTTGTAGGATTACGGTCTAAAATGTATAGTGTAAAGATTTTGGAAAATAAGAGCGATTTGCAAAATCTTCAAACTAAACTTGAGCAGAAAGGCCGTTCATTAACAGAGGTTCAGGAACAATGTTTAAATTTAAATATTAGTAAAAGAGCAAAGGGTGTAAAAAAGGCTTCACTTAGAAAAATTACATTTAATGACTATCTTGAGTGCCCTTTTAAAAATAAAATCACAGAGATCTCTCAAACCATGATCCGATCTCACAAACACGAAGTGTACACAATCAAACAAAAAAAAGATTGCTTTAAGTCCTTTTGACGATAAACGTCAACTATTACCCCACTCCACCAACACAGCACCATGGGGCTATCCAATAACTTAAATAAATCTTAAATTTAAACTAGTCTACAGAATCCTCTCAACTTGTTCAGACATCGGACACTGTGTGTGTCTAGGAACTCATTAAACTAGGTAAGTAAACAACCTAAAAAATTAACACCTAGAAGAAAAAAAAATGATAAATAAAAAAATCTGTAAAAAATTATACTTACCTTTTAATTGTTATTTCAGTCTAACCGAGATACCACCACAACAATGAACAAGAAATCATCACATCAAAAAACAGAAAAAGACAACCTAGAAATTTATCAAGCTACAAATAAAGCATCACCACATGGATGACAGAAGAAAAATAACATGAAAAAGACTGCAGAATATGTGACAACCAAGGAACTTGGGTTTCTGGACCAGATGGATAGTAGTAGTAGTAGTAGTAAAAATGTATGTGTTTACTGTAAAAGAAACGTTTGTTTCTGTCAAAACTATTCACATTGCAATATTGGCACTAGGCTTTGTTCTAGTTGTAAGCAAATGTTTTGTTTTTGCAAGAAATCAATTGAACATCATAAGAACATAGAAAAATATTACACAATAAGAGGTGAACAAGACCTATTTTGCTATGAGCAAATATCTCCTTCTCCTCGTTATTATATATTTAAAATTAAATAAATTAAAAATAAAATATTTGAAGTATATTTTCTTATTTCTTCAGATCCAAAAGACATGTATCCTGTGTCGTGCACAAGTGCCAAACAACTTTCGGATATGCAAATTTTGTTTATTGGAATCTGCAATCAAATACCCAGAAACAAGAAAATTGGCATGCAGAATTTTTCAACAGAAATATAATTATAACATCTAGTTTGACTAAGTTTTATGTTAGTCCACGGTTAGAAAAACGTTAAATGCAATTGACTGTAAATATTTTAATTAATGAGAGCGCGAACCAACATAAATATTGATATGAAATTACGAAATAATCAAAACGTCCATAGGTAAAATATTGGTGGCACACAACGGTAATCAGAACAAATGCACTCACCAGTTTTGCAGCCAAATTCTCCGCTTCTAAGGGGCCCCCGAATGGATCTAATGATGTCACCACGTAGCTGAAGGGTTGAAGTTTCTAGTTCTATGCTTCAGTACACAAAAATCGAGCACTTTCAGGTGTAGATATTTGAAATAGTTGGAGAACGAAATTAACACGCCATTTTCTCTAGGCGATTGACAAGGATCTCTCTGGTTGTTGGTGCGCATGTCCAAATACGCGGAATGCGCTTTGTCCTTCATACAGTTGTGTGTTTTTAAAAATATATATAAACAACCGCGAAATTTAGCGGGAGCTAACATTTTATATTTTTCTTTCACTATTTTATTTTAATAAAAAGACTTACCAAATATTACCCAGAGGGAGGGAGGGAGGGTCTCGGGGGCCGGGCCCCCCATGCTTAAGATTTTTTTAGAGATTTTCCACATATTTCCCGAATAAAAAGATTAAAGAGTATAAAATTCGCCATCATGAGGCTTCGGGCCCACCCCAGAGGCCTCGCCCCCCCCCCCCCACGAACTATCCCTGGGTGTGCCACTGGAGTAGGTAGGTACTACAAACTTGACATAACAAAGTTGAATTTAAAAGTTAGTCGTCGAACAGCTGTCATCGTTTAATGTAAAATTGTCAAAATATTGCTTGGTACTATTACTGCCTGGCAAGCGCGAATTTTGACCTAAATTTAGGGGGGTAATGGTCGACGGAAAAAATATTTGTGCATTTATTTTTTTAGAGGGGGGAATTACCCCGTTATCCTTCTCAAATTCGCGCTTTCTGCATTGCTTTACTCCAATAAGTCCCTAATGTATTTTGTGACAAATTTAAACATGACTTGTACAGGTTGGGCCAATTTCGATGTTTTTTGGGGATTTTAGGTATTTCTAGCAGAGATAGATAAAAGCAAGTGGACTGAGCTTGATTTTCGAGACGTTTTCAAATATCAAAGCCGGTTTTTAATACATATGGCCGCGTTTGAACTATGAGGGGTTTAACTTTTTAATTTACGAAAATTTAAATTTAACACGCTATAAAGCTGAAATTTGGCATACTGATAGAAATTGTGACCAAACCAATGGAAAAAATCAAAAAACCCGAAAATTCTAATTTGTCCCTTTCCCCCATACATGTAAAGTTATGTAAAAGTAACACTGCCCACTTCCTGAGGCGCTAGAGAGCTGAGCTATGTCAGACTGATAGGAAATATGACAAAACTATAGGAAAAAACTTAAAAACCCCAAAATTTTAATTTACTTCCCTACCCTATAAATGTAAAGTTATGTAAAAGTAACATTGCCCACTTCCAGATACGCTAGAGAGCTGAGCTTCGGAAGGCCGATAGGAACTATGATAAAACTATAAAATAAAATTAAAAACCCCAAATTTTAATTCGTTCCTTTCCCCCATACATGTAAAGTTATGTAAAAGTAACACTGCCCACTTCCAGAGGCGCTAGAGAGCTGAGCTATGTCAGACTGATAGGAAATATGACAAAACTATAGGAAAAAACTTAAAAACCCCAAAATTTTAATTTACTTCCCTACCCTTTAAATGTAAAGTTATGTAAAAACAACATTCTCCTCTTCCAGAAACGCTAGAGAGCTGAGCTTTGGAAGACTGATAGGAACTATGATAAAACTAAGTATAGTAAAAAATTTAAATCACCAAAATTTTAATTTACTTTCCTCCCCTATAAATGTAAAGTTATGTAAAATTAACATTGCCTATTTCGAGGAACACTAGAGAGCTGAGCTTTAGAAGGCTGATAGGAACTATGATAAAACCATAGGAAAATATAAAAAAAAGCTCAAACTTTTTAATAAGGCATTGCAAAACTTTTAAATAATATTCCTCACATTTTACTACTTTAAAACTTAAATATTATCCAAATACTTTTAAAAAAAAGTAAAATCATAACAAAAACATTTCATGTAAAAAAAGCCAAGTACGCGAGAGTGGTGTTCCGTTAAAAGAATTGAGATAAAAGTAAAGCCAAGTTCTCCAATACAAATTTTAAAATTAAAGATTCTCACTAGTTTGGAAATGTTTTTGTAAACTTGGCTTAATTACGGCGCAAATGACTCTTAGACACAGTGCTAAATTGAACATAAAGATATTATAATTTTGATATGACTTGGAAATTAAATAATAAAGAATGTCAAAGCTGCAAATTGACAGTTGGCTCTCCTCAGTAAACACCATATTTCCTATTTCTTTTTCAGATACCGACATGATCATTTCATTTCATGTTTATGCTCGGGCTGAATGAGGCGTAATGAGGCCGAAACGCTTCCCCGACCTACCTTTACCTCTGAGGACTTGCCCGTAAAACTTTTTTGTTAAGACTTTTTACCTCGTGAAACTCGCCCGTGAAACTTTTTTGATAAAGAATGTCATTTACAAATTCTGACATCACGTCAACATTTGAGCCTTGTGATTGCTGGTGGTTATTATAAGATTAATAATATTCGCGTTGGGCTGTGGCGTGGGCAAACACATCATTCCTGTATACGGTTTTCCTGTTTTAAACGGCTTAACTAATTATCACAATTTTTTTTATTAATTTTTTTGTTACGGATAAATAATTTTTTTAAAAATTCTGTCATAAACATTGCAAACCCAAAAATATATAAATTAAGATAATGTATTAATTTTTTTTGCTTTCCATAGAGTGTATTTTTGACAATTTCCTTTTAATGTTTATCGGATCTATGTGTAGAATTTTTGACAGTAAGTAAACCATTTTTCAACAAAAATTGTATTTAGGACTTTCAAGCTATGAAACTTTTCAGAGATCACAAACCTCAAAATGTGTTTTCCAAAAAAAATAACAGCAAGTTTTTTTATAATGAAAGGATAAATGTTCGGTTTTTTATTTAAAGAGAGTACGTTGTCACCATTAATCTTTTCTTACAAACTTTTGCAACCTTTTAAAGTTGTTATATTTCCTAAAGTGTCCCTAAATAAAAGTAAAACGTTGTTACCTTATATTTAATATTTAAATTTAGTTAGATAAAGCTATTGTTGCTTATAGACTTACGTTATCACCTTAATGAAACCAGCAACAGTGCCTGAGGTGGCAGAAAATAGCACATATCCAAAGGTTGTATATCGGTCTGAGGTCCGAACGTATTCCACGTATTTATCAAATATTTGAAAAAAAAATATTTACCCCTCTTTTGAAATTCTGGTAAAGGAACTTCCCCTCATGTCATATATGTACCTATATATGGGCTAACACCACTAGAAATAGGTGAGGTCGGGTCGTCATATCCTTAACGCCGAGGTGACAACGCCGAGTGCATCAATATATATATATATATATATATATATATATATATATATATATATATATATATATATATATTGATAAAGGGTACTTAGCCACCTCAAAACAAAGTATATAAACTACGGTGTCACCTCATATATAACTTTAGTACCTCACTTTTTTGAGGTGACAACGTTTTTCAATAAAAATTTCAGGGAAGATTCCTAACATACTCAGCAAGCTGTGTGCAAAATTTTGTTCTGAGGTCACAAAATGGTATATATAGCTACTTTTTGGCCGTGTAGTTCACGTATCTACCGGTGGCGCTAGCGTCGCTTTTACTGTAACTAAACGGTCCACTGGGTCACCTCGGTGGTATAAAACGTATTCTGCGTATTAAAACCGCGTCGCAGCGGCCTCAGAAATTTGGCAACATTGCAGATTAGATTTTAGACGCTACGGGTTTCTTTGTTATATGTAATTTGTACCTGCTTTTTTTACCCTTCTAATAGAATTCTCAAAAACGGGTGCCTGGGTCTGATATTTTAAGAGGGGCTTTGTAAAGGATTATTATTGTATTTTTTATCTTATTGAAATAATTTGACTAATTTTGCTAGTCTTCTTACATTTTTTTGCTTATTCTGGCTGGTAGTTTTTAACGGTTTTATTTAACTTGACTTGATTGATTTTGTAATATAATAAATTTTTGCGACAGCTATTCAGACACTTTCCTATGGGCAAGACTTGAAACTAGTTAAGTAGTTTAACCATATAATATGACGTTTTGGTGCAAAAGGTCCGGTTCATCATGACTGCTCTCGCCGCTTTTTTTTTAAAAATGGCGCACGAATTCTCTTTTTTTTAAATAACTTGGTTTTTGTACAAAGTTTGAAACAAAAATTATAGCCAACAAAATTTTATACGAAAATGCTAAACTTTTTTGTTAGACTAAAAACAAGGTTCAGAGGTATGATATTAACCATTTTTTCATTTTGGAATTTGTCCAATTTGTTTTTTTGGTGGCCTTTAAATTAAAAGTTACTCATTTTTGAGAATGATTGAAATGACATAAAATAAAGATAGATAAATATTCTACAAAAAGTATTAATCAGTTGCATGGTAATATTCTTGGTAAGATTCAAACCGTAAAGTTTTAGGTCTACCCACATATATGTATTTCTATATTATATGCAAAATAAACTGAAATAATTAGGTTTTATCTAATTTTCTAAAAACTAAGTACCTAAGACTTGATGGGCTATTTTGAAAAAAAACCTGTATTATTTTTATAGGTTTCGTTTATTAGGTTCGCGCGCCGGATACCATCTTTTTTTAAACATTTCAGCCGATATTTGACCTATCTAAAACTCTACATCGGAATGAGCTACGAGTCTCAAACTTTGCACAGTGGTAGATCTTCATGGAGTTAACAACTCCTCCAAGTTTCATGGAATGCCATAAAGTAGTAAAGTAGTTACGAAATTTCAAAAAACGTAGAAATTGCCACTCACTCACTCACTCACTCACTCATGTATAGATCATCATTATTCTACTGTACTTCTAGACATGCTACAAAGCTAAAATTTGGCAGACTTATAGAAATTATGACCAAACCCCTGGAAAAAATTAAAAAACCTCAAAATTCTAATTTACTCCCCTCCTTCACACATGTAAAGTTATGTAAAAGTAACATTGCCCACTTCCAGAAATGGCAGACTGATAGGAACTATGATAAAACTATAGAAAAAAAATTAAAAACCTCAAAATTATAATTTACTTTCCTCCCCTATAAATGTAAAGTAATGTAAAAGTAACATTGCCCACTTCCGGACACGCTAGAGAGCTGAGCTTTGGAAGGCCGATAGTAACTATGATAAGACTATAGAAAAAATTAAAACACCCCAAAATTCTAATTTACTTCCCTCCCCTATAAATGTAAAAGTGTGTAAAAGTAACATTGCCCACTTCCAGACAGCTCAAGAGCTGAGCATTGGAAGGCTGATAGGAACTATGATAAAATTAAAAAACCTTAAAGTTTAATTAACTTCCCTCCCCTGTAAATGTAAAGTTATGTAAATTAGCATTGTCCACTTCTAGAAACGCTAGATAGCTGAGCTTTGGAAGACTATAGGAAATAATTTAAAAACACCAAAATTTTAATTTACTTTCCTCTCCTATAAATGTAAAGTTATGTAAAATTAACTGTGTCTACTTCCAGGGACACTAGAGAGCTGAGCTTTAGAAGGCTGATAGGAACTATGATAAAACCATATGAAAATATAAAAAACCTCAACATTTTTAATATGCATTTCAAAAGTTTTGAACAATATCCCGAATATTTTACTACTTTAAAACTTAAATATTATCCAAATCCTTTAAACAAGCAGTAGTCATTTAAAAAAAGGTATGTTGAAAATATGAGATAGCAGGGGAATATTTTACTTTTTGTAGCTCTTTTTTGGTCCAGAACACACATTTTAATATGAATGTTTAATATAACGTCCTATAAAATTTTTAAAAACCAGAAGGATCTTTTAACAATAATTCTGCATATTTGCAACCAATTTCTTGCATGGAGTAAAATTGAAAATACAACTTTTTCAAAAGAATTTACAAGAAAAAGCACATTTCAAATATTGATCGAAGGAGTCTTTTACATTTCAGTGTATGCAAGTAAAATAAATGGATCCATGACGGATCTGATACCTTCCTAGCTAGCCTATTAGCACACTTTAAGTGAAGCCATGATATATCAGCCCTGAAAACAGTTTTTTGTAAATAACTCAGAAACTAAAGCTCCCATGAAGTTTTTGGTTATTACACAAATTATTAAGCAAAATGTAGCCTACTATAAACCGCATATTGATACGGCGCTCTATTAGAAAGTTGTCAAAAAACTATCATTAGCGTTAATGGATTTTGACCAAAAACTAATCAGCTCTTTAGAGTGGCGAACACTATTTTACCTGAAAATTATATGAAAATCAGTTCAGCGGTTTGGGAGCTATCGCGTTACGGACAGAAATAATATACAAATACACACACATACACACACCTACACACACACACACCTACACACACACACACATACACACACACACACAGACAGACATCACGACGATATTGCTAAGATCGGTCAAAATACACCCAAATATATTTTCGGCGTTATCTCAAATTTTTTTTTTTCGTCGAAAATAATACCTTCTCTAGCCATTGCTTTGCGGGCTAGGAAGGTAAAAATACTTAAATATGGATAAAAATGATTTTCATGTGTCAAATTACGTATGTTTTGCTTTACATCATAATAGCACCCATTTAAAAAAAAATTGAATATTTCAAAGAAATGAATCCGGTTTTACCGTTTTACTTAGAAGTATGAATGGGCGTACCCAGAGGGGGGGGTCTCGGGGGCCCGGCCCTTCCATGCCTAAGATTTTTTTAGAGATTGTCCACATATTTCCTAAATAAAAAAATTAAAGAGTATAAAATTCGCCATCATGAGGCTTCGGGCCCACCCCAGAGGCCTCGCGCCCCCCCAAGAACTATCCCTGGGTGCGCCACTGGAGTAGGTAGGTACTACAAAAAAAACTTTTGCAACCTTTTAAAGTTGTTATATTTCCTAAGGTGTCCCTAAATAAAAGTAAAACGTTGTTACCTTATATTTAATATTTAAATTTAGTTAGATAAAGCTATTGTTGCTTATAGACTTACGCCATACGTTATCACCTTAATAAAACTGGCAACAGTGTCTGAGGTGGCAGGAAATAGCACATATCCAAAGGTTGTATATCGGTCTGAGGTCCGAACGTATTCCACGTATTTATCAAATATTTGAAAAAAATTATTTTCCCCTCTTTTGAAATTCTGGTAAAGGAACTTCCCCTCATGTCATATATGTACCTATATATGGGCTAACACCACTAGAAATAGGTGAGGTCAGGTCGTCATATCCTTAACGCCGAGGTGACAACGCCGAGTGCATCAATATATATATATATATATATATATATATATATATATATATATATTATATGAAATTTGGTGACCATGTGGATCACACTCCGACTCGAAGACTCAAAGAATGGGACACGGAAACTCAACTGGTGAAACACGCTGCCACTTTTTTCTTGGCTCCTTCGTATAGATAAAGATTTTATCTGCAGCCTATATGAGCGAGAGTGTTAAGGCCAATTATCAATCCATCAAAAGTAGCTTTATTTTCAGTATATAATGTACACAAAGACAAAGCCCTGCTTAAACTTAATTAATAATAAATCAGAATTGTTACTTAATATTATAATAAAATATGTAGTAAATTTCCTCTGACCTAATCTAAATTTATAATCAGAACAAATCCTCAAATTGCAAAACACACAAATTACTTAAGCTAATTTTTTTTTTAATAAATAAAATAGGTAATATGTATATAAATGTTTATCATGCATAAAACTTCATTAATTTTAATTGACAAAACAGTTCAAAATAGTTTTATTTATTTTTATTTTTATTTTAAAATTTATTTTATACAGAAAGCTTAAATGAAGAAAAAAAACAAGATCAGCAAAAAAACATGTAGTCACCACAAAGTCAAATACAGTTACATTCAACAAGTAATAATAAATATAAGTAATTAAGTAATAATAATAAGTAAAATAAAAACACAATCTTTATCTTAAAATGGTAAAACAAGTCAGTTGGAAAAAAGTTCCTCTAATGAGAATTCCTCATTAGAGGAATTTTTTTCTACTACTACTATATCGGTTTAGAACGTTTTTCTACGTTGTCCGACGCCTATTCTCCACCTCCTTCGATCCTGACAATCATCTTCTGTTAGATTTTTTTAACTCATTGATCTTTGGATTGACTGTTGCCATTTTAGTTTAGGACGCCCTCCTTTTCTGCGCCCTATTGGTTGCCATTCGCAGCCCACGAGAAAGACCGGCCCGGGCGCGGAAATATCACGTGACCGTAGGAGGGTCACAAAAGAACGCCTCCCGGCCAGCTGTCATTATAAAACATGTGTGTTTTCAGTTTTGGTATGTTTGTTTACGTCGATTTTTTTTTTAATTCGGGCCTGAATTTTATGTGAATTTTATCAAAGTTATTAAAATAACGCAGCCCACGAAAAAGACAACAATGCCGCGAACGTGTAGTGTTGTTAGTTCTCGGTCCAACTATAAAACTGAAACCGAATATGTGTCAACTTTTAATTTGCCAGTGGTTAAACAAATGCAAAAAAGTTGGTTGCGAAAAATTCCTAATGATTTAAGTATCTTAAAACGCCCACAAGTTTGCATCAAACATTTTCCTAACGAGCAGGTTATTTGGTTTGATAAGTGTGTTGTAAATGGAGAGTATTGAAAATGTTCCGAAATACCTAAGTAGACAACCTGTATCAACTGTTCGTTAGCTGATGTCGAGAGGCAACAACTGGAAACTGCAATACAAGAAAGTCTTGGAACACTTTGAGCTCATAAGAAGTCAAAAGTTTTATCAAATATTGGGGACATTTCAAAATTTTATTGTTCTAATACTAAAATAAACAAAAATTGGATTTTTACCCAAGAACGTGACACACTCTGCCTGTGCCTGATGACGTTTTTGAACAACAATCCATCACTGTTAGCATCTCTAGTTATTGAGGAAAAACTGTAACTTTTTGTAAATGTTAACAATGTGTCCATACCAAAAAACAAACTGCCAAAAAAAGTTGGAGTTTTATTTTTGGACAGCACCGATACACTTTAAGAGCGAATGCAGTTTATTGAAATAAAAGTTGCAAACGGGAAAGAAGGGGTAAACACATGGCCATTTTCGATAGAGAGAGTGAAAAATGTGTTCAATTGTCATTTCTTATTGAACAATTAGGTCTCTTGAAAAGGTCACCTGAGAATCAAAGATATTGTGGATACACTTTAATGTTGGCTTCATCTTTGTTTATCCAGTAATCCATGTCAATTTACAAAACTAAGGTAATATGTCTTCTGCACCCTCGCAATATTAAAAAACTGATTTGTAAAATATGGCTAACAGTTAGTAATCTCTCCGGTAGTGTGCAATATTTAAAAAGTAAGATGCAGCTTTTAAAAGAACATGAGTTGGTAGTTAACTTACACATTGATGAAATGCATATTAAACTTTGAGTAATTTTTCAAAAAGTATTGACGACCAATACATTCAGTTTATTGAACGTGAAAACCATCTCACTTATTCATAAAATCACTTGTTTCTTTTTATTAAATTATTGTGAAATGTTTTATATGAAAAAATTTTCTTTAGATAACTCTAGCGAGTGTTTTTGTGGAGAAAAACTATTGTCAAATCTTGAAAAAATTAGTTTAAGGGCATGTAAAGTTTTTTTAAATAATTTTATTAAAAAGCATAATGATTTAGTGTCTGCTAATAAATATTTGAATAAGAACACAGACAGAGATGATGACACTCAAAGAAAAATTAAAAAACTTAAAGCTTAGGCTTGTTATGTCCAATTTTAAAAGACTTGTATAGATTTGAAGTAACTAACGATATTATGTACCCAATATACCTGATGATATTAGAGTGCAAATTTTATATAATTTTTTATTTTATAGATTCAGTTCTTTTATCTATAATAAACACATACATCAGCAAAACAATTTTTAAAATTTTTGCCTATATGAGAACAAAAAATTTTTGTCAATTTATTTAAATTCTGTAAAAACAGATAATATATTAAGCAAGACAATAAGAATCCTGGAACTCCTAAGATCACGTGACCGCCGACTTGCTTATAACGCGCCATGGCCGGTCTTTATCGTTGGCTGCGGTTGCCATTCTAGGACTTGCTTTGGTAATCTTTCGTCATTCATCCGTTGTACATGGCCGTACCATATCAGTTACCTTTTAGTGATGTCACCCGTTATGCTTCCCTCAATTCCCATTCTTTCTTTTATGATGTCATTTCTTATGTGATATATTCTAGATATTCTCATTGATCTTCTTATTGCATCCATTTCGACACTTTCCATTTTTGTTTTGTATTTTTCTGTTACGCGACAAGTCTCTATTCCATACAACAGCGTGCTTTTCACCATTGTTTCATATATGTTAAATTTTACCTTCTTTTTTATCTCTCTGCTCCATAAAATACTGTTAAGTCATCCAATAACCTTTTTCGCTTTTACTATTCTTTACAATCTGTTCCTGTCTTATCAAATGTGACACCCAAGTATTCGTACTCATTGCATGGAGATATTGTTTGTCCATTGTCTAGTTCTAACTCAATGGATTCGTTTCCAATACATAAGTACTGTGTCTTGCCCACGTTTACAGTTAATCCTCACTTTTGGTATTCTTCCATTAGCTTTCTCATCATATACTCCATGTCTTCTTTATCATTAGCCATAATTACTTGGTCGTCAGCAAACTGTAGTGTGTATATGGTAAATCGGTCGTTAAGTTGTATTCCCATGCCATGCACTTTACGTTTCCAGTTTTTTAGAGCTACTGCGATATATATTTTAAAAAGATTTGGAGAGATACAACATCCCTGTCTTAAGCCTTTTGTTACCAGGAATTCTTTTGAAAGTCTATTTCCAATTTTCACTTTAGATTTTGACCCTTTGTATAGTCCTTTTATCGCTTTTATGTATGTATGATTGATATTAGTTTGCTCTACATTATCCATAATTTTTCTACTGGAACGGTATCATATGCTTTTTGTAGGTCCACAAAGGTAACATGAGTCTCTATATTTCTGGCGCTCCTTTTCTCAATTACTTGTTTAAGACAAAAATCATTATCACTACAAGATCTGCCTGCACGAAACCCACTTTGCTCTTCTTTTCCTTGTTCATGAAAATCATTCATATTTTACCATTTTAATGTTGTTTAAATCAAAAAAATCAAAAAAATTTGGGCCTGGCACAGGCCGTCAGTTAGTCGTATTACTCGCATTGTTTTTATGCGTGGAGCATGGATGTTTTAATTTACTTACGTCCTTTACAATATATTTCAATTAGTTCTGTAGAATTTTTTGATAAATTTTGATTCATTTCATGGCGGAATTCGGGTGGGCATGGGTAAGTTTCTTTTAAAAAAAGTAGAATTAGAAACCCCAAACATAGTAGTTATGTTTTTTAATGACTTGCGGGTTAATATGTGGGCGCAACACCCCGATTTTTTTTTACTGACTCAAAATTCTAATAGTACCATGTTGTATTCACACGAGCCGCCGCGCCTCTGCCTGCACTTACTTTACGAACCATCAAGAATACGGGCTTGCATGAAGCACAGCATTTAATTTTTTGATGAAGGTGCCGGTTTTCCCGCCTTTCTTGCAGCGGATTTTTTAAAATGCGCGGAAATTATGAATTTCTTTAGCACATTTTCGTGAACAATTCTGGTGAAATTCGAGCTTGTTTATCTTTAATATAAGAAATGTATCACAAAAGGTAAACATACGACTTGCATTTCTTGATAAAAATTAAATTTATTGAAAACATGACATAAACCAAATGCACAGCTGATTAATATTTTCGCCTCCAGTGATGTCATCGAGTTTTCCGCCATAGTTTAACAAGTTGACCTTTTTTGAAAAAACGTGTTTGTGAGGTGATGTAGGTGACATAACCTCACTTCGATGTTTATTATTTTTTTGGAAAAAATCTAAATACCTAAAACCTTTTGGAAAATAAGGGTCGTTGGGGGAAGATAGGCTTAATTTGTTGGTAGTTTACAAATGTTTGTTTAGCTTCTTTTTGAGACTAAACACTTAATTTCACGTATTGTAACGTGTCATTTTTACGCTTAAAACACACGTTACATATTTGTTTTATTTATGTAAATAATCAAGCTATTCGACTCGTTTTTCTATACACAAATTAAGGGTAATTTCTAGAGCTAGGTTTTGAGGTTATACACTGTCCAAATAGAGGAGGTATTCCATCATATTGTGGGCACTGTGCACTTCGGATTGTTTGGGCATTCTAATTGGAATCTGAGATCACAGGTTTCGGGAAAAATCACATAAAAACCTTTAATTGTTCTGTTTATCTTTGGAATTTCGTAGTTCGTTGACGTTCTGAACTGAAGAATCAGCTGTTCGAGTGACCATGTACGTTCAATAAATAATGGCGGCGTTGCCACATCACAAATGGTTTCAGTAACAGCGAGAACACATGTCTATTTTGGATGTTCGATTATTTGTATTTTCTAGGATATTAGGACAGTGATTTCTCTTCCGAACCTCTTTTTCTTCACGGATTAGCTAGTTTTTGTAGCACGAAAACATATTTAGGTCCACGGTTTGACCAGGAATAACCGAGGCTCCGCCCACTTTGATATCTTTATTAATTTGATAAGGAGAAGATAAAATAAATACAAGTTATGCCCTTTTGTAACTTGGGGACGAGGGATAAAAACCAGGACTGAAAGAATAAACAAAATCGTATTTTGATATTATACAAATTAATATATAATCCTAGTTAAATAAAGTTATATATAATCCTAGTTAAATAAAGTTCATTGTTAATATCTAGCTCAGTTAGTCGGATTGAAGGGTTATGTAGGGCTAGCTAGTGGTGAACAAACTTAACATCTGAACACTCTTGTGCCGGGTTTAAGCAGTTGTTCAATGTGTATTTTTGGGTTCAAGTTCAGAAACAACTTTATTAATGTAAAAATGTTTTACAAAAATGGCGTCAAACTATATGAGTCTTAGAGAAAACATATATAAAGAGCGAAGGAAACTTTTGACTAAAACTATAACTAAAATACAACTAAATTCTACACTTAGTATGGCTTTACTCATATGGGAATTGGTTGAGTGTTCGAATATTCCTGAGTTTGATGCATGCTCTGATCTCCAGTAATTGATTTTAGAGTTGATGGTTTCAATGCTAAACTTCTTATAGTCTAATTGGTTATTTTCCTCCTACTTGCTATATTGGCAGGGGTCCGGTTGTGCATCTCGAAAACCCTCGTTTATAAAAATGATCCGTAGAAATAGATCTGACAACACCTCAATGCGTAAAGGACGCATTTTCGATATTCCCTTGGTTGATGCTGCCCCCTACAGACCTATACCGAAGTACTAGTGTATGTCGTCATTGGCCGGCTTGAAAACGGTGTAGTTTTTTCGGGCTTGCAAACCGGGGGCTAGGGATTTTCTGGTGAGAGCGCTTTTTTATAAATGGGTTTGCATCCTTATTTGAATTTAACCGGGAAAATTTGGTTGGTACTGTGTATTGTTCCCACCAAATTAAAGAACTATTTCCGGCATCTTCCCTGACAAAGTGTCATTTCTTTCTTTCCAAAAAGAATCGGTGCTGGGTCGACAACAGTGTCTGGGATCGTCATTGTTTTTTTGGGTTACTGGCACTGCAGCGATTGCAGGATATTTCCCTGAGACTGTAGAAGTGAGTCCGTCGTTTTGGCGTATTTAAGTGACGGCTCACATCCTCTGCAAGTGAGGGATTTAAGGCGGCCTACGCCATTCCTACGGAGAAGAAATTGGTAAGTTCGATTTTATTATTATTTTTTTTTATTATTTGAGGATTCTTCAAGATAATATTTGTCTCCCAAAATGTAATTATTTTTCGTGTGAAGTGTGATTTTTCTGCAAAAGACGTGTGGAATTTTTAGAGTTTTTTTATTTTTTTTTAAACCACATTTTGGATAAAAATTGTAACCCTGGGAAAGGTATGTTAGGGTTATTTTAGTTCATCTGTTGAAATCTGCTTTATTTTATTGAGTCGACATGGGGTTCGTGATATAAGTTACTCGGTATAGGGGAACCTCGTGCAAAACCGACGAATTCCAGTAACTGAAATATTTAATTTTCCACAGGGTTTTTACGCTCGGGGCAAGGAACCAACATTTAAGACCCATGTGCTGCCCTAGCGTGATGTGCTAAGCAAGCACGAGGGAAGGCGCGGGCAGAACTGGGACCGATGCAGCAGTGAGGAACTGTACAACACTCTAGGGAACCCATCTACCGTAACTATAGAAAAGATAATCAAAGGACCAAGGTAGGAGCAAGCAACATTTGATATAATTTTTTCATATAACTTTTAAAATACAATTTTAACATTTCTTGTGAACGCAAGATAAGGTATGACGTCATAACCCCAATTTTGCGGTATATTTAAGATAATTTTTCTGTGAAATTTAAAGTGCCCTGATTTTGGCCCTGTCTTGTTTCCAACCATTTAATTTTTTTTCCTATTTCATGTTTCTGGTATTTTTATCAGGTTTTAAAATAAACAAGATGAACTAAATCTTTGTGTTATTTGTACAATCCTAGAACCAACTTTGCAGAGACAAAAGAGATATGAGGTTATATTTTTTTTGTGGTTTCCTTACATTGTTTTACCTCATGGGGTAGATCTCGGACCGGGTTGCTGTCTGTCTCATTCTACCCAACGTAGAATGATGACAGCAGATATTAGATCCAGATCTCCTCTATGACGGAATGATTTTGGATATGTATTTTTTTTTACAATCATTCATATAATGGAGTCTTACACTACTGACTCAAATGTAGGTACACTATGACCTGTTGAAGATGTCCATCTACCTGTAAAGTGCTTCTAGTTTTGTCATCTTAATTCAATCTTTTAAAATTTTATTTTGTGAATCAGTCAATTTCTTTTTAGTTTTTTAATTACACAAATATTCTGGAAGCCTCGAAAGTAGGTAGAGTTTCTTTGTTTGGCTACAACGTTTGAGTTGAACTGTATTTTAATTAAGATCTTCTTGTAAAACATTGGTATTAAAACACTGTGGCGCACTTAAAATTTTCTTACTTCTGAACCCCCCCCCCTTTTCCACTGTATAAAAGTTACTGGGCATATCAATGTTTTACCTAGCTGGAAAATACAGTTCTGCTTCCGGATATTTGTTTAATTACTCAGTAATTTTTATGGAGTCGTAATTTTATACGTCACAAATTAACAACGTTATTGTCTATTTACAGTGTCACAAAGTGGCACCCAACGTCATTTAGATTGCCACAGTATCTCTTATATTCAGTTTTTTTTTGGTGGAAATAAAAATATAAGGACTAGCCAGGCTCTTTGGGCGGGGGCCGGTTTAAGCCCAAGCCTAATACTATTAATGGTGGGGGGTAACCATAGGTCCGGCAAGTAGGCCCTTTTTGCCATCTAGGCCTAATATCTATAATATTAGGTATATGTATATATTGCTAAAAATAAAACTACATTGGAGAGATGACATTGCAATATTAAAAAACAACTACTAGAAAATTTAAAAACATTGTGCTGATGGCATACATATAGGTAACAAAAAAAATTTGTGCCGAAAACTTGTTAAAAAATTAGTAGGAACTTCTTGAAAAAATCGTACTGCAGTAGAAAATTTTTGCAAAACTTTAAAAGCTACTAAAAAATTTTAAAGAAATTGTGTTACAGACAAAAAGTTTAGATAAATTAAGTCCTCTTCGGAAAAATCATGATGCAGATATAACAACAAAAATAAAGCCGGAACTTTTACAGAAATTAGTATATCTGAAAAAATTATACACCAAAGTAAATGTTTAGAAAAAAAAATCATTAAAGAAAAAAAGGGGCGTCAAAGGCCAAAAATTTGCAACAAAATACAAAAGTTTTGGTTATTTTCAAGAGTATTTGTATTGCATTCAGAAATTTATGGACTTGGGTCAGTTTGTCCCGAAAATGTATACTCATTTCATGTAGGGCGCTAAGCCCCCAGCCCCCCTAATTGTGCCCATCAATTTTCAAGACATTTTGATTTAAAAATATAGACTTTGGTATTACACATTTATTTAAAATATATTTATTTGACAAAAGTATACAATTAAACTTTACAATAAAATTGCCACTAGAATAAATAGTCATAAACTAAGAAAAATAAAATATTTAGAGTCAATTTAAAAAATAGGCTCTTTATTCTATATCAAAAGAGCACTAATCCTAACTTTTCTTAGTACAAAAAATAAACAAAATTACTTACCAAATTTTACAATTTTCCAACACACAATCACATTTGCAACAGCACCGGTAACCATAATTTAATTTTTTTTGAAGTCTTAATTAGACCTGTAGCGAGACAAGACTGTATATGATTCCTTGCTACATAAATACACAAAATTTAATATTTAATTTTTTTGTTGTTTATTTCTGTTGCTAAATTGTTTGGTAGATTATTGAAAAACTTTATAAATGCCTAAACTGGACTTGTCTCTGTTAGTAATAATCTATGCTTCAGATAGTGTTAATGTCATTGAGGTTACTCTTATTATGATATCATGTTGAGGCAGATAACTAATGCATAAACTGGACTTGTCTCTGTTGATGATAATCTATGCTTCACTATGCTTCTGCTAGTTGTGGTACTGGAACTCGTATTATGATCATGTTGAGGCAGATAACTATCAAATTTCTAAAAGTTCTTGGTGAGTTCTTCTGCAAAACCACCAGACCTCGACTATGTATATACGTTATTGATGCATGATTTAGTTCAAAATATATGTTTATAAATGTTTTTAACTTTAACCAAAATACCAAGAATATCCGAAAAAACAACTTTGAAAATTAATGTTTTCTTTAATTTCACTCGTCATTTTTTTTCTCTTTGTTGATGTTAGGTTGTGGCCAACTGGCCTCCCTCTGATTTAATGCACAGTATACATACTGGTTCGTTGAAAATAAATCCGCGCGGAAGGATACGCTCCATGGACGTGGACAGCGGTTTTTCCGCGCTTTAAAAAAAAATCCGCGCGGAAAATACGCTTCATGGACGGGTACTTTTAAGCACCTTTTACCGGAAGGTATAAAAAAGTGATTGCGATGAAGTTATATAGACTGTTGCCGAAAATATTATATATTCCCCAGTGTGCATGATATGTAACAATTAACTTTCCTAACATTGCCTCGTTGTAAATTTTGTTACGTTAATGATTCAAGTGGTTTGAGAGTAACGTGTAACAAGTGGTATAACTTGATACCTAAAACTAACAATCTTATTTACTTGATTGGGCTGTTAATGTTACGTTAATCAAACATGTTGTTTAAAGCTACATGTAACAAATACTTAGAATTACTTAAAAGTTCATGTTACACTGTTACAAGCATCATCAAACACATGCCTTTTTTTTTCTCAAAAAAATTTCCATTTCGGAAGGGGATGCTGAAAAACGTAAGCTCAATCCGAGTTCTGAACGCAACCCTGTAAAAACAGGACAAAAAAAGAGAAAACACAACTGAACGTCGCGCCGCCAACCGAAGTTTGTGGCTGTGAATTTAAAGTTATGTCAAAAATGTATAAAAATAAACACAACAAAATGTGTGCCCATTCGGTGTTATGTGATTTGGTAGATAGGATTTATTATTTGATTTGGTGTTACACTATCTAAAGTATCAGTCAATTACCTCACCAGTGAAACTAAAATCTTGTGGTTTTGAGAAATAAAATATTAAATTAACAAAGGTAGTGTTAGGCGCATCTGAATGAAAAATATTCGAAATTCGGATTATGGAAATAATCGGCGTCATTCAATTATTTTATTCAAGCATTTCAATGAAAAATTACCTGATAAAAAACCTATGCTATCTTTGTTGACCGTGGATGACAGACAGTGACAGTAATATTATTAATATTACGGTCACTATTTATTACCCAAGACAACAAAGATATCATAGGCTTTTCATCGGGTTATTTTCCATTCGAATAATACCTAATCCATCTTACTTTAACTTTTAAACATTCATTTTTTTACGACGATTATTTTATATATAATTAACCCCTAGATGTACCATAACAAGGCTTAGCTCATACATTCTTCTTAAGTGCTTACAATGCATCTGAGGATAAGGTAGCAATTCGAGTATTCGCGTGATCATTCAAAGAATAATCCGATTTGTAAAATCATTCATGAATACTAAACATCCGATTATTAAAAAAATTGAATTTTTACCATCACTAAACAGAGGTTATAAGCCCAGCCGTAGGTTGCGGTAAACCCAAATCGCTGCCGAAACGATAAGGTATTTTTGGTAAGTAAAAATGTGATAGTTTAACCAGAAATGTAGATATAAAAATGTATGGAAAACAAAGCACAATAAAAATACTTACTAAATAAACAAATAAATATGTAACAATCATATAATTTTTGAGACATTTTTTTTGCCGGCCTATGGTAGTATGGGTGGCGGAAAGATCGAAAGACAAAAGATCGAAAAGGCAAGAGATCGAAAATACAAAAGATCGAAAAACAAAAGGATCGAAAGACAAAAGATCGAAACACAAAAGAGGCAAAGTACACAAGATCTAAAAACAAAAGATCGAAAATGCAAAAGATCGAAAGTACAAAAGATCGAAAGTACAAAAGATCGAAAGACAAAAGATCGAAAGGCAAAAGATCGAAAAACAAAATATCAGAAGACAAAAGATCGAAAAAAAATCGCAAGTAAATAAAATCGAAATTTACAAAATGACGCGTAGTTTCGATCTTTTGTCTTTTCGACCTTTTGTATTTTGATATTTTGTCTTTTCGATCTTTTGTTTTTCGATCTTTTGTATTCGATCTTTTGTCTTTCGATCTTTGTTCCGCCACCCATGCTAGTATTGCTAGTTGTAAGCTATCTACATAAGGTGTACAGAATTTGTCTACAGTACACAACTTTACTACGTCATCAAACCTGTTAGACTGTTTTGTTTCGGGCATCAAGCAACAATAGACCCGCTGGTGGTCACAGCGGAAGAGCTGTGAGGCCCACTGACATATGAATGAATCATCAACTTCATATCCAAAGTTGACCACAAAAAGAACTGAAAAAGAAGAAGATTTACAGAGCCCTCAGCTCAGGGTGGTCAATTTATGTGAAATTCCTTGTTTTAATATTTAAGTAAATCTGACAGACTCGCACTATAGTGGTCGCTGGGTCCCTTCGGTCCCATCTAGTAAATTTTTGTTTACATCATTGGAATTTTTTTTGGAAAAATCGCATAAAAACTGTGGTTCCTACAAAGATAACTTACTTGTCGAAAAAAAGTATTTGGAGTCTCGTTTAGTGTAACAAGGAATTTCTTTTACGGAAGACGTGCTAGACACCAAAATTTTTAAAGTTTTTTTGTGCAATGATACTAAAATTGACTGTAAAGCTTTGGTGCCATCCATAGTTCTGTAAGTTCCAGATAGTACCCACCATTGGCGTGCATATAATGGGGGAGTCTCTATATTCACCGATGAGCTCATCGATGAGAACCCTATAGTTCCTAAATGCATCGGTAAAACAACGGTGAAATCCATTAGATTTTGATAGTTCTGATGGATTGCACCAATCCACCAATCGATGCCACCAAAACTCACCGACTCTGGGAGCCGGTGAGAATTTCCTGATAAATGTCATTTGTCATATATATCAGCTGTTTATTCTTGTACACAGTACACGTGGTGATTTGCGATTTTTTTGTAAATTTAATTCATATTACTGACAGTTCTTGGTTCAGGACCAAAAAATTAGAGAAAAAAGATAGAGTTTGATTTAATATGATCAGCACACCATCGATGAATATCGGGTGGATGTCTCAATTCTCAATTCTCAATATAGGCCTTGTCCGTTTCACATAGTAAAGACACCCTAATTCTTTTTTTAAAGTTTTGTAAAATTTGGGCTATTGACTAGTGCATTTAACCTGCCCCTTTCATTACTAATTTTTTCAAAAAAGTTTCTTGGGTAACTAAATAATTACTTACCAATTGTTGAATACAACGTGGCACAATAGACCACAGAATTATAGATGTTCCAAGTACGATCAGCCGCATTGGACACGACCAGGGGATGTTTGTCGTACAAGCCACAAATCATGTCTTCGAACTTTAAGATCATCCTCACCGCCTCCGCGTTCCACTCCTGAACTGAAGCGTCATCGGCATAAAACTTTGCCCTTACTCTGAAATCCTTTAAAAGTTCCCTCATTTCCACGTGTATTTTTTTACGCACGACGTCTGTTTCATTTTTTCCTAAAAGAAGCGTCTAATTAAAATTAGTTGCAGTTTTTATTTAAATAACTTTTAATGCCTGGGTAGCTACCTGATACAGTCGCCCACTTTAATGTCATCTTCAAATTGCCTAAACTCGTATGAACAACTCGGAATTTTAGCGGGCTCTAAAAAATGCTGAAGAAAATCGTTTATTAAATCATTAAAATCACTTATTTAAAACCATGCGGTGTTGTCAAAAAATACGACGACATTAAAGAAGCGGGCGAGTGTACACAATGTGTATTTTGCAGATTATAGATAATGCCATTAAGGAAGAAGGTATTATTACACTGATGCTCGTACAAACCTCGTTAAAATCGTGTATACAAAGCAGCAAAAATAGTTTGTATATTTGATGATTTCAAGGACAGCGCAAAGTTTAAATTATAAAAAAATCACTGTGAAGCGTAAAAATTAGGCCCTGTTCTGACCCCATATTTTTTACGGTTCTTGAGTCAAATGCAAATGTACACATTATCTCCTCTTTCACATTTCACCTGAATTAAAGCACATGAAAAGATACCCACTAACGGGCACATGATTCAACAATAAAGCCTTTGATTAAGCATATTTTTAAGAAATCTAAAAAATTTGCACTCACCTTGTGTTCACAACACTATTTGGGTGTTAAAAGTTGCGCCTTCCTACTCAAGCTCAAAATGTATATAGTCCAGTTAATGAGAGGGTTGTAGAGTGCATGGAGGGGTGGATAATTTTTCTCTCCGGGAATAGTTTTAGGGTAGTTAAGACCTTAACATATTAAAAGTCCCCACCCCTAGCCCTCCCGCTTTAGTGGCGGAGAAGGGTCACAAGGTGCAATTTTTCAGTTTCGTTTCTATAACTCGATTACAAAAAAATGTTATATTAAAAATTAAAGAGCATTAAACTTCCTATAAAATGGGTATGCTAGCCTGACCTTTAAATATAACAGATTTTAAGATAGTGGCAACCAAAACGGTTAATTTTTGAAAAACATATTTTTGCCTAATATTTTTTAACAGACTTGTTCATCTAACACTTGTTTTTAATTTTAGAAAAAAATCGTGAAAAGCAGCAATGTAGCGCATTCAATTTAAAAAATTTCTTTTATTTATCTTTAAATATGTGATCATAAATTAAAAGTTACAGGCGTTTTAGTTTTAAGCTGATATTCCTGATTTGCTACAAAAAACTAGATAATTTTACTACTATCGCCTTCTTCATCATCATCGTCATCATTATGAGTCTTCGGTCTAGCTATCGACTTTAAGGGCACTAGGACGGGGTAAAATAAAACCATTGTTATTTAAAAATAACTTAAGGAATAACGTTTTTACTTACAATGAAAGTATTATTAACTGAACTGAACTAAACTTTTATTGTTTTTGAAAACTAATATTTTCATTACAATAGAGTTCGACTAAAGCTAGATTATGTATTACAAAATAAATAAATAAGCAATAACTATAAATAGATGCACCTAGTAAGCTAAGCTTGCAAAAGTTAATAAATAAATAAAAGAAAAAAGTTATATTGTTAAATTTTTGAAGATATATTTTTCACCCTACTCCTTTTATCTATGTACCTACTATTTAGTAAATAATATTTAAAATTATACTAAAAGAAAAAGCCGTATTCTAAAAATAAAGCGTGTAATACACACATCAAAATAATTTGAGAAAGAAAAAATAATAATAACTCGTTTCTGAGAAAAGCACGAATTTTAAGTATGTTTATTAAGGACACTGCAAATTTGCTTGACATCATCAGGGGACAAATTATCCAAAGTTATAACAAAATTGGTTGGGTCATTCCAGTTTTCAGGTCTAAGGTGCCTGTATAGTGGACAAATAAATAGGGCATGAAAAAAAGACTCTTCATTGTGCATGTTACAAACATGTTGAGTCGCCGTCGTGGTGTAGTGGTAGCAATGTTTGTTTGTTTCCCACACCGGCGGTCCGGGTTCGATTCCTGGCTAGGTACTTGGTTGTTTGTATTTGTTTAAAATGCTTTAACCTTGCTAGAACTTTGCGAAACTGGGCCATTGATCCTGATTGGATGGAAAGTCCCAGTATAAATAAAAAAAAATTAAAAAAATGTTACAAACACTGCACAACTCGTTTTGATTTATTCTGTAACATATTCCTTTATAGGTAAATTGACAAACGAACTTTGTAGAGACCCTTATTTGAGCAATAATTTTAAGGAGTGAAAGAGGACATTTAAAATTTTTATAAGTTGCTCCATCGGGAAAAATGTTGAAGGTACTGTAAAAAATTGTATAATTAGCATTATTAGCAAAGGTAAGGTCTTTTTGATAAAGGTTGTGTTTGAGGCGATCTAAAATTTCCTTACGATAATTTTTTTGGTTATGAGGGTTAACCGTCCAAAAATCTATAAGTTCAAGATTTTCGAATAGCTTTTTAAAGTTGTAAGCCCAATTAAATCTAGTTGAAGGGTTAGTCACAAATAGCCAATTGGCGTTTTAAACATATTTTTGGTAACCGGTCATTCGTCATAGAAAGAACTTTAATAAAAATTTTAAGTTACCTTAAAAATAAAGAAAATAAGGTGGGTAGAAACAGTTCAAGTCTGACCAATGCAAAGGATGTAGATCGAGGTAACGCAAGTAGAGATTTAAAAAAGGAAATTTGAATTTTTCCGATAGCCTCGTAATACCAGGGGCCCCAGACAGGGAGTAACTGGAAAAAGTGCTTAATATACACGACTGAAATAGTTTTCTATTGGTTGCAATGCTTCCCACCTTAGCAGTGACCAATGTATTCGCAATTACAACAGAAGCTTGCTTTTAAGATTGCAGATTCAGTCATGCCCTTGAAGCGACCAGAACTAGAAAATGTTGTTCCCAAGTAGATATAATTATTTACGACTTGAAGTGGACGACCATTGATCAAAAACTGAAAATTTCCCTTATAGGGCATTCCAGACCTACTGAATACAACAATTTTTGATTTGTCTTCAATAATATTTATTTAAGTTAGTTTTGGCACTTTTTTCCAACAAATCCAGTTTCTTCTGTAGGGCCCTCTTCGAGATCCCCAATAATACAAGATCATCTGCGTAGAATAGCAAAAAAAATATTTTCTGGGTCAAAAGCAATGCCCACCGCTCCGTTTTCGAAAAAGAAAACCTCCATGTCAGCAAGAAAAACACTAAATAGTATTGGACTTAGAGGTTCTCCCTGCAAAACACCGCTATCAATGTCGAAAGGTCTGGTGTATCCGTCCTTCCCTCTTATTCTAACCTCTCCTCCTCAAACCTAAGTCCTTAGCATAGAGACTTTTTAAAATTCTAATAAAATAAGACCTAGCTTGTATAGTTTTGACCATAACAAGGAATGTGACACAGAATCGAAAGCGCGGCGGAAATCGATAAATGCTACAAAAACCTTTTAATTTTTAAGACGCAGCTGATTTGTAATCGCGGAGTGAAGAACAAAAACATTGTCAGTACGGCCCTTATTTTTCCTAAAACCAGACTGAACTTCTGGAATTATTGGGTTTAACTCTGTCCACGGAAAAATTCAGTTTAATAAAATTTGCGTAAATACTTTAAGTGTACAGCTAAGCAGCGCTATAGACCTGTAATTATTAGGATCCTCGGTTGCACCCTTTTTGTGTAGCATAGTAAAAATAACATGACACAAGAAGAAGGGACTACTTGTTGATTTATTATACAAGTGAACAGAGAGCAAAGATATAGTCTCCACTTTTGTGGTAAATTTTTTATAAACTCATAAGGGATACCGTCAATTCCTGGTGCTTTTCTATCCTAACAACTTAGAAGAAATTTATTTAGTTCACCCAGCTCAACACTCGCATCTAGTATAGGGACAGCTACTCCAAAAAAAATTGTGTTATCGAGTGTTTTGCCTGAGTAAAAGGTATTAAAAAAAGTCTCCCAGGAATCCTTATTTAAATTTTCATTATCTGACACTCTCTTTAGCTTTCTTATTGTGGACCAAAAATCAGCCTGGTTGCGGACGTTTGTTAACGAGTTTTTGATTTCCAGTCGATACTGACGTTTTTTGTATGCTATAAGTTTTTTAAATTCTTTTTTTGTTAGTAAATACTGATTTTTTGACTCAGGGGAAAATTTTAATTTTTTAAGATTTCTAGCCGCTTTTCTTAATTTATGTTTTAGATTTCGGCAGTCGAGGCCGAACCATGGCTTATCAATTAAAATTATTTTTACATTACTTTTCGGTGTTAAGCGAGTGACAACTAAGTCGCTTAAAACAGCAGCCTCGTTGACCGCTTCACAAAAATTTTTGAAGCTGGATTCTATATCCTTATTGAAAAATACAATGTTTGTTGGTAGCGGTGGGCTTGCTCGCCATTTTGCCAACAGAGATTGGATGATTTGCGTTCTAGGGTGCTGGTGTTTCCTTAATAAGGGTGTTTGTAAATTCATTTTAAGACATACGGGAAAATGAGGAGAAGCCGTTATTTATGTAATTACAAACAAACAAATCCTTTACCAAAAAGATCCCTATAGTACTTAAAAAAGATCAATCGTGCTACTGCCCTGGGTATCACAAAAGTTAAAGTTAGCCGGGGAGTCACCCTGAGTTCTGCCATTAAGACAGATAAAGAATTTATCGCATTGAAGTCAAGCAAAGCAGTACCCCGCGTATTAACAGTGGTATCTAGTGACGTGCGAGGGTGCAAAAGATCCAAACCCGCAACACCCTCTTCACACAAAATATTTGTACTACCAATTCTAGCATTGAAATCACCGCAAATAAAAGAATATTTGGGATCGTGAATCTGGCCTCCTCAACTACAGGTTGAAACAGTTCTAAAACGTTTTCAATGTTAAGGCAAGGTTTAAAATATACTAAAAATAGTAAAAAAGAAGAATTTAAAGGCAATTTTTTTTTAAACCGATTGTTATGCCCGCAGTAAGAAAAACGATAAATGCAATGGACTGTATATAATTTAATTAAATGATGCGCGAACAAACATAAATATATTGATATGAAATTACGAAATAATGAAAAGGTCCATAGGTTAATTGTTGTGCCACACAACGGCAATCAGATACAAAGGCAATCACCAGTTTGCAGCCAATTTCTCCACGTTCTAAGGGGCCCCTGATTGGATCTAATGATGTCACCACGTAGTTGAAGGGCTGAAGTTTCTTTTCTATGCTTCATTGCACCAAAATCGAGCACTTTCAGGTGTAGATATTTGAAATAGTAGGAGAACGAAATTAACACGCCATTTCTCGAGGCGCTTGACAAAGGATCTCTCTGGTTGTTGGTGCGCATGTCCAAATACGCGAAATGCGCTGAGGATGAGGAATCACAAAGAAAGGTCCACAAAAGTCGATAGCTACACTCGAAAAAGGTTTAAGTTGATTGATTCGATGAGCGGGAAGTGAACTCATTATGGGCGGTCCATAGGGTTTAGGGTTGATTTTAAAACATTGCAAGCACTTGGATATGGTTCTTTGAATTGCCCGTCTGACAGATAATATCCAAAATTGCTGTAAAAGCAGATTATGTAATGTTTTAAACCCAGGATGAAGGTATTGTCGATGAGCGGGCTCGATAAGAAGAGTAGTTAAACGATGGTTACTCGAAAGTAAGAAGGGGTGTTTTGCAAAATAAGACAAAAGGTCAGATTTTTGTAATCTGCCACCGACTCTAATGATACTATTTTCATCAAGAAAAGGTGAAAGTCCTCGAAAAGGTTTCGGTATTGGTTTATCCTTAGATAACGCGGAAAAAAGCTCAGAAAAACGAGAACCTTGAACGCGTTTGATAAGAAGGTATAACGCACTTTGCATCTCACCGGTGGTAGGAAAAACAATATTCTCAAAAATAACTTTTTGGTCCGGCGGCTTAGTGGGTTTTTGATAGGAATGGTTTTGAAAAAAGTTAACTATTCGAAGGACATAACAAATGATACGTTGAATTTTTGATATAGATGAATATTTGATAAAAAGCTGATCCAAGAAGTTGACATCAATTATCGCATTGCAACAGACCTTTGGCTTTTCCTCCAGATTAATAACTCCGAAATCAATCGGCATTTTTGATTTATGAAAATCGGGCCATTCGTTTTCGGGAGACCACAAAAACGACGGTGCGTTCCACCACATGTCATGTGACATGAGCTGTGAAGGGGTGGCCCCTCGTGACGCAATATCGGCTGCATTTAAAGCAGAAGGAATGTAGCGCCATGAGTTTGAAGGAATGATTTCTTGGATTCTACTGACTCGATTTCCAACAAAGGTTTGCCAGCGATTAGGAGGGGATGAAAGCCAATGCAATACGACTTGCGAATCGCAGAAAGTAACGATATTTGTAAAAGTTATTTTTCCTTCATAGCTAGATAAAACGAAGTCAATTAATTCGCTTAAAAGAAATGCGCCTAGGAGTTCTAGCCTAGCCAAAGTTTGTGACTTTATAGGCGCGACCCTAGATTTTGCAGATATGAGAGGAACAGATATATTATTTTCCTCTTCTACACGAAAATATACGACGCCTGCGTAGCCTCGAATTGAAGCGTCACAGAAGCCGATGATTTGACAGGTATTGATGTTTGACAGTTTGATTTGTCGGGGTAATTGAAAATTGGAAAGAAGCGGGAATTCAGAACGAAGTTTGTTCCAAGAGTCGATGATAGAAGAATCTGGTTCTTCGTCCCAGCATATTTTTGATATCCACAACTGTTGCAAAATAAATTTTGCTTGTAGCAACAAGGGACAAAGAAAACCTAAGGGATCGAAGATTGTTCCTATGATAGATAAAATAGAACGTTTGGTTGGGGATTTGTCCTTCATTCGGCATTGATAAGAAAAAATGTCGTTTTTTGGATGCCATTGAAGTCCTAAAACTTTGATAAAGTGGGGTTCCTCCTTGTCGAAAGAGAGAGGCATTTAACGATCGGACTCTGGCAATGTTGCCAATAACTCAGGATACGACTTCAACAAATCATTGAGTTCTGTTTAAAGGGAAAGAGCTTCAGAAAGCGAAGGGCTAGTTCCCAAGATATCGTCGATATAGATTGACGTTTTTAGAACAGTACTCGCCATAGGAAAACGTTCCTTTTTTCTCTCTGCCAGCTCATTTAAGGTACGCATGGCTAGAAAAGGTGAGCATGTCATGCCAAAAGTGACAGTAGAAAGTTCCCACACTGAAAGTGGGTCATGTGGAGAAAACCTCCACAATATCCTTTGATAAGGACGGTGATAAGGATTGATAAGGACTTGACGGAACATCTGTTTGATATCAGCAATGTAGGCTATAGGATTAAGACGAAACGTAAGGAGTAAAGAAGCAATATCCTTTTGAAGTTTCGGTCCAGATAACAATGTGTCATTGAGACTAATATTTTTTGGGGTGACGGCCGAACAATCCCAGACTACCCTTAATTTTGTACTTAAGCTTTCCGGCTATAATACGCAATGATGTGCTAAAAAACATATTACGTCGACTTTTGGTTGACTAGATAAAACTAGACTCATATGATTAGAATCGATATAGTCTTGCATGAAACTTGAGTAGGCAGTGTACAGATCAGGATTTTTGATTTCTAGAAGTAAAAATCTACGATAAGCTTGCGGATAAGTATTTCCTAGGTCAGGGTTTAATTTATCTTTAAACGGAAGATCTACCATGAATCTACCGCTCGGTTGCCGTACTACACTCGCAGTAAAGATTGATTCTGCTTGTTTTTCTTCCGTTGATATGATTTTTTTTTTAGGCAAATGTTCGATTTCCCAAAACCTAGGGAGAATGACCTCTAAAGGAGGTGAATGACTCGTTAAAAAACAACTGGTTCGTTCCGTAAGACTACCTACTTCGTCAACTTTTCCCATGACGACCCAACCAAAGATAGTTTCAAGGGCTGAAGGTTGCCCTATTTGTACAAGAACCCTGCCCTCCTTGAATATCTGTGCGAATAGCTCGCAACCAATAACGAGGTCCACAGGTCTAGATTTGAAATAAGATGGGTCGGCAAGTTTAAGGTTTTCCAAGTGTTTCCACTGATATCGTTCAAAGTGAATGTAGGCATATTGGAACATAATTGTGGAACGACAATTGCTTCGAAATTAAGTAAAGGAGTGACCTGTCCTTGTGGCTTAATGTGACATTGAACGAGCCCTTTGGAAGTAAAAGAAGACATCTGATTTGATCCGAATATTTCAGTGGTGTAACTTCGCCTAGGAAGATTAAGACGCTGAATACACTTTTCACTGACGAATCCTGTCTGTGATCCAGAATCAAGCAGTGCCCTTACAGGTTGAAAATTTCCGCAACCGTCCATAACATCTATTATGGTGGTGCATAAAAGAAAGGTACCTGAAGGTCCTGAGGTATTTAATGACACATGAAGATTATTGACAGGTGGTGTGTGAATGACAGGACTAGTATCTTGGCTCCCAGACTCTTGATTAGTTTCTAAGATATGAGTTAAAGTGTGGTGCCTTTTACTATTGCAAGTCCTGCATGAATATTTTGATTTGCACGTATCTACCCCATGCAAGGGATGAAAACACGCTAGACATAATTTTTTCTGCTTCACGAAAGATAGGCGATCGATAGGTGAGAGATCAAGAAATGTTAGACATTTCGAAAGCACGTGACCTTGATTACACCGGAAACATTTTATTCCCGTACTTGAATTAGTTGAGGTGCCAGCCAGTCCTATAAAAGGCGAATTGGATGATTTATAGGTAGGCTTTTGCCCAAACTGATTTCGCATAGAATTTGAATTTTGATAGGTAGGCTTTTGCCCAGACTGATTTTGCATAGAATTTGATTTTTTATAGATACGCACCTTTTTGGGTGCTGTTGATTGAGGAAGTGATTCCAAAACTTTACATCTTTTTTCTAGAAATTGAAAAAGTGACTGAAAAGTGGGAATTTCGGTATTAGTATTGGCGTGACTCATTTCGAAATTTGAACGCGTCGGAATATCCAATTTTTCTAATAAAATGAAAAAAATAATCCCAAGTCCCAACTGTCAACGTCAAAGCTAAGTGATTTTAAAATTTCTAGGGATTCAGAAAAGGTGTCAATTAAATTACGCAATTCTTTAGCTGACTCGTTTTTTAAGGTGGAGTTCATAATTGAGCTTAAAGCATCATTTGCGAGGTCTCGCTTGTTTTGATATCTATTGACTAATTTGTCGTAAGCAATTTTATAATTTTGATCAGATAAGCTAATCCCTGATATCAATTTTAAAGGCTCATCCTCGAGATATGAAAATAAATATTGAAGTTTTCGAACGTTACTTAGACTTTGATTTTGATCTATAATGTTATTAAAAAGATCGAAAAAGCTTGACCATAATTTTTTATCACCTCGAAATATGGGAATACCTAACTCTTTGAGTTTTGGAGTTTCAGATTCGTTTTGTCGAACATATGATCCCGAAAGGGATGGGGCCTCAACCGGAAATATTTTAGAGTAAACCCCCTTACACGCATAAAAATATTTACGAGCTTCTGAAAGGATCGCATCCTGCGTTTTAAACTCCTCGTCGTCCGCGTCGTCTATCAACATAATTTCATCCAAATCGGAATACCTCACTTGAAACTCGTTTCTCGCTTTTTCATCCTTTGCCGCGGTCTGTGAAAACACATAACACTCGGTTATCGCAGATAAAAAACCCTTGCGTTTTTGCACGGCTTTTTTGACAGACATGATTTAACCTTTGAAATGACGAAATTGTCGGTAAATATACAATTAACGCTAAATTAATGCTTCTGAAATAGAAAAATGACGAATTGTCGAAAATATGCACTAATTTATCGCAATTGATGAAAATTGTTTTAAATATCGAAATGATATGGAACACATCTAATCACAGAAATGTCGGTAAATATACAATTAACGCTTAATTAATGCTTCTGAAATAGAAAAATGACGAATTGTCGAAAATATGCACTAATTTATCGCAATTGATGAAAATTGTTTTAAATATCGAAATGATATGGAACACACCTAACACACTGAACGTTTGTTTTGTTTGTTTTGATTCCTTCTCGTTTTTCGGCGTGAAAATAATGGCTGATTATTAATACCGTCGTATGGAGTTTTTATTTAAAATAATTCGGCTCGAAAGGAACACTTATGTTATGCCCGCAGTAAGAAAAACGATAAATGCAATGGACTGTATATAATTTAATTAAATGAAGCGCGAACAAACATAAATATATTGATATGAAATTACGAAATAATGAAAAGGTCCATAGGCTAATTGTTGTGCCACACAACGGCAATCAGAAACAAAGGCACTCACCAGTTTGCAGCCAATTTCTCCACGTTCTAAGGGGCCCCTGATTTGATCTAATGATGTCACCACGTAGCTGAAGGGCTGAAGTTTCTTTTCTATGCTTCAGTACACCAAAATCGAGCACTTTCAGGTGTAGATATTTGAAATAGTTGGAGAACGAAATTAACACGTCATTTCTCGAGGCGCTTGACAAAGGATCTCTCTGGTTGTTGGTGCGCATGTCCAAATACGCGAAATGCGCTCTGTCCTTCATACAATTGTGAGGTTTTAAAAATATATAAACAACCGCGAAATTTAGCGGGAGCTAACACCGATCCACCAACTTGAGCAGTAAACCAAAATTACATTGACATTTTTTCAAGAAAATAACGAGACCGCCGCTAGGGCGACCTTTAGAAGCAACTCGTTTGGCACTTGAAAAAGTTTTTACCTACTCGCGTGCGTGAAAGTGCATTTTACCACCTTGATTTGAGAATGGAAAGTGGCACTTTACAGTAGAGTATGTGGTCAAGTTACTTTACCGCATAGTGTGCGGTAAAGTTACTTTAACGCATAGTGTGCGGTAAAGTAAAATTAAACAAATTTCATCTAACTTATCTCCACCAATTATGTAAAAAGTAGAAAAAATATATTTAGTATTTTAAATACACAATTTACATTATATGGATCACCTCTCTAATTGAAAACATCTATTTTTTTTTAAACCATAATTATTTAATTAGTTTGATTGCCGACACACTGTATTAAATAAATTTGAAATTTTCACAACCTGCTTGTTAGTCTATCCATTTGTGACATTTTTGGATATAAACCCTTTCACCCTTTATATTATACATTCTTTGTATCCTTAGGAACAGCGTAACAAAAGCTTTAGTTTGACATTTTTTCTCGTTTGATAAAATTAAATCTATTTACATAAAAATTAAATCATTAGACTTTTTGTTTCTGAATGTTACTTTTTACTATAAAAATAAAGGAAACAATGTGTAACTATACAAAATTGCAATTAGATAAATGTGATCCAGTGAAGATACAAAATTGCTATGTAGTTAAACATTTTAGACTTCTTACTCATTAAAAATATACCAAATTTTATGTCATGCACAGTGTGCGGTAAAGTAACTTTACCGCATAGTGTGCGGTAAAGTAAAATTATGAATAACTGATATAGTTTACCTTAATATTTAGTATTTTAGATATTTTTATAGTTTTAAAATACCTTTTTGAAGTTTTATATACTCATTTTTACTATAAAAATAAAGAGGACAATCTGTAGCTATACAAAATTGCAATTAGATAAACGCGATCCGGTGAATATACAGAATTGCTATATAGTTAAACATTTTAGACTTCTTTTTCATTAAAAATATACCTAATTTTATATAATTTTACTTTACCGCACACTATGCGGTAAAGTAACTTTACCGCACAGTGTGCGTTAAAGTAAAATATGAATAACTGATATAGTTTCCCTTAAATTTTAGTGTTTATCTACATAGTACATATTTTTATAGTTTTAAAATTATTATTTGAAGTTTTATATGTTCATTCTTGCTATAAAAATAAAGGGGACAAAATTGCTATATAGTTAAACATTTTAGACTTTGAACCGAACCGAACCGAACCTTACTTATTAAAAATATATAGTCTAAGAGCCCAGTAGGATTTTGGGCTTGAATTGCAAACCGATACTCATATATTTTAATCGATTCATCATAAGACCATGTCCCAAAAAAAATAGAGATACCTGCGAAAATCCTCCATAAACAACCCGCCATCTGTGTTTAAAGATGGCGAAAAGGAGTTTGAATCAAATGTACGTAACTTTTTTATTATGACATCGATTTTACCCAAACAAATTGTGATTAGCTTCTACTATAATGGCCTCTCAAAATCACTATCAATACTTTGTGTTTTATTTGTCTCTATACTATAAATTTTGTAAGTTCCTCAAATACGCTATTTTTTTTTTAGGTTTTTTGATTTTTTCGAGAAAACTACTGGTTTTACAAAAAAAAACATAAAATATAAAAAATATGCAGATTGTTAGGACGTATTCATGGTGTGTCTAATATTTGCTGTGGATTAAGCGGTTCTCGAGTTACACTCAAAAAACCACTAAATTGGCCTATTACCTACCCCCAGGTACAACCCTTTCATATTTTCACCAAAGTCATGAAAGTTACTAATAAACTATACAGAACGAAAAAGGATGTCAAGCTAAATAAGAAACGACTATTAGTTTCAAACAGAAACTGATACTGAGGTAGATATGGCGGCTTAAACATGGCCGAAGCGTAATTTACAATTTTATTTTTGAGGGTAATTTTTTTATGTAAAACGAACCCCCACGGGGTTAAAATGTACCTCAGCTAAAAGACAATTTAATTATCTTGAAAAAAGGATAGTACACGTTTTGTCGTAAAGTTAATAGTTTTCCTGAAAAAAACAAAAAATATGCGGCATACATAATTCGATGTTTTCGTTCCATAGAAGTACGACAATGGCATGGGTCCAAAGGGAAAAAATAATTTATGCACAGATAAGCGAACCCGCAGTTACATATTTAACCTTAGCGTCAAAAATCTTACAAAAAACATTTTTCTGTTAAATTGACAGTTGGTCACGTGCTTTTGACAACTTCTTAATGATTTGAGCTAGAGACTTGATTCTTTTTTACAAGCTTTTATTTAACTTCACCTGTATGTATGTATGTATGTATGTAATCAAATCTTGCAACTCATTTTTGAAGAACTTCCAAACATCCGATTGACTTCAAATTTCGCATAGCGTCTTAGTTCCGGTGACAATTCAATAATATGGTTTCATCGGGTACCTACCTCACCCCAAACATGGGGGGTGGAGAGGGGGTAAAACTTTAGTTTGTCCGATTTCAACCAAAATTGGTATCTGGGGGTTTTTAAGGATGAGAATTACGAATTTTTGATCAGATTACAAAAATTCAATATGGCGGATTCAAAATGGACGATTTAATGTCAAGTTTTTCTGATTACTTTCAACTGACTTCCACGTATTCGATTCACTTCAAATTTTGTATACCGTTATAGTTCCGATGACAATCCAATAATGTGGTATCATTGACTGCCTACCTCACCCCTAACCTGGAGGGCGGAGAGGGGGTAAAATTTTAGTTTGTCGGATTTCCACCAAAATTGGTATCTGGGGGTTTTTGACGATGAGGATTACGAATTTTTGATCAGATTACAAAAATTCAATATGGCGGATTCAAAATTGACGATTTAATGACGAGTTTTTCTGATTACTTTCAAGTGACTTCCACGTAGGTATTGATTGATTTCAAAATTCACATGCTTTCCCGCTAAAAAAAGAGGGGGGGGCGTAGAAGAGGTAAGGCTTTACTTTGTTCGATCTCGACTAAAATTAATTAATCCTTGCGTATATTGATCATAATAATAACGAACAGTTTTAGGGATTGACAGGAAAGACTCCCTGCAATATTGATGCGCTAGCTGAAATGCATAGACAAATCTAAAAATTAAAAAATAAATTTAGAAAAAAAACTTTTTGAAAACAAGCTTTTATAAAATAGAGTAAAAAGCATAAAATAATTTTTTGAGTGTTCTGATATCATAATAATAAAAGCGATGGGCGTATTTAATATTAGGTAAATGCCTTTCCATGCGCATTTGGTGGATCGTCTACAACCGATGATGGGCCGACTATTCTTTTTCAATGTGACAAAATAATGCTTTTTAGTCCATTTTATAAAAGCTTGTTTTCAAAAAGTTTTTTTTCTAAATTTATTTGATTTGTAGACAAAATTATCCAATTTTGACGACAAAACATATTTTTAAAAATTTTGAATACGGTGCCGCCTGGCGCCCAAAATTTTTTAACTAGTCGAATCCTACCGATTTTAAAAATAACCGAAATCGGTACGCATTTAGGGAATGGATTAGTTCAACATGCGAGAAGCTGGGATTGTAAAATACTTTTGCTGATTTTTGGATTTCAGGGTGCTTTTGATAAAGCTTTATAAATCCAAGCTTACCCCTTCGAAATGCTGCCGATGTTGAATTGCAATCAGTAAAAGCATGCAGGAACAGTATTCCTTTTAGTCCTAGCTGCTGCATCTTCCCTAATTACAGCTACATTGCATGAATTTTTTTAAGAGTTTTGAATTGCAGTGCTCACAATCAGCACATCAGCATCATCTGATGCTTGCAGCATTGTGATTCCACATTCCTGAAGTTTGGAGCTTAGTAATTTTGTAAGACGATCTTTGTTGTTGGTATTTGAAAGGAATTCCTGACTTACATTTATTTGATTATGGAAAGTAAAATACATATCTACTGATTTTTTCATACAATAGCATGTTTTTTCTTCTGCAGCCTTGGTACTGATTTCTGTTATCTTATATCCATAAAAAACCACAGTACAAAACTTGCCTGCATAGTGGGTCTTGATGAATTTGACGTATCTATTACAAATTTCAGTAACTGAGGATCCTCTTTGCCACACAACTTTATGCAATAAAAACCCCCCATCAATAACCACATCATAGTTTGTCAGATCTACCTTCTCATTTGTTGGTTTAAAAAGATTAAACAAAACAGATTATTTTGTTTTTCTCATACCACTCTCATTGAATAAGGCTATAGGAAATGGAGCCAGTTCATATCGCAAATACTCTTTTAAGTCATCATCACTTTTTTTGCTTATAGATATTCTTTGAAAGAGTAACAGAGGATCTATTGTAATGTTTTCATTATGAATTTTATAAGGTTTATTTTCTCTAATTACGGTTAATGTTCAATCTTCTACGATTTATATTGACAGAGTTAATGGGGTGGTGCTTTATAAAAACTTACCCAGTAAATTACCCTAACTTTTATCTTTTCTCGTGTATTACTTATAAATAATGCAAAAAGTAAATACGAAAGTTTTTGTAATATTTGTGAAGGTTGAGAAATTTCATTAAAAATTTTAATTTCCTCTATCTTTTGACAAGTTGAAGGTAGATTGGTAGTAAGTACACATTTTTAAAGAAAATTGATCGGTCTTTAACTTTTATATTAACGAATTTTATCTAAAGTCAAAAACAAAACTGTTAGATGAACAAGTTTGATAAAAGATATGGGCCAATAATATGTTTTTCAAAAATTACCGATTTTCGGTAGCCACTATCTCAGCATGTGTTTCATTAAGGTTAAAGCTAGCATAACGGTTCTGTAGAGAACTTAGTCCTCTTTAATTTTTAATAGATCATTTTATTTTTGTACAACTTACCGTAATCGAGTTAAAGGCAAAAAACCGAAAAAGTGCACCTTTTAACCCCCCTCCGCCACTGAAGCGGGGGTGCTAGGGGTGGGGACTTTTAGCATGTTTACCTCCTAACTGCCCCAAATATATTTCTGAAGAGAAAAATTCTCCCCCCCCCCTCCATGCACTCTACAACCCCCCAATGCCCATTCATTGACTGAACTATTAACAATTTATTATTATTATGTTTGATTTCTTAAGGGTTGCTTAATGCTTTCCGTGCTTGGATGGACCGCACGCTTCTGGATGATACTTTATTTATTTTATTATAAGTATTTAGAACTTTTGCCTCGATCCTAAATCAAAGCCTGTTTCTCACTATCCAACTTTTAGGAGCATCTACTACAGTGTATGAATTCCTTAAAACGGTGAGAATGAGACAAGCATCTCCTTATGTGAACCAATAGAGATGCAGACATCAAGTGAGATCACATGCGCAGTTTAAGTTTCACCCGTTTGTGAGGGAGTACTCCTTCTCACCGATTTAAGAATTCATACCCAACTTTTATATCATGCATGAACTTTCCAAGGTGTTTAGACTACCTATCAAGAAGTGCTGTTTTCTGTCAACATGAAAAACAATATTCCCAGATCACTTTATTCTTTGTGTAATTATTTTTCGGTGTTTCCTAACCATTTTTTGTTAAATCTACAACCAATCAAAAAATGTTGTGGGTTAGATTCTTATGAAGAAAAAAGTCAATAAAAATAAATAGAGTGTAACGCTTGGCCAAAACCCCCCTTCCCTCCTTGAACATTTTTTAATTGAAGGATGGTCCCTTACCCAAAAAAAATTGACTGGCGAAATACATAGATATCAATTAAAAATGTGTAGCATTTACTAATTTATCTACAGCAATTTAAAAATTTTAAGCAGATTTCGCAAATTTCACAAATACAAAATAAAATCTTATTCTTTTTTGTACTGTTCAAGATACCTTTGGTAAAATAAACTGAATAAATATATTTTATTATACCAAAACTATAACTAAAGTCAGTGGCGGATCCAAAATTAAAGGACTATTTGTCAATGTTTTATTTGAAAAAAATCATCAAACTATGATGTGGTTTTTGAGTGACCATCCTTAAATTACGTAACGCACAAAGGGGCGAGGGGGAGGTTTGGCCTTGCGTTACAGTCAATGATGTGTTCTCTTGATAATGCGTTACGAGAAGGGGAGGGGTGGTTTAAAAATCCTGAGTTTTTGCGTTGCATAATTTATGAACGTTCCCTGAAAAGGTCATTTTACTGCATAAAGTTTTTGTCAGAGAAGATCCTCAATTACTAAACCAACCTTACCAACCAACCGAATAAACTGACCTAACCAACCAACCTTTGGAATGGATAAATTAAGTTCATCAAGATCTATTATTTAGGAAAGTTGTGCACTGTTGTTTTCTTAAAGCATTCAATTTAATTATTCTTGTTTTTGATAGATATAACATTACAAGAATGTTATATGTTTGTACTATGGCTGCAAAATAAGACGCTCTCTTATGAGAAAGTTAGTTTATTTTACTTTTGATAATCCTATTAAGTGTAAGTCAGGAATTTATTTCCAATCTCAAAAACAAAGATTCTTATAAAGTCACTAAAGAAAGATTTTAATAAAGTAGAATCACAACGCTGCAAACATCACAGGATATTAAATGCATTGCAAATCCAAACTCCGTGCAGCTATCATTATAGAAGATAGGTTTTTCCGTAATCGTGGTCGCAAAAAACTCCACCCGAATATAATATTTTGTTTATAAATCCAGTTTTTCACTAACTAATATGGTTTCCCTTAAATTTTTGTGTTTATCTACATAATACATATTTTTATAGTTTTAAAATTCCTATTTGAAGTTTTATATGTTCATTCCTGCTATAAAAATAAAGGGGGCAAAATTGCTATATAGTTAAACATTTTAGACTTCTTACTTACCTAATTTTATATAATTTTAATTTACCGCACACTATGCGGTAAAATAACTTTACCGCACAGTGTGCGGTAAAGTAAAATATGAATAACTGATGATTGATTCCCTTAAATTTTAGTGTTTATCTACATAATACATATTCTTATAGTTTTAAAATGCATTTTTAAAGTTTTATATGCTCATTTTTGCTATAAAAATAAAAGGGACAAAATTGTCTTATTACTTATCAAAAATATATCTAATTTTATATAATTTTACTTTACCGCACACTATGCGGTAAAGTAACGTTACAGCACAGTGTGCGGTAAAGTAAAATTATCAATAATTGATATAGTTTACTTTAAATTTTAGTGGTTATCTATATAATACTATGATATTTTTGTAATTTTACAATGCCTTTTTGAAGTTTTTTATGCTAATTTCTGCTATAAAAATAAAGGAGACAATCTGTAGCTAGGCGAAATTGCAATTAGCTAAATGTGATCAGGTGAATATACAAAATTACTATATAGTTAAACATTTTAAAATATACCTAATTTTATATAATTTTACTTTACCGCACACTATGCGGTAAAGTTACTTTACGGCACAGTGTGCGGAAAATTAAAATTGTGCATAACTAATATAGTTTACCTTAAATTTTAGTATTTATCTACATAATACATAGATATTTTTATATTTGAAGTTTTATAATAATATTCTCATGTTTGCTATAAAAATAAAGATGACAATCTGTTACTATACGAAATTGCAATTAGATAAATGTGATTCTTTAAATATACAAAATTGCTATATAGTTAAACATTTCAGACTTCTTACTCAATAAAAATATACCTAATTTTACATAATTTTACGTTACCGCACACAATACGGTAAAGTAACTTTACCGCACAGTATGCGGTAAAGTAAAATTATGCAAACTAATATAGTTTTCCTTATATTTTAGTACTTACCTACATAATACATAGATATTTTTATAGTTTTAAAATGCCTTTTACTTTACCGCACACTATGCGGTAAAGTAACTTTACCGCACAGTGTGCGGTAAAGTAAAATTATGCAAACTAGTATAGTTTTCCTTATATTTTAGTACTTACCTACATAATACATAGATATTTTTATAGCTTTAAAATGCCTTTTTGAAGTTTTATATGCTCATAGGTAAAATAATGTACCTAACTCTTGCGTAAAGTGCCTTTACCGCTCTTGACGTCTTGACCGAATTCCGCTGCGCGCCGTTCGATCAGCTGCCGTCGTGTGCGGTAAAGTACCACTATCCGCACTTGTTAGGTAAATAACTATTTTATAATATTTTGACAATATTGGGTGCTCACCAACGCGAAAGTATTATTATTATTTAGAGTTATAACTTTATTAAGCCAGCTAAAAAATTGAATGCCTAGTCATTGATATTCAAGTTTTTATAAGTTACGTATAATCAGAACAATTTTTAGATTGATTTATATCAACTAGCCTTCTAAAAGCATTCTTAACATATTTTATTTACTATGCCTACAAAAAAGAAAATCATATTGCATATGAAATAAAAAGAAAACTTATACATCTGAAGATACAAAAACTGATGCAATTCTGTACGAAGTAATATTTGGATAGAAGTGATGTAAAAATATTTATAATTAATATTATTATAATTATTTTGTTTTTCTTGCTTTTCTGAATTTCTGGCTCGTCTTCTTTTTGTACTTTATCAAAGATTAAAATGGGACACACCTTTTAAAAAATTTTTATGACAATTGTGGCATAAAACTTCTACTTTTATAAAAAGTCATTTGTATTTTTTTTATGTTATTTAATATTTGGTGAAGGCCGGAAATATACAGTTTTTTTTTAATTCCCAACCTCATAGTTCTGGAGCTAGCTAATTTGCTAACCAAAGCTGTAGCTACTTGATAATATGTTTAAAGTTAATGTTGTTTTGTTGTTACCACACACTTGCGAGATGCGACAATCGATTAGACTAATATTTGAATATAGATGATGTGAAAATTTTTGTAATTAATATAATTATAATGAGTTTATTTGTCTTGCTTTCTTGGGTTTCTGCTGCAGATTTTAGGGTACTTTTGATAAAGCTTTATAAATCCTTGCTGACCTCTCCAAAATGCCTCTGATGTTCAAACATAATCAGTAACAGCATGCAGGAACAATATTTCTTTTAGTCCTAGGTGCTGCATTTCGTAGATGGAATATAGATGAGTTTCTACTTCTTCCCTGAAAGGATTTATAAACAAAATATTATATTCGGGTGGAGTTTTTTGCGACCACGATTACGGCAAAACCTATCTTCTACAATGATAATTGCACGGAGTTTGGATTTGCAATGCTTATAATATCCTGTGATGTTTGCAGCGTTGTGATTCTACTTTATTAAAATCTTTCTTTAGTGACTTTGTAAGACAATCTTTGTTTTTGAGATTGGAAATAAATTCCTGACTTACACTTATTAGGATTATCAAAAGTAAAATAAACTAACTTTCTCATACAAGAGCGTCTTATTTTGCAGCCATAGTACAAACATATAACATCCTTGTAATGTTATATCTATCAAAAACAAGGATAATTAAATTAAATGCTTTAAGAAAACAACAGTGCACAACTTTCCTAAAAAATAGATCTTGATGAACTTAATTTATCCATTCCAAAGGTTGGTTGGTTAGGTCAGTTTATTCGGTTGGTTGGTAAGGTTGGTTTAGTAATTGAGGATCTTCTCTGACAAAAACTTTATGCAGTAAAATGACCTTATCAGGGAACGTTCATAAATTACGCAACGCAAAAACTCAGGATTTTTAAACCACCCCTCCCCTCCTCGTAACGCATTATCAAGAGAACACATCATTGACTGTAACGGAAGGCCAAACCTCCCCATCGCCCCTTTGTGCGTTACGTAATTTAAGGATGGTCACTCAAAAACCACATCATAGTTTGATGATTTTTTTCAAATAAAACATTGACAAATAGTCCTTTAATTTTGGATCCGCCACTGACTTTAGTTATAGTTTTTGTATAATAAAATATATTTATTCAGTTTATTTTACCAAAGGTATCTTGAACAGTACAAAAAAGAATAAGATTTTATTTTGTATTTGTGAAATTTGCGAAATCTGCTTAAAATTTTTAAATTGCTGTATCTTTTCATATGTTGTAGATAAATTAGTAAATGCTACACATTTTTAATTGCTATCTATGTATTTTGCCAGTCAATTCTTTTTGGGTAAGGGACCATCCTTAAATTACAAAATGCTCAAGGAGGGAAGGGGGTTTTGGCCAAGCGTTACACTCTATTTATTTTTATTGACTTTTTTCTTCATAATAATCTAATCCACAACATTTTTTGTTTTGTTGTAGATTAAACAAAAAATGGTTAGGAAACACCGAAAAATAATTACACAAAGAATAAAGTGATCTGGGAACATTGTTTTTCATGTTGACAGAAAACAGCACTTCTTGATAGGTAGTCTAAACACCTTGGAAAGTTCATGCATGATATAAAAGTTGGGTATGAATTCTTAAATCGGTGAGAAGGAGTACTCCCTCACAAACAGGTGAAACTTAAACTGGGCATGTGATCTCACTTGATGTCTGCATCTCTATTGGTTCACATAGGGAGATGCTTGTCTTATTCTCACCGTTTTAAGGAATTCATACACTGTAGTAGATGCTCCTAAAAGTTGGATAGTGAGAAACAGGCTTTGATTTAGGATCAAGGCATAAGTTCTAAATACTTATAATAAATCAAATAAAGTATCATCCAGAAGCGTGCGGTCCATCCAAGCACGGGAAGCATTAATCAATCCTTAAGAAATCAGACATAATAATAATAAATTGTTAATAGTTCAGTCAATGAATGGGCATTAGGGGGTTGTAGAGTGCATGGAGGGGGGGAGAATTTTTCTCTTCAGGAATGTATTTGGGGCAGTTAGGAGGTAAACATACTAAAAGTCCCCACCCCTAGCACCACCGCTTCAGTGGCGGAGGGGGGTTAAAAGGTGCACTTTTTCGGTTTTTTGCCTTTAACTCGATTACGGTAAGTTGTAAAAAAAAATATTCTATTAAAAATTAAAGAGGACTAAGTTCCCTACAGAATCGTTATGCTAGCTTTAACCTTAATGAAACACATGCTGAGATAGTGGCTACCGAAAATCGGTAATTTTTGAAAAACATATTATTGGCCCATATCTTTTATCAAACTTGTTCATCTAACAGTTTTGTTTTTAACTTTAGATGAAATTTGTTAATATAAAAGTTAAAGACCGATCAATTTTCTTTAAAAATGTGTACTTATTACCAATCTACCTTCAACTTGTCAAAAGATAGAGCAAATTAAAATTTTTAATGTAATTTCTCAACTTTCACAAATATTATAAAAACGTTCCTATTTACTTTTTGCATTATTTATAAGTAATATACGAGAAAAGATAAAAGTTAGGGTAATGTACTGGGTAAGTTTTTATAAAGCACCACCCCATTAACTCTGTCAATATAAATCGTAGAAGATTGAACATTAACCGTAATTAGAGAAAATAAACTTGTTTTGCTCCAGGAATGAGTTTGAAAAAAAACCTTATAATACTATTTCAAAGAATATATATAAGCAAAAAAAGTGATGATGACTTAAACGAGTATTTGCGATATGAACTGGCTCCATTTCCTATAGCCTTATTCAATGAGAGTGGTGTGAGAAAAACAAAATAATCTGTTTTGTTTAATCTTTTTAAACAAACAAACGAGAAGGTAGATCTGACAAACTATGATGTGCTTATTGATGGGGGGTTTTTATTGCATAAAGTTGTGTGGCAAAGAGGATCCTCAGTTACTGAAATTTGTAATGGATACGTCAAATTCATCAAGACCCACTATGCAGGCAAGTTTTGTACTGTGGTCTTTTATGGATATAAGATAACAGAAATGAGTACCAAGGCTGCAGAAGAAAAAAGATGCTATTGTATGAAAAAATCAGGAGATATGTATTTTACTTTCCATAATCAAATAAATGTAAGTCAGGAATTCCTTTCAAATACCAACAACAAAGATCGTCTTATAAAATTACTAAGCTCCAAACTTCAGGAATGTGGAATCACAATGCTGCAATCATCAGATGATGCTGATGTGCTGATTGTGAGCACTGCAATTCAAAACTCTTAAAAAAATGCATGCAATGTAGCTGTAATTAGGGAAGATGCAGCAGCTAGGACTAAAAGGAATACTGTTCCTGCATGCTTTTACTGATTGCAATTCAACATCGGCAGCTTTTCGAAGGGGTAAGCTTGGATTTATAAAGCTTTATCAAAAGCACCCTGAAATCCAAAAATCAGCAAAAGTATTTTACAATCCCAGCTTCTCGCATGTTGAACTATTCCATTCCCTAAATGCGTACCGATTTCGGTTATTTTTAAAATCGGTAGCAAGTATTAAATCTGATCTATCATCACTTCCCCCAAGTGAAGGAGCAAGAAAACAACATTCGGATAGAACATATTATCAAGTACAGCTTTGGTTAGGAAATTAGCTAGCTCCAGAACTATGGGGTTGGGAATTTGAAGTAAACTGTCTAGTTCCAGTCTTCGCCCAAGATCCTGTGACACCAAAAGAAATTTTGGACATGATTTATTGTAGATGCACAACTGACTGCAGTAGCATCAAATGTAGCTGCAAAAAAAAGTCGTTAAATTGTTCCCATTTATGCCAAAATTGTCAGGGAAATTGTTTTAATGGTGTGTCCGTTTCAACTAATCACAATGAAGACGACGAAGACATGAAATGCCTGCCGACATTGCTTAAAACTAACAACGAATAGGAAACTATTGACTGAGAGGAAATTCCGGAAGTGGAGCCAGAAGCTGGCCTTTCGCAACCCAAGAAAGCAAGACAAACAAAATAATGGTTTTAAATTTACAAATCTGATAAACCTTACTTAAAAGATTTTACTACGTATATTAATGGACTTATAGAGCTGAAAAAATTCGACGATACCAAACATCTACCCAAAAATACTCTTAAGTATAATAAATGAAGTAAGAGAATTGTATATTATGCAATTTATGTGGTATGTACACCAGAGTGTTTTATAACCTTATTGGGTAAAATAGTAAGTAGATATAAGACGATCGGTCTAAATGCACTTTTCCTTTATACATATGTGTACTTAGTTGTATAGTTTATAAGCTTATTTGTAAATTTAAATTAAAAAACATAATCATCTTCACCATCACATTCTGTGCCTAAAGATGTAAAAGTTTTGGATGCTCCATATTCAATATAAATGTAAATTTGTACGCATGTACAATCCAATATATACGAACTTAATTTTAGAAGTCTAATTTCTTAAATCAACACAAGTTTTTTTTGTAAAATCTTGTCCCGAATCAATAGTCCAAGTATAAATGCCTAGTGATCTATCCAATTTTTAAGGTGGTTCAATAATGTCAACTCTTAATAATAATATCTACTTCTTATTCCTCATCAGGGTACCATCAAAAATCTGAAGTTTGTCCGAGGGCTTATGATGATGATAAAGAAAGATGATGCTAAAAGCCACTACACTTTTTTTTGTGGAAAATCACAAACATGAACTTAAACTAAAACGCCTTTATGAGCACAAATTAGTAAATAAATAAATATATGTTTTTAAATTGAATGCTTTATATTGTTATTTTTACTGAATATCTTTTAGAATTTAAAACAAAAGTGTTAGATTAACAAATTTGAGAAAAAAGATGGGGCAAAAAGTTTTTTTTCAAAAATTACCGATTTTCGTCGTCTTTGTCTCAGAATCTGTGATGACTAAAGGTAAGGTTAGCATAACCGTTTTATGGGAAATTTGGTCCTCTTTAATTTCTGGTAGAACATTTTTTTTGTACAACACACCGTGATTGAGTTATAGGCAAAAATCTGAAAAATTGCACCTTTTCACCCCCCTACGCCACTGAAGCGGGAGGGCTAGGAGTGGGGACTTTTAGTATGTTAACGTCCTGACTACCCTTAACATATTGCCAGAGAGAAAAATGCTCCCCCCCTCCATGCACACTACAACCCATTCGTTGACTGGACTATAATGGTTCCCTTTAAAGCTACACATAACTTGCGCCAGTCCTGTAGGAGTGGTAAGACTGTATCAAAATCAATATATTTTTCGCATACCTACCTATGTACTAGGAAACCGACCCTATGTTATATATAAATAGGTAAGGTATTGTACCTATTTATATGTAATAGAAGGGTATATAACAAAAGACAACCAAGTAAGCAGTTGTCCTTGTCGTATGCGTAGAAAACGAATAAGAATTCATTCACTCTCGCTCTTGACTTAACCCGAGAGCAGCGACGCCTTCGCGACAACTGCCGGCTCCTTGCGCTCTTGCGGCAGATACAATTGCTTCTCTCTGTAAACACAGTCAATGCATGCAACCCCAATGCGAGAATTCAGTTCGCGCCCTTCAGCCTTGAAATAAGCAGTTTGTTCGATTACGTGTTTTACAATGGTGTGCCAGCAAGAGGCTTCGGTTTCGGTAAGTTATGTGATTGTGTTTTTTGATAAACAAAAAGTTTTGTTCTCAAAGTTTTATTGGAAAAACAAATATAATAAATAAGGATAGGCCCAAGCCCGAAATGACAGAACTTACAACGAAAATTAAAATTTGCACACGACATTTTCGTGCCGATTAGTATGACCAGTATGAGTGGCTAACCGGTTGTGAGGAAACAAATAAATTTTTTGTTGACCGACGACTGATGATTTTTCGGGAAACGATCATTTCTAGAGGCCTTTAAATTAACAGTTGTGTCGTCATTAAGTGCGTTTTTGTTGAAAAAAATATTTTTTCCCCAAGATGTAATGAAAAGATAAATGAGTATCATAAATAACAGTAGGCTAAAGCAAGAAAGTAAAGTTTACCGAAAACTGATAAGAATAGAAAAGTACAAATTTTATTGCACGCCCCTGGTATCATCTCCAAGTAAACCTAAAGTGTTAGTTATCATAGGTTTGCTATGTATTTTTACATATACTTAACTTACTTATTATGTAAAATAAATTGACAGTATCAAGTTTTATCTAATTTTCTAAAAAACTAAACTTTTGAGTTAAAATGTATAATAAACTTTATTGTAGAAAACTAAATTATCTTATTTGTTTTTTTAGGGTTGCTACTTTATTTGCCCTTATTTTTAAATAACCTGTAACATGTTTTACCTATTTACCTACTCGCGTGCGGTAAAGTAATTACTTTACCGCACACTGTACGGTAAAGTTACTTTACCGCACGCGCACCACTTAGAAACCTTAGCAACGCATCAATAAGACAGCTTCAATATTTGTTTACATTTCAATTCCATCTAATTTGACATGTTTATTTATAAATTACATTCAAGTTTTTGAAAAAAAAAGGTACTCATAGGTAAAATATTGTACCTAACACATGCGGAAAGTGTCTTTACCACCCTTGACGGCTTGACCGAACTCCGCTCCGCGTCGTTCGGCCAACTGCCGTCGCGTGCGGTAAAGTGTCACTTTCCGCATTTGTTAGGTAAATAACTATTTTTATAATTTCAATGTATTTATGAGTTCTAGACATGAACTTGACCTAATTAAGTTGATAATATAATTTTGTACTTGGTCTGGTAGAGAGCGCTATAAACTTAAAGTTTCTTCGTTATACTTATTGCAGCCATTAATTACAGCACGTGAATTTTTTTTATTTATATATGTGATGCACAGCACAAAATAATTTTTATAAGTTCTCCCAACTTTCGTCACCTTAAATTCCTTAAAAACCAATTTCTCATTTTAAAATTAAAAGAAGTGAAAAAAAAGTCTTTAAATGATACAAATATTTTATATTATTACTTTGTCACTTGAGAGTCTTCTAATTTGTTTAAATGTTTTTTTTTTAATAGCAAAAATTTTATTTAAAAAAAAGTATTTGCATGTGTCTCTTAGCTTGTCATGATAATGTCCCACTCGTCAACCCACGTTCCACTTTTCGTCATATGTGTATTTAAAAAAATAAAAATATACTTACTTACCTAATAACAAATAAAATATAAAAATCTATTAATTCTTTATTAAAAAAAAACCAAATTATATACTAAAGTAATACAAACTTACTTTAGTTTTCCTGTGCGTATTTGTTTCTATACACATATTTGCTGGATTAGTTATATCTTTATATATAATAAATCTCAAAATAAGCCATTTCTGTACATTAAATATTTGTTTGAAGTTCTTGATGTGACTTTTTAATCAAATGATATTGATAAAAAAAATACGGTTTTAATTGCGTTGATTTCTAAACGGTACTACTGACAATCGGTTGACGAGAACCAAAGTTGCGAGTATTGAAAAAACCGGAAGGAAACAGAAAATACCAGGGAAAGCTGCACGGATTAAGCTAGTCTAAAACCATGGCCACTCTACTACTAATATAGCAAACATGTCGATACTGTGCGCACCCGTAATAGGTATTTACGTTACTAGACCGGAAATAAGGACTTTACAGGTCGACACAGGAAATTTACAGGGCGAGCCGCAGGCGAGACCTGTAAACCTGCGGAGACCTGTAAAGTCAGTTTCCGGTCGTGTATCGTACGTATATTTTTTTTTAACCGACATAATGAAGCACAGCTGTCTGTCTTACTCAAAAGCTAGAGTAAGTATATGTTTGACTACTTATATTTAAACAATATTTATGCTACAATTAGGAACAATTCTTATACGCAACTACCTATATGACTATAGTAACCATTTTATATGTAAGTTACCTATATGTACCTAATATAAAATTCAAACAATTTTAATGCATCATTACTTTTTCTCTTGAGTATAAATATTAAAAATGCAGTTATGCACATTTTGGATATTTATATTTGCAGCCGAAGTATTTTCAATTTTTGGTGAATTTCTCTGCTGTATATTTATTGTTTCTGAAATGTTTGACAACATATTATTTTGAGCATCAGACACATTAGATGTAGTAAAATCTCGGGTTGAACTTCCATTGCTGGCTGCTACTGGGAAGCTCCCGCCTGCACCTGCTCCAATTTTTTTAGCATTATCAACTTTTTGTCTCAGTGAGTGCTCAATATATCCTTCAGCAACAGAGTTTGAATGCCAGCCGCCCAAATTTTTAAGGTTTAATATGTCTCCACCGCCTTCTATTAGGAGTGTGGCAGCGGTGCGCCTGAATGTGTGTCCGGTGAATTCTTGTGGATTTTTAAGCTGTAGAAATTTGGCGATTTTAGCAGGTGCCCCTCCTACGCCATGAAGACCTACTGGCTGCTTTCTACATTTTCCTTGAGAGTAAAATAAAAAGAATCTTTCATGCGGAACATTTGGGGGCCTTAGATTTTTGTATTTTTTAAATAACTTCAAATTTCTTTCACCAAGAATTACGAAAGTTCTTGAAACATTTGTTTTAGTGTTTGGTATATTGACTATTATCATGTCTTCTTTCTCAGTGACGTCTTTTAGGGTTAATTTAGTAATTTCTTCCCTCCTCATTGCTCCCGAAATGGCCATGATCGTTACAACCTAAAATCAAAAAGTAAATTTAAAATTTTTGCTAACTTTACAACTTGTGAACAGTCCCATATGCAACCGATCCGTAATAAAAACTGGTATTTTTCCTCGTCTTGTTCTTTTCACTAGCCGCAGTCGAGCGTTGCCGGATTTTATTATTTTTATCATTAAGAATGCTAAGTTATTAAACAATCGGATACCTAGTACCACAGCCTACCTAGGTAGGCTGTGCTAGTACTAACCTAGATAGTTTTAAAAATACTTTTTCCACTATTATTTAAGTAATTAGTTAAAGTATACATTTTTTATATTATTTTTTGATAAAAATAAAGATGGTAAAACAAAAAAATCTGTGTTGTATGTTTTTTTTGTAATTTAAATGGCAAAATTTGTATGAATCTTTTGTTTGTAATAAATAATAGTTGTAATTGAATTCCAATTTGAGTTTTTTATTTGGTTCCAAAGAATCTATATAAAACAAATTGGCATCATTGCTTAGCTTGGTAGTCCTTGTGTTATCTTATGATTATTTTAGTTAGGTTATTGAATGAAAATTAATAAATAGAATTGTTTTTTGTTTTTACAGAAAAAATTGTTAATTGAAGCTAATAAAATTTTAAAATTTGGTTAAAAGTTACAGTGCAGTTGTTGGGATTGAAACACACGTTTTTATAACAAAAATAGCAAGGAGAATAATTAGGTTTGTTTGTATTTTACTTACTTTGAGCATTAAAAATTCCTCATCCCTTGCTTCTTCCAAAAATTTATTAATTTCTTCTCCACTGAAAACTCTGGCCTTTTTAGGCTTATATCCTGCAGACTTTTTCTTTAAAAATGCAATTAGCTTGTAGTAGCGACTAATATCAATATTTCTCCTTAATGATAAGCAAGTTTTTATTGTTGAAAATAAACTCCATAAACTATTGGACTTCAATGTGGCTGATTTTTCGGCAAAATATGCCACTAGGACATTTTCATCAATTGATTTAACTTTGTTTGTGTGACACCAATTAAGGAATACATCATAATTTCTAGTATATCTCTCTTTGGATTTTTCTGGTAGCAAGTCGAAAGTTACCTTTGATGCTGCTTCAATTATTTCTTCCGGATTTAATTCTTCATTCATGTCCAAGTCCATAATTTACTTATTATTTTTTTAAATATCTCTTTTTAAACACAAGTTTTTTATTTAAAAGGCAGCCATATTGATTTATTTTAAATGTCAAAGCTGTCAAAACAAAACAATTTTTATAAGCTGTTATCACAAAGTCATGGCTAATTTGACTGAAATAGGGACCGGAAAGAGAACAAGAGACCGGAAAATTAAAAATAGAGATCACTTTGGAGACCGGAAAGAATTTGAACTAAACCCGCACTGTAAAATGAAACTCTCTGTACAAAAAAATGTACAGAAAGTGTATGTTTTCTGGTCGGTTGAAAAAAAAATAATAATAAGTGTTTGTTCATGTTTTAATATTATTATATAAGTTACATCCTTACTGTTATTTTATAAAAAGAAATTTATAGAAAACACCAATTTTGGAAAATATTTACGCCCTGAAGGAGGGAATGCTGCAACACCTAATAATCTATATATTTTCAAAAAAGTAAGCATCTTTCATAAATTTTGTCACCTTTATGTCCCGCACACAGTCTCCTCATTTTTTAGTTCAATTTTGACAAAACCAGATAGGAAAGAAGTACAAACATAGGGCATTAAAAACCTTAAGCAATGACGAAATATGTGTCAAAATAACAAAAGCCCGTCACCCATATTTTTTTAAATAAACTTAAAAAAAACTAAAAAAAATCATGAAAAACTTCATTTAAACCCTTCAGAAATTTTGGAAAACATATCCAAACCAAAAATATTATTTTTAAGCTAACAAATATCGTCACAGTATTCGTTCGATCGCAGTTCGGTACGGTTGTATTGCATCGTACCTGCATAATAGTGCTAACGAGGTCAAAGCCGGGGTTCTCTGTGTTAAATATCTATAAACAATGTTTATTATAAATAACATATAATGTTTAAAAGAAAAAAAAGTGTACCATCACCTGTTAAGCTTGTTTTAAAAATTAGCGAAAAGCCCAAACAAAATCAAGAAAAAATGGATAATGCCGAATTATTTCAGGATAGCCATGCTAGAACACAAAATGAAGAAGTTTTATATAGCAAACGGAAAAAATCCTAAAACGAAAAAAATTCACTTAGTGTACAAGTGGATTATCTCCGAAGTCAACTGGAAAGTATGCAAAAAATTTGCAGATTTAGAGACAAAAGTCACTAAAAAAGAAGAGTCTGACATGGACTACATTACTGATGAGGACGATCTGGCAAGAGAAACTGAGTGGATCAGACAAAAAGGAAAAGGTTAGAGAAAATGTCGAATGGATACTTCGCTCTCACCACCACAAAAAAGCTCGGGCACTGGAGAGCCCTCCAATAAAATACAAAATGAAGAACCCCCTACTTAGGTTAAAAAAGCTCCATTACCTCCACCGATTATGGTTAATAAAAGGCATAAATAATTTTAATGATATTTATGAAAAGTTAAATATCATACAAGAAGTTAAAATAAAAATTTTAAATACCGAAAATATTAAAATAAATGTACAAGACGCAGACAGCTATCGGCTGGGTACTAAAATGCTTAATGAAATAAAGCATCAATGGCACTCATACGAAAACAAACAAATAAGGCCAATTAGAGTAATAGCGAATAGGCTACACTTCTCATGTGACCCACAAAAAATTGTAGCTGATCTACAAAAAAAAGGTTTTAAGGCACTGGAAGCCGGCAACAAACTGAAATGGAGAACAAGACAACCTCTTAACATGTTTATGCTCACATTTAGCCAGGATGAAAATATCAACAAAATTTTTGAAATTTCCAGTATCCTTGGGATTGAAGCGGAAATAAAAGCACTAAAAACCTTAAAATTCGTCCCTCAATGCAAAAGATGTCAATCTTATGGAAACACGCACAAATATTGCGCTAAAGAACCACGTTGCGTAAAATGTACGGGGAAACATCAATGTGCCAAACCAAAAGAATCTGAGCCAAAATGCATTCCAAGTGGTGGAAATAAAAATATAAGGACTAGCCAGGACCTTTGGGCGGGGGCGGGTTTGAGCCCAAGCCTAATAGTATTAATGGGGGGGAGGGGTAACCATAGGTCCGGCAAGTAGGCCCTTTTTGCCATCTAGGCCTAATATCTATAATATTAGGTATATATATACAGGGTGGGGAAAAAAGACCGGAACCCCTAAATATCTCAAAAACTAAGACATATATCAAAAAATGTTTCAAATATAAGTTGTAAGGCTTAATATAATCTATTTAGCTGTCGTATTGACTTTGACGTATCTGTCAGTTTTAAAAGATTTTTCAGAGGTAACTTTAAAATTTTAAATGGGACCCCCTTGTTTTTTATATTTCCATTTGTAGCCAGGTAAAATGTACGTTTAAATTTATTATGACATTTGACATCTGTCATTTTATAGAAAAAGTAATAATTTTTATTTTATTGTTTAGTAACCTTAAAAATGTGGAGATCAGTACCCTGATGTACTCATGTGTCAACAAAGCAGTGACAGAAAGTTTTCACGTAAGTAGGTAAATTAGAATCCTTTTCAATCACCATCGAATTGACAAGAATTATTTATTTTTATAACAACAATAATGTTTTTAACCTCTATCTGCACAAGTAAATAAATAATAAAGATGTTTGTTTTTTTAGAACCTGATCGGTTTAGGTTTAAGACGTGAAAAACATTAAATAAAAAGTTTAAAGTAGCTATTCATGAAGCCTCGCTTATTCCTCCAGAATTCGTTAGATCAGCTGTTCAATCTTTGTACCACAGAATGGGCATGTGCCAAACTGTTGGGGGAGGACATTTTGAACAGCTACTATAAACTTTTTATTTAATGTTTTTATCGTCTTAAAACTAAACCGATAAAGTTCTAAAAAAAACATCTTTATTATTTATTTACTTGTGCAGATAGAGTTTAAAAACATTATTGTTGTTATAAAAATAAATAATTCTTGTCAATTCGATGGTGATTGAAAAGGATACTAATTTACATATATACGTGAAAACTTTCTGTCACTGCTTTGTTGACACATGATTACATCAGGGTACTGATCTCCACATTTTTAAGGTCACTAAACAATAAAATAAAAATTATTACTTTTTCTATAAAATGACAGATGTCAAATGTCATAATAAATTTGAACGTACATTTTACCTGGCTACAAATGGAAATACAAAAAACAAGGGGGTCCCATTTAAAATTTTAAAGTTACCTCTGAAAAATCCTTTAAAACTGACAGATACGTCAAAGTCAATGTGACAGCTAAATAGATTATATTAAGCCTTACAACCTATATTTGAAACATTTTTTGATATATGTCTTAGTTTTTGAGATATTTAGGGGTTCCGGTCTTTTTTCCCCACCCTGTATATATATATATATATATATATATATATATATATATATATATATATATTGCTAAAATTAAAACTACAGGGGAGGGGTGACATTGCAATATTAAAAAACAACTACTAGAAAATTTAAAAACATTGTGCCAATGGCAAAAAGTTTATGGAAAAATACATATAGGTAACAAAAAAATTTGAGCCAAAAATTTTTAAAAAATTTAGTAGGAACTTCTTGGAAAAATCGTACGAAAATTTTTGCAAAACTTAAAAAGCTACTAAAAATTTTTAAAGAAATTGTGTTACAGACAAAAAGTTTAGATAAATTAAGTCATAACAAAAAAATAAAGCTGGAACTTTTTGAGAAATTTGTCTATCTGAAAAAATTATACACCATAGTAAATGTTTAGAAAAAAAATCATTTTAATTAATATTACACATTTATTTAAAAATATATTTATTTGACAAAAGTATACAATTAAACTTTACAATAAAATTGCCACTAGAATAAATAGTCATAAACTAAGAAAAATACAATATTTAGTCAATTTAAAAAAATAGGCTCTTTTTATTTTATATAAAAAAATACTAATCCTAACTTTTCTTAGTACAAAAAATAAACAAAATTACTTAACAAATTTTTGCAACACACAATCACATTTGCAACAGCACCGGTAACCATAATTTAGTTTTTTTGAAGTCTTAATTAAATCTGTAACGAGACCAGACTGTATGATTCCTTGCTACATAAATACAGAAAATTAAATATTTAATTTTTTTGATGTTTATTTCTGTTTCGAAATTGTTTGGTAGATTGTTGAAAAACTTTATAAATGCCTAAACTGGACTTGTCTCTGTTAGTAATAATCTATGCTTCAGATAGTGTTAATGTCATTGAGGTTGCTCAATATTTTATTATGATATCAGTTGAGGCAGATAACTAATGCATAAACTGGACTTGTCTCTGTTGATGATAATCTATGCTTGCTTCCCTATGCTTCTGCTACTGGAACTCGTATTATGATCATGTTGAGGTAGATAACTATCAAATTTCTAAAAGTTCTTGTTGAGTTCTTCTGCAAAACCACCAGACCCTCGACTATGTATATAGGTTATTGATGCATGATTTAGTTCAAAATATATTTTTATAAATGTTTCTAACTTTAACAAAAATACCAAAAATATCCGAAAAAACAACTTTGAAAATTCATGTTTTGTTTAATTTCACTCGTCATTTTTTTTTCCCCTTTTGTTGATGTTAGGTTGTGGCCAACTACATACTGGTTCGTTGAAAATAAATCCACGCAGAAGGATACGCTCCATGGACGTGGACAGCAGTTTTTCCGCGCTTTAAAAAAAAATCCGCGCGAAAAATACGCTTCATGGACGGGTACCTTAAAGGTATTTAGATAATTATATAGTATTTTTATTAAAAAACAATAATATTCGGAATCAAATATCGATTTTTAAAAAGATCGATCTTTTGTTGCCGATATATTTTTTGATCGATCTTGTAATGCACGATCTTGAATCGATTCAAAATATCGATTTATTTCGTTTTTGGGACATCCCTAGCAGCAATCATATTTTAAAAGCTGCCATTCGCGGCTACAGACTAAAATGCACTCTGGCTCCTTCGATTTCGAGGTTATGTTTTAATTGTTTTGTTTTTGTTTAAATAGCCTGGAGCATGGAATAAATAAATTTCTTCGATGGTGGAAGTGTTTGAAGTCCTTTCGAGTTTTAAAAATTAGTATTAAAAATATTTGTCGTCTCGTTAGTTCGGTCAAATTTAGTTCAAAATAGCGCTAGTAACGAAATAGGGCGTCTTTCTAACATATTTTTTCAAAAAAAAAACTTCCCTGACTTCTTTCGCGGGATCCTAGCGGGTGTGAAACAAAACCGAACCGAACCAAACGGAACGGAACTGAACCGAACCGGCATCCCAGAGGTTGTGAAACCAAACCGAACTAAACTGATAATTCGATTCGGTTAAGTTCGGTTCGGTTCGGTTTTGTTTTACACCCGCTAGGATCCCGCGAAAGAAGTCAGGGAAGTTTTTTTTTGAAAAAATATGTTAGAAAGACGCCCTATTTCGTTACTAGCGCTATTTTGAACTAAATTTGACCGAACTAACGACACGACAAATATTTTTAATACTAATTTTTAAAACTCGAAAGGACTTCAAACACTTCCACCATCGAAGAAATTTATTTATTCCATGCTCCAGGCAATTTAAACAAAAACAAAACAATTAAAACATAACCTCGAAATCGAAGGAGCCAGAGTGCATTTTAGTCTGTAGCCGCGAGTGTGAATGTTCATAGACTTGAGTCGGTAAAGCTGGAAGGACCATGATAAGGGGCCCAAAAACAATTGATGTCATTAATTGTTGCTAATTTGTTGCTAATTTGTTGCGATAAAATTAATTTTGTTGCTGTAGCCGTTTACGAGAAAATTGTGGTCCCCTCAGGTTTACCGTAAAGCTAGGAGGACCACGCATATCTTCGATTTGGGGCCAAGTGCAAAACTAGTTTTTATGGCATTAATTGTTGCTCTGACGGCCCAAGAATAATCAATAATAACATTTTCAAAAAACTTACAGTTTTTTTTCCAATTGACAAAAAACGGTTTTTTTTTTCAATAGAACTTCTCTGACCACCGGCAGCAATTTTTTTTCACTTGCATATAATTCTATGTATTTGTTGCTAATTTGTTGCGGTAAAACGGATTTAATTGCTGCAGTGGTTATTATAAAAACGACGGTTGCTCTAGCTTTACGGTAAAGCTAGCGGGACCACGCCTATCTCAGATTTGAAAAGGAGTAGAAAGGTCAATTTTGCGGCATTATTTGTTGCTCGGAAGGCCCATCAACAATCAAAAGTAATATGGTCAAAAAAGTTAACCGTTATTTTTTTATAGGCAAAAAACAATTTTTTCAGTGAAGCTACTGAAACCAGCCATATCTCGTCACTGGATTGAGCTATCGAGATGAAACAAAAACTGGATTTTGTTGCTCGCCTAGTTCGAATTAGTTGCGGCAAAATCCATTTTGTTACGGCATTATTTTTGAAAAAGTTGTAATTTCGTAACATTGTAGGGGTCATAACTCAAAAATGAACCCAAAAGTTTCATATGCCGTTAAATAGAGGGTAACGAGTACTAATTAGTTGCGGAAGAACCAATTTTGTTGCAGTAGCCGTTTTCGAGAAATATGCGAAAAACAAGTTTTGGTAAAGTTAGGGGGACCAGCCATATCTCGTCACTGGATTGAGCTATCGTGATGAAACAAAAACTGGATTTTGTTACTCGCCTAGTTCGAATTTGTTGCGGCATAATCCATTTTGTTGCGGCGTTATTTTTGAAAAACTTGTTATTTGGTAACATTGTAGGGGTCATAACTCAAAAATGAACTAGGGGGCCCAAAAGTTTCATATGCCGTTAGATAAAGGGTAACGAGTACTAATTAGTTGTTGAAGAACCAATTTTGTTGCTGTAGCTGTTTTCGAGAAATATGCGAAAAACCAGTTTTGGTAAAGTTAGGGGGACCAGCCATATCTCGTCACTGGATTGAGCTATCGGAATGAAACAAAAACTAGATTTTGTTGCTCGCCTGGTTCAAATTTGATGTGACAAAATCAATTTTGTTGCGGCGTTATTTTTGAAAAAGTTGTTATTTGGTAACATTGTAGGGGTCATAACTCAAAAATGAACTAGGGGGCCCAAAATTTTCATATGCCGTTAAATAGAGGGTAACCAGTACTAATTAGTTGCGGAAGAACCAATTTTGTTGCTGTAGCCGTTTTCGAGAAATATGCGAAAAACAAGTTTTGGTAAAGTTAGGGGGACCAGCCATATCTCGTCACTGGATTGAGCTATCGGGATGAAACAAAAACTGGATTTTGTTGCTCGCGTAGTTCGAATTTGTTGCGGAAAAGTCCATTTTGTTGCTGTCTGACTTTTAATAAGTTGTAATTTCGTAACATCGGAGTAGATTGGCTAAACTCTGGGCAAGTCATCTTAAATATAAATGAAAAGTTGCAGTATAAAAACAAAAGGAAAAAAAACTTTATTAAAAAATATTTAATTAATTTTGTTTGGACACTGCCAGTCTTGGCAATACAAGCTCCAAAATCCACATCTGTAGCAAAATGCAGTGTAGTGTCAACTTAATGTAATTTCCTTATTATTATCAAAGGTTGGAATGGCCTCATACTCTGGGAAATTGATGATTCCCACCAATACCATTTTTTTTTCTTTAAATTAAAAACCTTTAGGAATTTTGTTCAGTTGGCAATATTCGGCCTTTTCTTCCAAATTAAATATTTCAAAGATCACTAGCCGACCTAAAACTACAAAAACTTTATACTTTTTTCTTTTATTTTAACATTAGATAGTGGGTAAGTCCACATCAATTCAGCCAATTTAAAAATATTTTTGAACCTTGAGTTTTTGATGATGGTGAGTTTTTATGTGGATATTTTCCGCCTAATAAAAAGTAAAAATACAAATTTTAAAATTTTTTGGTTGCATATTAGTTATGCGTTTCCGAAAATAAAAATATTGAGCCATTTTTAGCCTGCATTGGTTTCTTCAAACTTCTATAATTTTAAACTGTTTAAGATAATTAGCTAAAACGTGACCTCTATAAACTTAGCATTACCACTTAAGAATTGGATATTCGCAATATATGCATTAATTTATTGTAAATTTGTCGTAAATTTGTCGTGAAAGAAAAAAATTTGTCGCGCCACCCGTTTTCCTGAAAAGGGTATGTAATGCTAAGTTGAGTCTCAACTTAGCACTACAACCCCAGAAAAAATTAAAATTTTTAAAAACTAATAAATGCATTAATTGTCGTGAATTTGTCGTAAATTTGTCGGAAAAGAAAAACAATTGTCGTGTCATCCGTTTTCCCGGAAACGGGCAGTGAGCAATTTTAAGATTTCTCAGCCAAATCTTAGTGATCTTTAAGCTTTTTCACAATACTTACGAAGATGTAGGTAATCATATTTAACCTTTTCGCGCGATTGTAAATGTTTGGTGAAGCAATCATTATATTACGTCCCGTTTTTACTTTTTAATATAGCCCTTTGATGTGTTAATATAAATATTCATTGCTCTCTGTTTTCAATGATCAAGCTAACGCCAGGATTTTGCGTTGTTTTAGAATTAGCGAGAAAAAGTGAACTTCTCAAGAAATATTATGTTGTCCTTTTAACAATCATAGGTATTTTGCTACAAAGAACGGATATAAATATGTTTCATACTAACAAAACACCATCTTCTAGTAATACTAGGGGCCTTCTAGTTGTATAGCTTTATTTATTTTATTGTAGGCAAAAGTTGTTACCTAACAAAGTCGAGAAGCCCTCCCTACCCCTTGTTACACTTTGCCAAACTTTTCTCCAAATCCTGTTACATAATAAGGCGACCCCTAATAAAATAAAGATCAAGCATAGCATAGGCAATGGTTAGGAAAAAACTTTTCAGACACGTGTGTAAACGTGGTATGTCGACTTGGCAACACAGCTCTGGGTGCCTATTCTTGAAGGTTCTTGAAGTGAGCGAAATTTTCACCTTTATCTTTTTCACCGTGAAATAAATCCGCGGGAGTTATTGTGGCGTTTCTAGCCTTACTCTTGGTTGTCAGTTTTGTTTTAGCAACACAATTAAAAGTGAAAACACTGGAAGTGAAATACGGTCTAGCAGTAATATAGGATGACCATACGTCCGGATTTTTGCGGTTCGGTTCAGGAGCGGAAAAACATATATCCGTTCTTTGTAGCAAAATGCATTAAATAGGACAACAAGTTTTTTCTTGAGAAGTTCGCCTTTTTTTCGTTAATTGTAAAACAACGCAAAATCCTGGCGTCAGCTTAATCGTTGAAAACAGGGAGCAATGAATATTTATATTAACGCCACAAAGGGTTATATTGAAAAGTAAAAACGGGACGTAATATAATGATTGTTTCACCAAAAATTTACAATCGCGCGACAAGGTTAGATATGAATGAACCTACGTCTTCGTAAGTATTGTGAAAAAGCTTAAAGATCACTAAGATTTGGCTAAGAAATCTCAATAGTGCTCACTGCCCGTTTCCGGTAAAACGGATGACGCGACAATTGTTTTTCCTTCACGATAAATTTACGACAAATTTACGACAGTTAATGCATTTATTAGTTTTTGAAAATTTTAATTTTTTCTGGGGTGGTAGTGCTAAGTTGAGACTCAACTCAATGCTAACCGAACCGAACCGAACCGAACCGAACCGAACACCCTTTTTTCAGGAAAACGGGTGGCGCGAGAAAATTTTTCTTTTCACGACAAATTTACAATTATTCCATAGATTAGTTTTTCAAAATTTAAATTTTTTCTGGGGTTGTAATTACATACCCTTTTCAGGAAAACGGGTGGCGCGACAAATTTTTTTCTTTCACAACAAATTTACCACACATGTACGACAATTAATGCACATAAATGTTTCTTGAGAAGTTAACTTTTTTTCGTAATTTCTAAAACAACGCAAAATCCTGGCGATCACTGAATATTTACACAAACACCACAAGAGGTTATATTGAAAAGTAAAAGCGGAACGTAATATAATGATTGTTTCACCAAAAATTTACAATTGCACGAAAAGGCTAAATATGATCACCTACAGCTTTTTCACAAAACAGCTTAAAGATCACTGAGATTTGACTGAGAAATCTCAAAATTGCTCACTGCATGTTTCTGGGAAAACGGATGACGCGACAATTGTTTTTCTTTCACGACAAATTCACGACAAATTCACGAAAATTAATGCATTTATTAGTTTTTGAAAATTTTAATTTTTTCTGGGGTGGTAGTGCTAAGTTGAGACTCAACTTAGCATTACATACCCTTGTCAGGAAAACGAGTGGCACGACAAATTTTTTTCTTTCACGACAATTTTATGACAAATTTACGACAATTATTCCATAGATTAGTTTTTAAACATTTTCATTTTTTCTGAGGTTGTAATGCTAAGTTGAGACTCAACTTAGCATTACATACCCTTTTCAGGAAAACGGGTGGCGCGACTAATTTTTTTCTTTCACGACAAATTAACGACAAATTTACGACAATTAATGCATATATCGCGAATATCCAATTCTTAAGTGGTAATGCTAAGTTTATAGAGGTTAAAACGTGCTGTGTATAGAGAATGATTCACAAGCCAAGCTTTGATGTGTTGATAGCCATAATTTACTAATATAACCTTCATTTTCTAAAAAAAAAGAACAAGGGGTCTATGCCAAAATTATATTTTTGATGAAATATCAAAAACGTATTTTTTGTTTTTCTTCATTTTTATAATTTTTTTTCTTAGACTATTTGTTTACATGTATGCTAAATCTTACCTTGGGATGACAATGGGCTCATAATTAAAAAAACTTTTTATGCATATATTGTTTGATATTACTAGGCATCTTATTTATTTAGCATGTTTATTTTAATAACGTGGACACCATGGGTACCTGGTTTCGGTACGTTAACATTTAAATAAAGAAATAATTTATTTAAAAAACGTACTTACATAATAACAGGCTCACAAGAATAATTAAAAACCTCTACATAAATGCCCCCATTTCGCCATTTTTCGCTGCAATGTTTGACATTTATGAAAATTCTTACATTACTTATCTCTTAAATCAAAAAATAATTGCGGTCATACCCAATTTTCATCATCGAGTAACTACGAAATCGTCGAAATCAAAACAATACTGCCCGAGCGATAACGCCAAGTTGTCTCAGAGCACTGCACCGTTCACAGCCAACGGTAACCTATGTCGCGGGTGGCCTCACGGGGGTGCGGGCTTCATCGATCGCCGCAATTGATTCACAAGAGCATGAATCGAAGTAAGGCCCAGATTCTGTGTACTGTAATATTCTATAGGGACATATCGTCCTCTATATATTTCGTAATTAGAATGCGACATAACATCCACGGTGCACAGAATTTGGATTTGATCCCGTTAAACGCGGCGCCGGCGCACAGTGGACCGACCTTATGGGAATAGAGGGACATGAGTTTTTTTACTTGAAACTTTTAATCTGGAAAAGCTAGAAATGAGTTTTATACACAGTTATATTGTTCAAAAAGCAATGTCTTAAATAAAAAAAAATAGTTACTTTACAAGATTTCAACCATATACAAGGCGATCCAAAAATATAGTTGCGTTTTACAAAAACCTATTTTTTTTTATAAAAACTTTGCTTAAATGCCATCTAAATTTTTCGTCTTAAATTTTTTGGAATGAAGAAGCTTTCAATTTTATTATAAAAACATATTTTTTTATCAAACAGTAAAAAACTAGACAGGGTGTTCAACAAAAATGAGTATTTGACAATTGCTATTTACTCAAATATTTTTGTAGAATTGTCACTTCCGACATTTCATAAACAATTAAGATGGCTGACAAATTTAGCTATTAGGCTATTAAAAAAATATATTTTTGTATTTACGCAGCTAAAAATATACATTTGATTTGCTCACCATTTTTAAAATAAATCACAGAGGCAAATAAACATTAAAAGATCAAGTATGCCGTGATTGACAAATATTGATGTCAAGACAAAAGATGGTTGTCATAGTTATATTATAAAATTATAAACAGTAGGATGACATTTCCTATTGACAATATTACTCATTTAAAAACATGACTGCAAATAACAACAAATCAGAAAGAACTGAGGCAGAAAGTAATCTGGTCAAATTATTTGACAGGCATTTTAGACCCGCTTTGCGAGAACTTAGTCGCGATGCTTTAATCGCGCTCATACGCGGAGAGCAAGGAAATTGTAGATTTTGTGGTCAAGTTTTGCCAGTCTGCAGAAGTTGCTTTAAGTCAAGAGGGAGATGCAACCACAACAAGTCCACAAATGACGCTTTGCCTATACGCTCAACTTTTGTTAATTCCATAGCCCTCTTGGTAGCAGATCGTAGCAGATAAATGTTATATTTTCGTGATCATAATACTTCAGCAATTATATTGAGATTACTGGTAAAGCGAATCCTGTCGAATATCAAATTTTGTAAATACAAAAACTTAGATGTTTATATACTTTTACCTAATTTGTTCATTTTATTATTATATTTCTGATAAAAAAGACGACTTATTTGAGCAAAAATTTCAAAAAACCATTAATCAGTAATAGGCAATCATATAACAAAAATATTTACTAAAGTCAACATTTTATACTAGATTTTTTTTTTATATTTACTATTCATTGGCAAAATTTGTAATTAGACACACTTGTAGCCAACATTTTTTTTTAAACAAGTCTTTATTAAACATTTAACGCATAAAGATATCTATCACCCAAAATTACAGTAAAATAATAATAAATGAACTTCTTTCTAAATAATTGTGTTAATTTAATTTTAAAAATATAAAGAAAATTTTTTGGTCTATGTCTCTGACATTATAACAAGCCGTTCCTATGTGCGGCGGCAGCCGACCTCCGCATCCTCGTTTCAACTCAAATACAAACACATACATACCGGGTATTAATTTTTAGTTAGTATTCAAGTATTTGGTGAATTCCTTTTGGGGTTTATTGATAATTTATGATGAAATTATTAATTAAAGAATTATCAGATTTTAATACTTTTTAAAGTAAAATTTGGCCACTGCTCTTAAAATAGTGGCAAAATCGGCCGTACGTTTCTTGGCGTGTTTTCTAAGTCTGTTTGGCATTGCGACGTATCCATTCTGGAAATTAATTTGATTTTACGTAGTTACCGAAATCGAAATAGTAGATTGTAAATCGAAAAAAAAATAGGCTGGTATCAAAATCATCCCACGGCAGTAAGAAATTCCAAAAATGTGACAGAGTGGATGTGTAATCTTAACTTAGACGTCTAAATAAGTAAGTGAAAATGATTGAAAACTTTTGAAATAGTATAATTCCAGTCATGGCTAATGTATAGTTAAAATATTAAAGGAACTGTCAAATAATTATATTTAAGGTAAAATACAAAAATTTTGAACGACATCAATCTAAAAAAATAAATTTTTAAATAGGTACCCATTGTCATCCCATGATAAAACTTTGCCTACATGTCAGTAAATAGTCTAGAAAACAAATATAAAAAAATTGAACAAAATAAAGTTAAAGTTTTTAAACTGCATCAAAAATAAATTTTGTGGTTGGACCCCTGCATTTTTTTTACAAGAAGGCATACCATAATTAAGCTTTTGGACCTATAATATTACAAAGCAACTTTTACCTCAATATACCCAAGACTATATGAATAACAAGGGTTTAAAGAAATCAAGTCAGTGCTAAAAAAGACGATATATGGCATTTAAAAAAATTAATAACCCAAATACCGGACTACTAAAAAATCTAAAAATTTGCGTTTTTACTTCCTTCTACTTAGTAAAGAATTTGACCAAATATTATGAAAATCAAAGGTGACAAGGTCCAAACCATTGGTTGATTTGATATGGACTTACCCTAGTGTAAGTTGTGCTACGTATTTGCACGTAAAACTGCACGTTAATCCGATTTAGCGCTCTACGTTTTGTTTAAAATTTCAGTTGCTGATGTTTATATTAAACCTACCGATAGTAGGCGACGCTTAAAAGCACGTTGGTCGACATTTGCGACGCTTCTTTTTTTTTGTAAACACTAATTAATTAATGAGTAATCATATGTAATTAAACAAATATCTAGAAGCAGAACTGTATTTTCCAGCTAGGTAAGACATTGGCATGCCTAGTAACTTTTATACAGTGGATAAGGAGGGGTTCAGAAATAAAAAAAAAGAAGCCTTACAAAAATGATCTCAAATAAAATACAGTTCAACTCAAATGTGGTAGCCAAACCATGAAACTCTACCTACTTCCGAGCCTACCAAATTATTTGTGTAATAAAAAAACTAAAAAAAATTGACTTATAATAAGATAAATTTTAAACGGTTCTAAATGAATTTTTAACCTGGAGTCAAAAATAAACCAAGTCATGGACCTATTTATTTTCAACCCGCTGGTTAAATTAACACGAATACAGAATTATTTATAGGTAGACAGCCATTTCAAACAGGTGTACAAATTCTATCACAGTGTACTTACATTTGAATCTAGTGGGAGACTCAATTACCTACTTTCCAATTTTAAAAAGATACACTTCCAAAATCAAAACTTCCAAAACACTAAAAACAAAAACCTTCGTTCGTTCGTTCGTTCACCCTATCTCTCTTTTGTCTCTACAAAGTTGGTTCATCGGGCTGTGCAAATAATGCAGATTTTAGTTTATCGTATTTATTAAAAAACTGAGAATAATACCGGAAAACATGAGATATAAATAAATGAAATGGATGGAAACAAGTCAGGGCCAAAATAGCAAGCAACTTTCAATTGCTCACTAAAATTTAACTTAAATATGCCGCAAAATTGTGGTTATGACGTCATACCCAGTGTTAGCTCCCGCTAAATTTCGCGGTTGTTTTTTAAATTTTTAAAACCACACAATTGGATGAAGGACAAAGTGCATTTTTCGCGCATTGGACATGCGCACCAAGAATCAGTGAGATCCTTTGTCAACCGCCTCGAGAAATGGCGTGTTAATTTCGTTCTCCAACTATTTCAAATTTCTACACTTAAAATTGCTCGATTTTGGTGTACTGAAGCATAGAACTAGAAACTTCAGCCCTTCAGCTACGTGGTGACATCAGTAGATCCAGAAAGGGGCCCCTTGGAACGTGGAGAAATTGGCTGCAAACTGGTGAGTGCTTTGTCTATGATTGCCGTTGTGTGGTACCAACAATTAACCTATGGATGTTTGATTATTTCATGATTTCGTATCAATATATTTATGTTTGTTCGCGCTTCAGTAAATTAAAATATTTACAGTCCATTGCAGTTATCGTTTTTCTAACCGCGGGCTAACATAAGTGGTCCTTCGAGCCGGATTAAAATTTACTCCATACGACGGTATTAATAAGTCGGCCATTTATTTTCACTTTTCACGCCAAGATCAAGGCGGCCTTGAATTTTGTCAATCGTATTGAATCGAGAGAAAGTTTCGTTCGACCTTCGGTGTCGGCGCAGTACCTGTTTTCGGTCCGCTGCTATGGTAACGGGTCTACCGCGTGGTCGTTTCAGTAAACAAAATCGAGGATCAATCAAAAAAACAAACAAACAACATTTCTCATTTATGTGATTAGATGTGTTCCATATCATTTCGATATTTAAAACACTTTTCACCAATTGCGATAAATTAGTGCATATTTTCGACAATTCGTCATTTTTCTATTTCAGAAGCATTAATTTAGCGTTAATTGTATATTTACCGACATTTCTTTGATTAGATGTGTTCCATATCATTTCGATATTTAAAACAATTTTCATCAATTGCGATAAATTAGTGCATATTTTCGACAATTCGTCATTTTTCTATTTCAGAAGCATTAATTTAGCGTTAATTGTATATTTACCGACAATTTCGTCATTTTAAGTAAAATCATGTCTGTCAAAAAAGCCGTGCAAAAACGCAAGGTTTTTTTATCCGCGATCACCGAGTGTTATGTGTTTTCACAGACCGCGGCAAAGGACGAAAAAGCGAGAAACGAGTTTCAAGTGAGGTATTCCGATTTGGATGAAACCTTCGATAAATGCATGCTGGCACATAATGATGTCATTATGTTGATAGACGACGCGGACGACGAGGAGTTTAAAACGCAGGATGTGATCCTTTCAGAAGCTCGTAAATATTTTTATGCGAGTAAGGGGGTTTACTCTAAAATATTTCCGGTTGAGGCCCCAACCCCTTCGGGATCATATGTTCGACAAAACGAATCTGAAACTCCAAAACTCAAAGAGTTAGGTATTCCCATATTTCGAGGTGATAAAAAATTATGGCCAAGCTTTTTCGATCTTTTTAATAACATTATAGATCAAAATCAAAGTCTAAGTAACGTTCGAAAACTTCAATATTTATTTTCATATGTCGAGGATGAGCCTTTAAAATTGATATCAGGGATTAGCTTATCTGATCAAAATTATAAAATTGCTTACGACAAATTAGTCAATAGATATCAAAACAAGCGAGACCTCGCAAATGATGCTTTAAGCACAATTATGAACTCCACCTTAAAAAACGAGTCAGCTAAAGAATTGCGTAATTTAATTGACACCTTTTCTGAATCCCTAGAAATTTTAAAATCACTTAGCTTTGACGTTGACAGTTGGGACTTTATTATTTTTTTCATTTTGTTAGAAAAATTGGATATTCCGACGCGTTCAAATTTCGAAATGAGTCACGCCAATACTAATACCGAAATTCCCACTTTTCAGTCACTTTTTCAATTTCTAGAAAAAAGATGTAAAGTTTTGGAATCACTTCCTCAATCAACAGCACCCAAAAAGGTGCCTATCTATCAAAAATCAAATTCTATGCAAAATCAGTCTGGGCAAAAGCCTACCTATCAAAATTCAAATTCTATGCGAAATCAGTTTGGGCAAAAGCCTACCTATAAATCATCCAATTCGCCTTTTATAGGACTGGCTGGCACCTCAACTAATTCAAGTACGGGAATAAAATGTTTCCGGTGTAATCAAAGTCACGTGCTTTCGAAATGTCAAACATTTCTTGATCTCTCACCTATCGATCGCCTATCTTTCGTCAAGCAGAAAAAATTATGTCTAGCGTGTTTTCATCCCTTGCATGGGGTAGATACGTGCAAATCCAAATATTCATGTAGGACTTGCAATAGTAAAAGGCACCACACTTTAACTCATATCTTAGAAACTAATCAAGAGTCTGGAAGCCAAGATACTAGTCCTGTCATTCACACACCACCTGTCAATAATCTTCATGTGTCATTAAATACCTCAGGACCTTCAGGTACCTTTCTTTTATGCACCGCCATAATAGATGTTATGGACGGTTGCGGAAATTTTCAACCTGTAAGGGCACTGCTTGATTCTGGATCACAGACAGGATTCATCAGTGAAAAGTGTATTCAGCGTCTTAATCTTCCTAGGCGAAGTTACACCACTGAAATATTCGGATTAAATCAGATGTCTTCTTTTAGTTCCAAAGGGCTCGTTCAATGCCACATTAAGCCACAAGGACAGGTCACTCCTTTACTTATTGTCGAAGGAATTGTCGTTCCACAATTATGTTCCAATATGCCTACATTCACTTTGAACGATAATCAGTGGAAACACTTGGAAAACCTTAAACTTGCCGACCCATCTTATTTCAAATCTAGACCTGTGGACCTAGTTATTGGTTGCGAGCTATTCGCACAGACATTCAAAGAGGGCAGGGTTCTTGGACAAATAGGGCAACCTTCAGCCCTGGAAAATATCTTTGGTTGGGTCGTTATGGGAAAAGTTGACGAAGTAGGTAGTCTTACGGAACGAACCAGTTGTTTTTTAACGAGTCATTCGTACCTCCGTTAGAGGTCATTCTACCTAGGTTTTGGGAAATCGAACATTTGCTTAAAAAACAAATCTTATCAAAGGAAGAAAAACAAGCATAATCAATTTTTACTGCGAGTGTAGTACGGCAACCGAGCGGTAGATTCATGGTAGATCTTCCGTTTAAAGATAAAATAAACCCTGACCTAGGAAATACTTTTCCGCAAGCTTATCGTAGATTTTTACTTCTAGAAAATAGATTACTCAAAAATCCTGATCTGTACACTGCCTATTCAAGTTTCATGCAAGACTATATCGATTCTAATCATATGAGTCTAGTTTTACCTAGTCAACCAAAAGTCGACGGAGCATGTTTTTTGGCACATCATTGCGTATTAAAGCCGGAAAGCTTAAGTACAAAATTAAGGGTAGTCTGGGATTGTTCGGCAGTCACCCCAAAAAATATTAGTCTCAATGACACGTTGTTATCTGGACCGAAACTTCAAAAGGATATTGCTTCTTTACTCCTTACGTTTCGTCTTAATCCTATTGCCTACATTGCTGATATCAAACAGATGTTCCGTCAAGTCCTTATCATTCCTTATCACCGTCCTTATCAAAGGATATTGTGGAGGCTTTCTCCACATGACCCACTTTCAGTGTGGGAACTTTCTACTGTCACTTTTGGCATGACATGCTCACCTTTTCTAGCCATGCGTACCTTAAATGAGCTGGCAGAGAGAGAAAAGGAAAGTTTTCCTATGGATAGTACTGTTCTAAAAACGTCAATCTATATCGACGATATCTTGGGAACTAGCCCTTCGCTTTCTGAAGCTCTCTCCCTTCAAACAGAACTCAATGATTTGTTGAAGTCGGGAGGATTTGAACTTAAAAAATGGGCAAGCAATTGTCCTGAGTTATTGGCAACATTGCCAGAGTCCGATCGTCATAAACCTCTCTCTTTCGACAAGGAGGAACCCCACTTTATCAAAGCTTTAGGACTTCAATGGCATCCAAAAAACGACATTTTTTCTTATCAATGCCGAATGAAGGACAAAGGACAAACCCCCAACCAAACGTTCTCTTTTATCTATCAGAGGAACAATCTTCGATCCCTTAGGTTTTCTTTGTCCCTTGTTGCTACAAGCAAAATTTATTTTGCAACAGTTGTGGATATCGAAAATAGGCTGGGACGAAGAACCAGATTCTTCTATCATCGACCCTTGGAACAAACTTCGTTCTGAATTCCCGCTTCTTTCCAATTTTCAATTACCCCGACAAATCAAACTGTCAAAAATCAATACCTGTCAAATCATCGGCTTCTGTGACGCTTCAATTCGAGGCTACGCAGGCGTCGTATATTTTCTTGTAGAAGAGGAAAACAATATCTCTGTTTCTCTCATATCTGCAAAATCTAGGGTCGCGCCTATAAAGTCACAAACTTTGGCTAGGCTAGAACTCCTAGGTGCATTTCTTTTAAGCGAATTAATTGACTTCGTTTTATCTAGCTATGAAGGAAAAATAACTTTTACAAATATCGTTACTTTCTGCGATTCGCAAGTCGTATTGCATTGGCTTTCATCCCCTCCTAATCGCTGGCAAACCTTTGTTGGAAATCGAGTCAGTAGAATCCAAGAAATCATTCCCTCACACTCATGGCGCTACATTCCTTCTGCTTTAAATGCAGCCGATATTGCGTCACGAGGGGCCACCCCTTCACAGCTCATGTCACATGACATGTGGTGGAACGCACCATCGTTTTTGTGGTCTCCCGAAAACGAATGGCCCGATTTTCATAAATCAAAAATGCCGATTGATTTCAGAGATATTAATCTGGAGGAAAAGCCAAAGGTCTGCTGCAATGCGATAATTGACGTTAACTTCTTAGATCAGCTTCTTATCAAATATTCATCTGTATCAAAAATTCAACGTATCATTTGTTATGTCCTTCGAATAGTTAACTTTCTTCAAAACCATTCTTATCAAAAACCCACTAAGCCGCCGGACCAAAAAGTTATTTTTGAGAATATTGTTTTTCCTACCACCGGTGAGACGCAAAGTGCGTTATACCTTCTTATCAAACGCGTTCAAGGTTCTTGTTTTTCTGAGCTTTTTTCCGCGTTATCTAAGGATAAACCAATACCGAAACCTTTCCGAAAACTTTCACCTTTTCTTGATGAAAATAATATCATTAGAGTCGGTGGCAGATTACAAAAATCTGACCTTTTGTCTTATTCTGCAAAACACCCCGTCTTACTTTCGAGTAACCATCGTTTAACTACTCTTCTTATCGAGTCCACTCATCGACAATACCTTCATCCTGGGTTTAAAACATTACATAATCTGCTTTTACAGCAATTTTGGATATTATCTGCCAGACGGGCAATTCAAAGAACCATATCCAAGTGTTTGCAATGTTTTAGAATCAACCCTAAACCCTATAGACCGCCCATAATGAGTTCACTTCCCGCTCATCGAATCAATCAACTTAACCTTTTTCGAGTGTAGCTATCGACTTTTGTGGACCTTTCTTTGTGATTCCTCATCGTTACCGTGGTTGTAAAGCTTTCAAGTCGTATGTCTGTGTGTTTGTCTGTACGGCCACACATTGCGTGCATTTGGAATTAACCATGGAACTGTCCACCGAAGGGTTCGTAGGTGCATTCCATCGATTCATTTCCAGACGTGGAAGCGTGACGCAATGCTGTTCAGATCAAGGCAGTAATTTTATAGGGTTTCGTAACCAATTACTTGATTACGCAAGAAGTGCGGCCACCAGACTTTCTATTCGTTGGCATCTGGGACCTCCTCTCAGTCCACATTTTAATGGCCTGGCAGAAGCTGGCGTCAAAAGTTTTAAAACTCACTTTGTTCGAGTAGTCGGCGACCAGAAGTTGTCCATCATGGAAATGTCCACCCTTACATGTCGCATAGAAGCCGTACTTAATAGTCGCCCTTTATCTTCTGCCTCTTCAGACCCACACGATCTTCAACCTCTTACCCCTGGGCATTTTTTGACCCTTGAACCCCTTAATTCAGAAATTCCAGAGTCAGATTTGTCCGAGGTTCCCCTTAATCGGCTCTCGAGATGGCAACTAATCCAAAAACTACATAATGATTTTTGGAAACGGTATTCTATAGAGTATTTGCATACGCTACAACAGCGACACAAGTGGGCTGATTCGTCCCCAAATTTCAAATTAATTCAATCACCTTTGAAATGGCCGTTCGGTCGGGTCATCGAACTGCATCCCGGCGGGGACGGTCAGGTGCGTGTTGCGACGGTACAAACGGTTACCGGTGTTTATAAGCGGCCAGTTGTAAAACTGTGCCTCTTGCCAAATTAAAAGTAATTTTAATTTTTCTACCTATTACCGGGTATTACAATAGGTTTTTCTTTATTTTTATTTTTTTTTTTGAATTTTTTGTTTGTTTGTTTTGCCTTTTTCGGGATTTCGTTATCTCTAAATAAACTTACGATACTTATCTGTTTTCATTCATTTATATTTATCGGTCGATCATTTTTCTTATATCTATATCTGTCCGGTTGAGATTCTAAAATTGTGTGTTTTGGAGGGCAGTTATGTTAGCTCCCGCTAAATTTCGCGGTTGTTTTTTAAATTTTTAAAACCACACAATTGGATGAAGGACAAAGTGTATTTTTCGCGCATTGGACATGCGCACCAAGAATCAGTGAGATCCTTTGTCAACCGCCTCGAGAAATGGCGTGTTAATTTCGTTCTCCAACTATTTCAAATTTCTACACTTAAAAGTGCTCGATTTTGGTGCACTGAAGCATAGAACTAGAAACTTCAGCCCTTCAGCTACGTGGTGACATCAGTAGATCAAGAAAGGGGTCCCTTGGAACGTGAAGAAATTGGCTGCAAACTGGTGAGTGCTTTGTCTATGATTGCCGTTGTGTGGTACGAACAATTAACCTATGGACGTTTGATTATTTCATGATTTCGTATCAATATATTTATGTTTGTTCGCGCCTCATTTAATTAAAATATTTACAGTCCATTGCAGTTATCGTTTTTCTAACCGCGGGCTAACACCCAGTTTCTTGCGTTTACAAGAAATGCAAAAATTATACTTAAAAAAGATTATATGGAAAAAAATATATCTAAAGGCTTGCTTCTACCTTGGTCCTGTTGTTATTTTATGGTTAAATATGGTTTTGTTAACTATTGTTGTTACCAGACATTTCCCTGCTCCTCCGGGTCTTGTTCTGCCGGCGCCCTCCTAGACGATAGTTTAGCCCATGGTGCTAGGGCAGCACATGCTGCTAGGGCAGCACATGGTTTTTATGAAGCTGGATTATGCCAGACTAATTGCCCCGAGCGTAGAACCCTCGCAGAGGGTCAACTGTGCTACGGCCGGATTTCCACCAGCACAAACGTCCAGGTCGATGTTGGAATGGACAGCACAAATTATTTTCCACGTAGAAATGGCGTAGACCGCCTTGACTCCCTCAATCCAGAGGATGTGAGACCGTCATCCAAATACTTAACACATCGACCGGTCTCACAATTTACCGTCTTTGGTATAATTCTGCCATCGCTGGCAGTGCCAAACAACAAAAATAAATGACGAACCAAAAAACGGCCCCAGCGGGCAGCCAATATCTGTGGAAAGAAGGAACACACCTTGTCCAAAATGTACAAGGTTCAGAAGTCTTTTCATAATTGGGTTGGGTAATTTAGTACCAACGGAATGTTCCCGGTAAAATTCAAATAAAAATACAAACTATTTATAAAAACTCGAAGTTTCTCGAATTTTGTCATCTTGAAATTGGTCAACCTGCTAACGACGCATTGCCCCAGAAACTGACCAATCACAGAGTACATTAGAAATTCATTAAAAAGACTATAGGGGCAGCACAAACCAAGGAAATATTCCAATTTTGTTTATTGCGCATTGCGGTGTTGTCGGATTTATTTCTACGGAAAATCAAAAGTGAACGAATACGAAGGAAAAAAAAATAAAAAGTCAAGAAAACACCCACAAAGCAGGTTTCAAGAATAAAGCTTTGATAACGATATTGGGGCTCAAGTACTGCTTCCCTATGGATTTATAAACGAAGATTTCGAGGTGCACAGCTCAAAACAAATGTCAAAACGGACCATTGCCAACATAGAAAGTAGGGGAAAAATAACCGGTTAGACTATGCAGAGCATGCATTAAACCAAGGAATATTCGAACACTCAACCAATTCCCATACAACTAAAGCCGTACTAAATGTAGAAATTATTTGCATTTTAGTTATATTTTTAGTTAAAAGTTTTTCTTTGCTCTTTATACAGGGTGTTCCAACTAAAAGGTAACAGAGGTGTTTTTGGATATTTTTCGTGCGAATTTGGAGAAACGCTCGAACACGTCGATTTTGTTTGCGAGGCACTTTTTGACTATCTTGAAATTTTTGTAGCACGCACCATCTTCGAGGGGTATACTTTACCCCTATATTTTGAATAGGGAAACTGGGTCTAGTGATACCTTGTTTTGAAGGCCTCTTGAATGTCTTTACAACCATGTAAAAATTTCAAAAATCTATCCATTAGTTTTTGAGATAATTGCCTTCAAACTTTCAAATTTAACATTGACTGATAAAATAAAAATTTAATCAGAATTTTATATTTTTAGAATTTAATTTTTATTTTATCATTCCATGTAAAATTTAAAAATTTTAAAGCAAATATCTCAAAAACTAATCTAAGGATTTTCAAAATTTTTACATGGTTATAAAGATAATCAAGAGAGCTTCAAAACAAGGTACCACTAGATCCACTTTCCCTATTCAAAATATAGGGGTAAAGTATACCCTTCGAAGATGGTGCGTGCCACAAAAATTTCAAGATAGCCAAAGAGTGTCCCCCTCGCAAACAAAATCGACGTGTTCGAGCGTTTCTCCAAATCCGCACGAAAGATACCCAAAAACAGCTCTGTTACCTTTTAGTTGGAACACCCTGTATATGTTTTCTATAAGATTCATACATTTTGGCACCATTTTTGAAAAAAATATTTTTACATTAATAAAGTTGTTTTTGAACTTTGAACTTGAACATACACCATTCAACCACTGCTTAAACTCGGCAGATGTTAAGTTTTCTCACCACTAGCCAACCCTACATAACCCTTCAATCCGACTAACTGAGTTAGATATTAACTTTGTTTAACTATGATTTAACTATATTATATATTAATTTTAGTCCAGTCAACGAATGGGTTGTAGAGTGCATGGAGTGGGGGGGGGGGAGAATTTTTCTCTGTGGGAATATGTTAAGGGTAGTCAGGACGTTAACATACTAAGTCCCCTCTCCTAGCCCTCCCGCTTCAGTGGCGTAGGGGGTGAAAAGTTGCAATTTTTCAGATTTTTGCCTATAACTCAATTACGGTGCGTTGTACAAAAAAAATGTTCTACTAGAAATTAAAGAGGACTAAATTTCCCATAAATGGGTTATGCTAACCTTACCTTTAGTCATCACAGATTCTGAGACAAAGACGACGAAAATCGGTAATTTTTAAAAGAAAACTTGTTGCCCCATCTTTTTTCTCAAATTTCTTAATCTAACACGTTTGTTTTAAATTCTTAAAGATATTCGGTAAAAATAACAATATAAAGCATTCAATTTAAAAACATATATTTATTTATTTACTAATTTGTGCTCATAAATTAAAAGTTACAGGCGTTTTAGTTTAAAGTTCATGTTTGTGATTTTCCACAAAAAAAAGTGTAGTTGCTTTTAGCATCATCTTTCTTTATCATCATCATAAGCCCTCGGACAAACTTCAGATTTTTGATGGTACCCTGATGGAGGTACTTCAAAAATAAGAAGTAGATATTATTATTAAGGGTTGACATTATTGAATCACCTTAAAAATTGGATGAGTCACTAGGCATTTATACTTGGACTATTGATTCAGGACAAGGTTTTACAAAAAAAACTTGTGTGTGTGTGTGTGTGTGTTGATTTAAGAAATTCAACTTCTAAAATTCAGTTCGTATATATTGGATTGTACATGCGTACAAATTTACATTTATATTGAATATGGAGCATCCAAAACCTTTACATCTTCAGGCACAGAAAGTGGTGATGATGATGATTATGTTTTTTAATTTAAATTTACAAATAAGCTAATAAACTATACAACTAAGTACACTTATGTGTAAAGGAAAAGTGCTTTTAGGCCGATTGTCTTATATCTACGTACTATTCTACCCAATGAGCTTATAAAATACTCAGGTGTACATACCACATAAATTGCATCATGTGTACATACCACATAAATTGCATCATGTGTACATACCACATAAATTGCATAATATACAATTGTCTTACTTCATTTATTATACTTAGAGTATTTTTGGGTAGATGTTTGGTATCGTCGAATTTTTTTAGCCCTGTAAGTCCATTAATGTACGTAGTAAAATCTTTTAAGTAAAGTTTATCAGATTTGTAATTTTAAGACCATTATTTTGTTTGTCTTGCTTTCTTGGGTTGCGAAAGGCCAGCTTCTCGCTCCACTTCCGGAATTTCCTCTCAGTCAATAGTTTCATATTCGTTGTTAGTTTTAAGCAATGTCGGAAGGCATTCCATGTCTTCGTCGTCTTCACTGTGACAATTTCCCTGACAATTGTGGCATAAATGGGAACAATTTAACGACTTTTTTTTGCAGCTACATTTGATGCTACTGCAGTCAGTTGTGCATCTACAATAAATCATGTCCAAAATTTCTTTTGGTGTCACAGGATCTTAGGCGAAGACTGGAAATAGACAGTTTACTTTAAATTCCCAACCCCATAGTTCTGGAGCTAGCTAATTTCCTAACCAAAGCTGTACTTGATACTATGTTCTATACGAATGTTGTTTTGTTGCTCCTTCACTTGGGGGAAGTGATGATAGATCAGATTTAATACTTGCTACCGATTTCAAAAATAACCGAAATCGGTACGCATTTAGGGAATTTTCATTTGTTGTCCAGGATTTTTTACTTCAGCATGCGAGAAGCTGGGATTGTAAAATACTTTTGCTGATTTTTAGATTTCAGGATGCTTTTGATAAAGCTTTATAAATCCAAGTATTCCTTTTCCTTTAAGTCCTAGCTGCTGCATCTTCCCTAATTACAGCTACATTGCATGAATTTTTTAAAGAGTTTTGAATTGCAGTGCTCACAATCAGCACATCAGCATCATCTGATGCTTGCAGCATTGTGATTCCACATTCGTGAAGTTTGGAGCTTAGTGATTTTATAAGACGATCTTTGTTCTTGGTATTTGAAAGGAATTCCTGACTTACATTTATTTGATTATAAAAAGTAAAATACATATCTACTGATTTTTTCATACAATAGCGTCTTTTTTCTTCTGCAGCCTTGGTACTCATTTCTGTTATCTTATATCCATAAAAAACCACAGTACAAAACTTGCCTGCATAGTGGGTCTTGATGAATTTGGCGTATCCATTACAAATTTCAGTAACTGAGGATCCTCTTTGCCACACAACTTTATGCAATAAAAACCCCCCATTAATAACCACATCATAGTTTGTCAGATCTACGTTCTCGTTTGTTGGTTTAAAAAGATTAAACAAAACAGATTTTTTTGTTTTTATCATACCACTCTCATTGAATAAGGCTATAGGAAATGGAGCCAGTTCATATCGCAAATACTCTTTAAAGTCATCATTAATTTTTTTGCTTATTGATATTCTTTGAAAGAGTAACATAGGATCTATTGTAATGTTTTCATTATGAATTTTATAAGGTTTTTTTAGAAACTCATTCCTGGAGCAAAACAAGTTTATTTTCTCTAATTACGGTTAATGTTCAATCTTTCTACGATTTATATTGACAGAGTTAATGGGGTGGTGCTATATAAAAACTCACCTAGTACATTACCCTAACTTTTATCTTTTCTCGCTCCTAGTGTATTACTTATAAATAATGTAAAAAGTAAATAGGACATTTTTTAATATTTGTGAAAGTTGAGAAATTTCATTAAAAATTTCAATTTGCTCTATCTTTTGACAAGTTGAAGGTAGGTTGGTAATAGGTACACATTTTTAAAGAAAATTGATTGGTCTTTAACTTTTATATTAACAAATTACATCTAAAGTCAAAAACAAAACTGTTAGATGAACAAGTTTGTGCAAGCTGTGCTTGACAATTACACTTGCTTAACTCGGCTTGGTTAAGCAGCGGGATTAAAGTAAAAGTTTACTGCCAGGGACCAGTCTCACTCCCTGCAATGACCAAGAAGGCTTATGGTACAGTAAACTTAAGTAATTATATTGAGAACAACTATCAAATGTTGAATCTGCTTTATTGAGATAAATCCTCTCTTTTTATACTAAAAAAATTGTTATGGTTCGTGATAAATTATAAAATATAAAATTCCATATACTGTGTTGTTTTATATACTAAATAATTTATATAATTTAAATCGGTAAACTTGAGAAGGTTAGCTTATGTTATTAAAACCTAATTTCTCAAGATCACCTATGTTTAAATAATAAATTTAATTAAAAATAAAGATTTACGAAAATTGGTAAAAAAAGAAAATCTGTTTAATTTTGTAATTAAACATTTTCCCGTCTCTCCAGAACGGGTGAATGTATGGACTACAGGTTAAATAGTGCTGTTGATGTGGTAGGAAGGTATCGAAATAGGTACTTCTGCGTAAGTCAGTGTCTTAAAACTGCTGACAGTGAATCTTGGCATCGCATCGATTGTGTTTTGGTTTTTGCGGTCATCGTACGTCGTCGAACTTTTCGCTGTGGCAACAAATTGTTAATTTTGTAAAATATTAAGATCTATTTTTGTTATTGTTGTTATCCCTATACTATTGTAGGTGCCATGAAGAAATTGTAAATTGGGAGGCAAGAATTTAAAAATGTGTTGTTGCATATTTGAAATGGCAAAATGTTTATGACTTATTTGCGATTGTCCTTCCGCCTCCTCAGTAAATTTTGAGTTGGAATATTTCTTCTTTTGGGATTTCTTTCTAATAAGGATTGTTGCTTCTTGTTTAAAAGTTTTCTTCTCTTTAATATGTCTTCTTGACTTTTGGTTATGTTTGGACTTGCTTTTTATTCTGAATGTATTTCTGGTTGAGCACAGGATAGGCACCAATTTTCTTTTTGGCTTTAAATTAAGGACTTTTTTTACTTTGCTATTTAATTTGATATGCTGGATTTTGGTGTCTCTTACTAAGGTTTCGTCTTGTATAACCAAGATGACTGGAGTTATCTGAGCATATTTTTTGTTCTGATATACATGATCTGGGTAACATTCTAAGTTCTGTTCTTTTTCAGTTTGTTGAGTCTGAGCTTTTGATTCTGGAATTGAGCCTTTGATTCTTGAATTGAGTGTATACATTTCTTTTCTTAACAAATCTAAAAAATCTTCGATTGTGGGAATTTTATTTTGAAACCCTTGGAACCACCTATGGTACGACTTTTCAAGTTTTAAAGTCAATTTCTTTGACAATAATTTTATCAATGGTAGGTCCCAAGTTTCTATATTTTGACCAGATGTTTGAATGTCTCTAAGGCACTGACGGCTCATCCCATAAAGCTGTTGTAATTCTTTAACTGTTTCTTCATCCATACTTGGGATGTCTCGGATATCATCTAAATGATCCATAAGTTTGGAATCTGAAAAATTTCACTGTACTTAAAATCAGCTGATGGGCTCTTGTTCAGCTCTTCTATTTTTTCAATTAAGTACTGAAGGACTTCGTTTAGTGTGGGCAATCTGCCTAGTTCGTAGATTACCCATTCATGGTGTAAAATGTGTGTCTGGACATCCCATTTCTGGTAAATTATGTTTATGAGTATTGGCTCCCAATTGACTTTAATCGCTTGGGAGAAATCAAGTAGATCTTCGGCATGCAGTAGGAGCTTTTTTAGTTCTTCTGCTGACGCATACTCCATTATATGTATGTCTAGAAGGCAATCTAGAAGGTGTGAGCCCATTTTGTATCTTCTTAGCTGTCTTTCTAGCAATATTCTTTCTAGGTTCTTTCCAAGCATTATGGTTGGTCGGCTCTTGTACTGGTTTCTTCTTAATGATTTTTTTTGTTTATGTTGGTGTTGGCCTGTTAATTATGAAGGTTGCGTAGCGGCTTCGGACAGGACAAGTGTACGGACAGTCGTACAGGCAGGTGGACGGCTTTTTAACGCTTGTAGTAGTAGCTTCGGACAGGACAAGTGTACGAATATTCGTACGGGCTGTGGACGGCTTTTTCACGCTTGTACAAAGGACGGACTTTCTCATGGAAGGTCGCTCTGGTTGAAGCTCTCTTGAATAGGGGCTTCGGACAAGTGTACGGATAGTAGTACTGTCAGGTGGACGGCTTTTTGCAGCTTGTAGAATGGACGGACTTTCTCGTGGAAGGTCGCTCTGGTTGAAGCTCTCTTGAATAGTGGCTTCGGACAAGTGTACGGCTAGTTGTACTGTCAGGTGGATGGCTTTTTGCAGCTTGTAAAATGGACGGACTTTCTCGTGGAAGGTCGCTCTGGTTGAACCTCTCTTGAATAGACTTCGGACAAGTGTACGGGTAGTCGAACTGTTAAGTGGACGGCTTTTTGCAGCTTGTAAAATGGACGGACTTTCTCGTGGAAAGTCGCTCTGGTTGAAGCTCTCTTGAATAGTGGCTTCGGACAAGTGCACGGGTAGTCGTACTGTTAGGTGGACGGCTTTTTGCAGCTTGTAAAATGGACGGACTTTCTCGTGGAAGGTCGCTCTGGTTGAAGCTCTCTTGAATAGTGGCTTTGGACAGGACAAGTGTACGGACAGTCGTAAGGGCAGATGGACGGTTTTTTTTGGCGCTTGTAGAATGGACGGACTTTCTCGTGGAAGGTCGCTCTAGTGGACGGTTGAAGCTGTCTTGTGTAGTGGCTTCAGACAGGACAAGTGTACGGATAGTCGTACGGGCAGGTGGACGGTTTTTTGACGCTTGTATAGTGGACGGACTTTCTGGTGGAAGGTCGCTCTAGTTGACGGTTGAAGCTCTCTTGAGTAGTGGCTTCGGACAGGACAAGTGTACGGATAGTCGTACTGGCAGGTAGACGGTTTTTTGATGCTTGTAGAATGAACGGACTTTCTCGTGGAAGGTCGCTCTTGTTAAAGCTCTCTTGAGTAGTAGCTTCGGACAGGACAAGTGTACGGATACTCGTACGGGCAAGTGGACGGTTTTTTGACGCTTGTAGAATGACTGGACTTTCTTGAGGAAGGTCGCTTTGGTTGAAGCTCTCTTGAGTAGTAGCTTCGGACAGGACAAGTGTACGGACAGTCGCTTGTAGAATGGATGGACTTCCTCGTGGAAGGTCGCTCTGGTTGAGGCTCTCTTACGTAGTGGCTTCGGACAGGACAAGTATACGGATAGTCGTACGGGCAGGTGGACGGTTTTTGGACGCTTGTAGTGGTGTTCTTCCTACGGGCGTCGGCAGCGGTTTCTTTGTTCGAAGGACCAATGTGCTTGATCCGGTTCGAAGGACGAATGTGCAAGCTGTGCTTGACAATTACACTTGCTTAACTCGGCTTGGTTAAGCAGCGGGATTAAAGTAAAAGTTTACTGCCAGGGACCAGTCTCACTCCCTGCAATGACCAAGAAGGCTTATGGTACAATAAACTTAAGTAGTTATAGTGAGAACAACTATCAAATGATGAATCTGCTTTATTGAGATAAATCCTCTCTTTTTTTACTAAAAAATTATTATGGTTCGTGATAAATTATAAAATATAAAATTCCATATAATGTGTTGTTTTATAAACTAAATAATTTATATAATTTAAATAGGTAAACTTGAGGTTAGCTTATGTTATTAAAACCTAATTTCTCAAGATCACATATGTTTAAATAATAAATTTAATTAAAAATGAAGATTTATGAAAATTGGTAAAAAAAGAAAATCTGTTTAATTTTGTAATTAAACAAAGTTTGATAAAAAATATGCGCCAATAATATGTTTTTCAAAAATTACCGATTTTCGGTAGCCACTATCTCAGCATGTGTTTCATTAAGGTTAAAGCTAGCATAACGGTTTTGTAGGGAATTTAGTCCTCTTTAATTTTTAATAGAATATTTTTTTTTGTACAACTTACCGTAATCGAGTTAAAGGCAAAAAACCGAAAAAGTGCATCTTTTAACCCCCCTCCGCCACTGAAGCAGAGGTGCTAGGGGTGGGGACTTTTAGTATGTTTACCTCCTAACTGCCCCAAATACATTTCTGAAAAGAAAAATTCTCACCTCCTAATGCCCATGCCCACTGTATTTATTTTATCTTCTCCTTTGATTAAAGTAGTAAAGCTATCAAAGTGGGCGGAGCCTCAAGTGTTTTAGGTCAAACCTTGGACCTAAATATGCTTCCGTGCTACCAAAACTAGTTAATCCGTGACGAATAAGAGATCCGGGAAGAGAAACCATTGTACTAATATCCTCGAAAATATCACCAACACCCCACAAAATAAATGAACGTCTCAGAGACTGCTCTTGAAACCATCGTGAATCATTTGTGATGTGGCAACGCCGCCAAGCCCACAGTTTATACCGGGTAGATTTGATTAGAATGTTTTCTCATTTCGTTTATTTATGGAACATATACGGTAGCAAAACAGCTGTTTTGCTAACTTATAGTTCAGTTCAAAACGTAAACAGACATAAATACACAATTCCAAAGATGTTTTTATGTGATATTTCCTAACCAACCTGTGATCTCAAATACCAATTACAATGTTCAAATAATGCCGCACAGCCCTTACAATAATAGGAAGGAGAGCCTCTTTTATAAGGTAACTTTTTGGACAATATATAACCTCAAAACACAGCTCTAAAACACAAATCAAATACCTTTAAAGCGGTGTATAGAAAAAAACGAGTCGAACAGTGTTGGTTATTTATAGAAATAAGACAAATATGTAACGTCTGACTTAAGCGTAAAACTGGCACGTTACAAACAGAGAATATGAAATCTGGCAATATGCCGTTTTGGTTTTTTGTCTTTTTATCTGCAGTGGGAATACATTTGCAAAGATCCCTTTCCTAGTAACACAGGTACGTGTTAAAAACGTTTTTAAAACGTCCATTTGGGACCTAAGGGTTTATCCGAGAAAGGTCCCTTTTTTTGGGTATCTTTTAACTTTTTAAAATGCCCCACAGGGAGTTTGTGAAACGTTTTAAAAACGTTTTTCGGACGTTTGTCAAATTTAATATTTTAAACCTTCTGCAAAATTTGTGGGCGTTTAATAAACGTTTCACTGACGTTCAGATACGTTTCAAAGCAATTCTAGGACGTACAAAAAACGTTTCTAGGACGTCTAAAAAACGTTAAGAGGCATTTAAAAAATATTCAGGGGATGTTTAATAAACGTTCAAGGTTCAGGGGACCTTGAAAAAATGTTTCCGGAGACTCCCAAACAACGTTTCAGGGGACGTTTAAAAAACGTTTTAGGGACGTTTTAAAAACGTTAAAGCGGCACTACACAAAGTCTAGGTCTCGGGCCCCTTGATATTGGACCCTCATGTATTGGGCCCTTTTATACTGGACCCTCTTAAAACTTGATTCAACTCCAATCTGAGTATGGTGGAAAAGTTTTAAATTTATGTTTCTCTGATCAGCCTATGTATATAATGATGATGGTGGTGGTAAGAGGGACCTTAAAAGTACATTTTAAAAACGTACTCTCGGAAACGTTTTAAAAACGTACTTTTCGGGACGTTTTAAAAACGTACTTTTTGGGACGTTTTAAAAACGTACTTTTCTGGACGATCTAAAAACGTACTTTTAGTGACGTTTTAAAAAGGTACTTTTAAGGTCCCTTAGGCGCCTAACTTTTGAGTACCTGAAAAGTACGTTTTTAATACGTCCCGAAAAGGACGTTTTTAAAATGCGCCAGTCGAGACGTTTTTAAAATATTTAGATCATCCCGAAAAGTACGTTTTTAAAAGGTCCCGAAAAGTACGGTTTGAAAACGTCCCAAAAGGTACATTTTTAAAATGTAATTTTAAGGTCCCTCACATTTTTCTTATCAGCATTATCATCATTATATACATAGGCTGATCAGAGAAACATAAATTTAAATCTTTTCTACCATACTCAGATTGGAGTTGAGTCTAGTTTTAAGAGGGCCCAATATCAAAGGGTCCAATACGTAAGGGCCCAATACCACGGGGCCAGAGGCCTAGACTTTGTGTAGTGCCACTGGAACGTTTTTAAAATGTCCCTAAAATGTTTTTTAAACGTCCCCTGAAACGTTGTTTGGGCGTTTCCGGAAACGTTTTTAAAAGGTAACCTGAACCTTGATTAAACGTCCCCTGAACGTTTATTAAACGTCCTCTGAAACGATTGTTAAACGTCGGTTCATATCATATAATGTTTTTTAGACGTCCTCGAAAGAAGGTTTTTTGTACGTTCTAGAAACGCTTTGGAACGTATCTGAACGTCACTGAAACGTTTATTAAACCTCCACAAATTTTGCAGAAGGTACTTGTATAAAAAATTAAATTTGACAAACGTTTGAAAAACGTTTTTAAAACGATTTACAAACGTCCTGTGGGGACATTTTAAAAACGTAAAAGAGACCCACAAAAAGGGACCTTTCTCGGACCCAGTGGGACCGAGGCGTGCATTTTAAAAAATTCTTCTTCTTATTGGTTCTTCCGCAACTAATTAGTACTCGTTACCCTCTATTTAACGGCATATAAAACTCTTGGGCCCTCTAGTTTATTTTTGAGTTATGACCCCTACAATGTTACGAAATTACAACTTTTTCAAAAATAAGGCCGCAACAAAATGGATTTTGCCGCAATAAATTCGAACTAGGCGAGCAACAAAAACCAGTTTTTGTTTCATTTCGATAGCTCAATCCAGTGACGAGATATGGCTGGTCCCCCTAACTTTACCAATACTAGTTTTTCGCATATTTCTCGAAAACGGCTACAGCAACAAAATTGGTTCTTCCGCAACTAATTAGTACTCGTTACCCTCTATTTAATGGCTTATAAAACTTTTGGGCCCCCTAGTTCATTTTTGAGTTATGACCCCTACAATGTTACGAAATTACAACTTTTTCAAAAATAAGGCCGCAACAAAATGGATTTTGCGCCAACAAATTCGAGCTAGGTGTTAGCTCCCGCTAAATTTCGCGGTTGTTTTTAATTTTAAAACCACACAATTGGATGACGGACAGAGTACATTTTTCGCGCATTTTGACATGCGCACCAAGAATCAGAGAGATCCTTTCTACCGCCTCGAGAAAAATGGCGTGTTAATTACTTTCTCCAACTATTACAAATTTCTACACTTGAAAGTGCTCGATTTTGGTGTACTGAAGCATAGAACTAGAAACTTCAGCCCTTCAGCTACGTGTTGCCATCATTAGATCCAATCAGGGGCCCCTAGAACGTGGAGAAATTGGCTGCAAACTGGTGAGTACTTTGTTTCTGATTTCCGTTGTGTGGGTACCAAATTAACCTATGGACCTTTAATTATTTCGTGATTTCGTATTAATATATTTATGTTTGTTCGCGCTTTCATTGAATAAAATATATACAGTCCATTGCAGTTATCGTTTTTCTTACTGCGGGCAAACACTAGGCGAGCAACAAAATCCAGTTTTTGTTTCATCTCGATAGCTCAATCCAGTGACGAGATATGGCTGGTCCCCCTAACTTTACCAAAACTTGTATTTCGCATATTTCTCGAAAGCGGCTACAGCAACAAAATTGGTTCTTCCGCAACTAATTAGTACTCGTTACCCCCTATTTATTGGCTTATAAAACTTTTGGGCCCCCTAGTTCATTTTTGAGTTATGACCCCTACAATGTTACCAAATAACAACTTTTTCAAAAATAACGCCGCAACAAAATGGATTTTGCCGCAACAAATTCGAACTAGGTGAGCAACAAAATCCAGTTTTTGTTTCATCCCGATAGCTCAATCCAGTGACGAGATATGGTTGGTGCCCCTAACTTTACCAAAACTGGTTTTTCGCATATTTCTCGAAAACGGCTACAGCAACAAAATTGGTTCTTCTGCAACTAATTAGTACTCGTTACCCTCTATTTAATGGCTTATAAAACTTTTGGGCCCCCTAGTTCATTTTTGAGTTATGACCCCTACAATGTTACCAAAAAACAACTTTTTCAAAAATAACGCCGCAACAAAATGGATTTTGCCGCAACAAATTCGAACTAGGCGAGCAACAAAATCCAGTTTTTGTTTCATCCCGATAGCACAATCCAGTGACAAGATATGGTTGGTCCCCCTAACTTTACCAAAACTGGTTTTTCGCATATTTCTCGAAAACGGCTACAGTAACAAAATTGGTTCTTCCGCAACCAATTAGTACTGGTTACCCCCTATCTAACGGCATGTGAAACTCTTGGGCCCCCTAGTTCATTTTTGAGTTATGACCCCTACAATGTGACGAAATAAAAACTTTTTCAAAAATAAGGCCGCAACAAAATGGATTTTGCCGCAACAAATTCGAAAACAAATAGCTCAATCCAGTAACGAGATATGGCTGGTCCCCCTAACTTTACCAAAACTTGTTTTTCGCATATTTCTCGAAAACGGCTACAGCATCAAAATTGGTTCTTCCGCAACTAATTAGTACTGGGTACCCTTTATCTAACGGCATATGAAACTTTTGGGCCCCCTAGTTCATTTTTGAGTTATGGCCCCTACAATGTTACGAAATGTCAACTTTTTCAAAAATAAGGCCGCAACAAAATGGATTTTGCCGCAACAAATTCGAACTACGTGAGCAACAAAATCCAGTTTTTGTTTTATCCCGATAGCTTAATCCAGTAACGAGATATGGCTGGTCGCCCTAACTTTAAAAAAACTTGTTTTTCGCATATTTCTCCAAAACGGCTACAGCAACAAAATTGGTTCTTCCGCAACTAATTAGTACTCGTTACCCTCTATTTAACGGCATATGAAACTTTTGGCCTCTCTAGTTCATTTTTGAGTTATGACCCCTACAATGTTACGAAATAACAACCTTTTCAAAAATAAGGCCGCAACAAAATGGATTTTGCCGCAATAAATTCGAACTACGCGAGCAACAAAATCCAGTTTTTGTTTTATCCCGATAGCTCAATCCAGTCACGAGTTATGGCTGGTTTCATTAACTTTACTTAAAAAAATGGTTTTTTGCCTATAAAAAAATAACGGTTAACATTTTGACCATATTACTTATATGATTTTTGATTGTTGGGCCTTCCGAGCAACAAATAATGCCGCAAAATTGACCTTTCTACTCCTTATCAAATCGGAGATACGCGTCGTCCCCCTAGCTTTACCGTAAAGCTAGAGGGACCGCCGTTTTTATAATAACCACTGCAGCAACCAAATCCGTTTTACCGCAACAAATTAGCAACAAATACATAGAATTATATGCCAGTAAAAAAAAATTGCTGCCGGTGGTCAGAGAAGTTTTATTGAAAAAAAAAACAGTTTTGTGTCAATTGTAAGAAAAACTGAAAGTTTTTTTAAAATGTTATTATTGAATATTCTTGGGCCTTCAGAGCAACAATTAATGCCATAAAAACTAGTTTTGTACTTGGCCCCAAATTGAAGATATGCGTGGTCCCCCTAGCTTTACGGTAAACCTGAGGGGACCACAATTTTCTCGTAAACAGCTGCAGCAACAAAATTTATTTGATCGCAATAAATTAGCAACAAATTAGCAAGAATTAATGACATCAACTGTTTTTGTGCCCCTTATCATGGTCCCTCCAGCTTTACCTACTCCATAGACTTTGTTGCCAAATGATTATGGAAATCAGGGAACTTTTTTCTTAATTTCGTTAAATAGAATTCTTATTGGCAAAAAAGAATCAAAACTGACGAAATGTTCAGGTCAGTGAAGACATTTTGAACAAGCACCTTATCACTCTCCTTTATTTTATTTAATACGTTTTCAATTTAACTTAATAGTTACTGGGTGATCGCTTATATTTTACTCACACTGCAAAAAAAATTCAAATCAACAATTTTCCAAAGTAGACCAGTCTAGATAGCTAGTACAGTGGCGGCTGCTACAAAACTAGACAACAAACAGTATTTTAATTGATTTATTTAAAAAAAGTTAAATCTTCCTTTACGACAGGTCTAGTCCTTTTTTTTAGTCTGTGGTTAACAAAGGGCGATGAATTGAATAAACATTTGTAGCGTAAATAATTACAAGCCGGCAGCACCGTGCGGGACAAGGTTTCAATTTCATCCGTTTTTCAGCAGTGAATAGGTGGGTGTTCTCGTGCGGGGGGGGGGGACAAATGTTTGTTTTAAAACGTTCGTTGCCCTTTCTACGTGTTGCTGGTTCTACCCTTAGTGAAAACGTATGAGTTTGTTTTGATTTGGGGTAGGTTGGTAGTTAAAAGCCTTACCGGTCGCGTGCCCATTGTTTGTTTTTGTTATAATAATTAACTGTGCAAATTTAAATACGTCGACCTATGAACTTCAATTACAAATAAAATCTTCAGGGCCACATAGACCGGAAAATTAACCAAAATTTTAGTACAAGTTTGCATTTTTAATAGCAAATTTAATCAAAAATTATGCGATTCTGCAAACTGGTTGTGCGGTTGTGAAAAACGAAATGCTTTTTTTTTTTTGCTTTATATGCCTTATTATGAACAATCCACGAAGTGATCCTGCGTGGGTGGCAAAGGGAATGTGTGATATCAAGCACTTTAGTGAAAAGTTAAAAAGACACAAAGTAAGTGCTACCCATTTAAATAACCACAAAGAACTTTCTATGCTAGGCAAGACTGATATTAGGTGCCAACTGAATAGTGCCTGTTGGGAAAACTTTACCGAACATAACAAAAATGTGACAAAATATAGACATATACTTGGTAGGTTAATATACTGTTCTGTAGGATTTTTGACGTTGCTCTACGGGGCCACAAAAAAGAAAGGCGAATGAACTTTATCTATAAACAAATAAACTAAAAACTACACCAAGTAGCTGTTTGTTTGTAAAATGCTAAAATAAAATTGTTTAGGTAAGTTTTTTTTTATCTCTTCCATGCAATATAAATATCCGCACCCCCAATTTATAACGTCACCAGGTCACTGGCTAGGTATCTTTTTTTTGCTGATTTTAAACATATATTAAATGCTCTATGGAATTTCATAATAGTAACCGATTTCCCATTTAGTGTCCTTGAAAATGGGACACGCTGAACAGTGTGTATGTATTTTACAAGTAGATAATAAGCTGAAAATTGTTAAATTACTTTGTCATTACCTTCAATCGTAAGAAAAATCAGCGCCCCACCAATGGTGTATATTAGAAGGACAATTGACAAAAATAAATGCGTAAACCATTTCTTACTCAGCTTGGCCATTTGTTTATACAGCCAAATGTTAATTTTTTCACCCATTCCGAGTCTGGCCCTATTAAACTGATTTGTGATAAAAATTGAGGCTTTTCGGCCATAACGATAGGCATTGGTTTTCTCATTTTCTTCGTCGTTGTTTGCATTAATTTTTACACTAAGTTTTTTGCTGACCATTTTGATAGAATTTTGTTTAAAAACTCAAAAACATATTTTTAAAACATACTTGCTGCTAGGCAGTGTTTGTATAATAAGCGCGAACGCGTAGGAAACTGAATTTAAAAATATCCATGCTTACTTGTAAGAGTTTTGTCATTATAAATTTTAGTTATTTGTGAATCACGCTCTCTTCCTTGAACTAGCAGAGAAAAAAAATCAATTATGCAAACTGGCCTACTGCATATTACAAAATAAGAGGATAAAACCAAAAAAGCAAAAGTACCAAAAAGATGTAGGTAGTAGTACTAGGTAATGCTAAAATTGCCAAATTTGAATACATTCATTTATACCGTTAGAGTAAAAGCTATACTAAACCTGAAGATTCTGCTTAGAAAGAGCAAAACTAATTTAACAGGTATTTAGATAAGAATAGAGGCAACTTCCCCTCTTCATCCTTCACGGGTCATAATCCGCCATCCAGATGCCGCGTCGAATGAATTTTATTGCATTGTTTTTGGTAGGGATAAAATATTTAATTGCCTAGTTTGGATGTCTATGATACCAGTGTTGCCAGGTCTAGGGATTTATCCCAAATCAAGGGATTTTCAAAGTATGGAAGGGATAAAGGGATTTTGTTGTATAATCTAGGGAAAATTTAACAAAAACGATTTAATTGGATAAATAGCAAATATATTATTTTATATTACTTTAATGAATTTTGAGAAATGAAATGAATTAAACAATCTTAATCTTAATGTTAAAAATTTTGGACGAAAATGTCAAAAATTAAACATGCTGCCCACCAGTGGCGGATCCAGGATTTCCGGGGGGGAGGGGCCAAAGTGGCAGCCAACATCAAAATTTTTTTTATTAGCGGTTTTTGATAGATCTGAGGTGTGAAATTAAGTATCTAATCGAGATTTATGGCGCCGCAGGCGAAATTTTTTAAAAATTAAGTAGGAGTTGTGACAAATTTTAAATAATTGATGCTGCTAAACATAAAAAATAAGTTATATGTCTGGAAGGGGGGGGAGGGGCGGGCCCCTCTGCCCCCCAGTGGATCCGCCACTGTTGCCCACGCTCTGTAATTTTCTCAGAGTAAGAAAAAAAAAGAGTACCGGTAAACTAGGATTGGGTCATTCATTCATTTGTTGGTAAACAATTCATGCGTTACGCTGTTGTTGCCTCCTGTATCGTCTTCAAATTGTAGTTGCTTTACTTTTGTTGACCTATTCAACCCACGTAATATTTTGTCCTGTGAATTTTGAAAACATATAGGGCACTCCGAGGCGTAAAGATGAGTTATGGATTTGCATACTTGGCCCCCTCGGAGCAAGTCCTGCCCCTCAGTTTTTCGTAAATTGGAAACTATTAGTTACAAGACCTTTTGAGAATGCTTTTTATTTAACTTTTTTAAGATATTAGCTGTTGTTGCTATGTCGCATCCCCTAGCGTGTTGAACTTACAGAAGAAATGAAGGGCAGTTTATATGTAGGGGCCATTCTTAAATAACATAATTCTCAAGGGGGGAGGGGGGTGGTGGGTTTAGCCTTGCCATACACTTAGTGAAATTTTGATGTATTTTTTATTAAAAATGCGTGAAGGAGGAAGGGGGGTCAAAAATCCTGAATTATTGTGTTACGAAATTTGCCCGAGAACATAGTTATTAACATTAAAAACTTCGTGACATTTTTCAGTAAACCTGTATGCTGACCCGAAAAGCAATAGCTTGAAAAGGCATTGTTTGCGTCGAGAAAATGTTGATAATACTAGTATTTCTTAAAAAAGCGATGTTGTAACCTATATTTGATCTGATGTAATATCTTTAAAAAATAGTTTTAGGGAATATTACAATTCGCAGCTCAACCAATTCTCCCCCGACCCAAGTTGCCACCAACCCAATTCGCCACCGGGGCAATCGCCGCCGCCGTGGTTTAAGTTTGCAATTTTATTCTTTCTTATACTTTTTTCAAAAAGTACTTTATCGAAAAACTACTTTTACAAAAAGCATTTTTTTGAAAAAAAAATTTTTTTGTGTCATATTTTTTGTGTGAAAAATGGTGGTGTCTCTACGGAGTACGATTTAATTGCGATAATTTGACCAAGGGTAGGTTTATTACCGATTTTGATTTCCCAAAAGGAGGATTGGAACGCTTACTTACCAAAAAAGTAGTTTTGTGCGCAAAATGATGGACTTCCAATGGCTTTGTCTCTTTCGCCAGTGGTAGCAACCATCTACATGGAGTGCTTCGAGGACCAACACTGCAAGAGTTCAACCAAAATCATGGCTACGATACATGGATGACAATTATATGGCCAGAAAATGATGACAACCTGCAGAATTTTCTACATCTTCTGAACGGTATTCGACCAACAATCAAATGCACAATGGATATTGAAAAAGATTCGGCCTTAACTTTTTTGGATGTTTTTATCAAACGAATAGACAGAAACATTCAAATCACTGTATATATTAAACCTACTTACAACAAAATGGTTATACCGAGAAATTAATAAACTCAACGATCTCTAAAATTAAAAACAAACCAAATGTAGCAAATTCTCAAAATAATATATTCAAGGGGTTTCAGAAAATATAAGACGAATAGCCAAGCACTAATAAGGAGTTTGCTAACTAAAACAAAACCAGAAAATCTTTCAAATATTAAGGAATGCATTTATTAAATCACGTGAGTGTGGTAAATCATATGTAGATGAAACGAAACGCCCTCTTCATGTTAGAGTAAATAAACATCTAAAAAGTACCAAATTAGGGGATATTGAAAAATCCGGTTTAGCGGATCATGCATGGTCAAATGGTCACATGATTAAAGGGTCTGAAGCTAAAGTTTTGCATAAACAGTCACATTGGCGCAAACGAAAGTTTATTAAAGCTTCGTTTATAATGCAGAATGAAGAAGTTTTCAGTCGACCAAGCACGGACATACCAAACATATGGAAACCACACCTTAAGGAAAACAAGCGTCTTAGAATTAAAAACAGTGGCGGGCCATCACATCCGACTGCACACCAAGTAGTATAAGTGCTTAGTTTCCACTTGAAAACGGTTACAGATACTTACTAACCGAAACATCGTGTTTAAAATAAATAAAGACAATGGAAGTCCGAAATTTTATTTCTACTCAATCATTCTACATCTACAAGTTTCAAACAAAAAAGTGTACTGAGGTGGGTCCTTAAGTTGTGAAGAGTTAGCCCAGATTTTCCTAAGCTCTGAGGTCGACAATGACAGTAACATGTGTTTGTATTAAATGCAGTGTTGTCTTGGTCGTCGGACTCGGTGTATTGAATTTTTTGTGTTTTTTTACTGTGTGTTGAGTTTTATTTTTGTAAAAAAGAACTTTTTTAGATGTAAAAATAAACAAGAAGTGCTATGTTTATAAAAATATTGTAAAAATTCAGCCCAGTTTGGTTTTTGATACATGATTCCAGTGACGCAGCTATGTTGCCATCGCCCTTCCAATGGGTTTGTCTCTTTCGCCAGTGGTAGCAAACATCTACATGGAGTGCTTCGAGGACCATGCGATCAACACAGCAAGAGTTAAACCAAAATTATGGCTACGATACATTGATGACATTTAAATGGCCAGAAAATGATGACAAACTGCAGAATTTTCTACATCTTCTGAACGGTATTCGACCCACAATCAAATGCACAATGGATATCGAAAAAGATTCGGCATTATCTTTTTTGGATGTTCTTATCAAACGTATAGACAGAAACATTCATACCACTGTATATAGGAAACCTACTTACAACAGAATGGTTATACCGAGAAATTAATAAACTCAACGATCTCTAAAATTAAAAACAAACCAAATGTAGCAAATTCTCAAAATAATATGTTCAAGGGGTTTCAGAAAATACAAGACGAATAGCCAAACACTAATAAGGAGTTTGGTAACTAAAACAAAACCAGAAAATCTTTCAAATATTAAGGAATGTATTTACCAAATCACGTGAGTATGGTAAATCATATGTAGATGAAATGAAACGCCCTCTTCATGTTAGAGTAAATGAACATCTAAAAAGTACTTAATTAGGGGATATTGAAAAATCCGGTGTAGTGGATCATGCATCTTCAAATGATTACATGATTTAATGGTCTGAAGCTAAAGTTTTACATAAGGAGTCACATTGGCGCAAACGAAAGTTTATTGAAGCTGCGTTTATAATGCAGAATGAAGAAGTTTTCAGTCAACCAAGCACGGACATACCAAACATATGGAAACCACACCTTAAGGAAAACAAGCGTCTTAAAATTAAAAACGGTGGCGTGCCGTTACATACGACTTCACACCAAGTAGTAAAAGTAGTAGCCTTTAGACTGGATTGTTTAGTTTACACTTGAAAACGGTTAGAGATACTTACTAACCGAAACATCGTGTTTAAAATAAATAAAGACAATGGAAGTCCGAAGTTTTATTTCTACTCAATCATTCTACGTCTACGAGTTTCAAAAAAAAAAGTTTAATGAGGTGGGTCCTCAAGTTTTGAACGGTTAGCCCAGACTTTCCTAAGCTCTGAGGTTGACACTGACAGTAACACAGAACTTTGTTAGACGTAAAAATAAACAAGAAGCGAATGAAAATATTGAGAAAATTCAGCCCAGTTTGGTTTTTGATAGATGATTCCAGTGACGCAGCTATGTTGCCATCGCCGGGGATTTGGTAAATTCTAAGTTTCCAGGAATGACCGACACGAATAGGGAAAATTTACACGGGGCCGCGGTTTGAAACACTAGTACTTTCAACCATGTGAGGGAGTACTAAGTATTTATAAAACAACAATCCCACTGCCCCTCAAAACAGGATCAGTGGATATTCGGGTTCAATTCTCTTACGAGACTGCCTTTATGATTTGGTTTTCTATGTGGGGATGCGTAGTGAAACACCAACATTAGAGTACAAAAAAGTTTAATTAATCATGTTCTTGGATAAACTTACATCTGTTGGGTCTTAACCTAATTTTACTTCGTTAGTTAAGGGTTAGTAACGTATGACCTAAGTTAGTTAAGTTTTTTATGTTGTTACCCACAAGGTAGGTATTTAAAATAGAATCAGAATTGTCCCAAGTTTTCCTTTAAAATACTGATATCCGAGTTATTTCCTTATGTTTTTAGGTTAGGTTAGGATTATCCCTTTATGTTTCTCCCGATAGTTTATTCCATTTTTAAGTTAATTTAGAATTTAGTTATTCTGTTTCTATTAAAAAAAAGGAAGAAAACTAAACTATTGTAAAGCTTTCATCAAGAGGTTATATCACAGAGAAAAAAAAGTATAATACCACTTTTTAGAATGTTAAGACCATGTTGGTGCGCCAGTGAAAGAGTTTCAGTACCAACTAAAAGGAACACGTTTGGGCGCCCGTGAAAAACATTCACTCCAACAAAAAAAAAGGTCATGTGAGGGAGTACTAAGTATTGTTTTTATGTTTCTTTACGTTTTCTTTATTTTTCCCACTTAGCTGCTCCTATTAGGCCAATGCTGAAATGGCAATCCATAGGCACTGGAGTATTCCACCGCTACACAACCTTGGTCGCTCTACTCTGGTACTCGCCAACAGCTCCACAGTAACAGGAACTCGCTACAGGCAACAACCAGAAGAAGACCGAAAGACGCAGGCCAAGAAGAAGACCAAAGAAGAAGACCCTAAACAAAATAACATGGTTTTAGGCCAAGAACTGGACTACAACTTAAAAATAATTATAAAACTCGTTGCAGCCAAAATTCATAGACATTTATTGTCCCGAAATGAGTACTACTCAATGTTGCAGCAGATACTCCTGTAAGAGAAAAAGTAATCTGAACTTAAAATTAACAGACACACATCTCACTGAAATAAGTACCACTTAGGTACCACTTAATATTGCAACAGGTACTTAATCTGCACTTTAAAATTAATCAGTACATGTTACATTAAAATAGTACAATTTAATCAGTATAAAATAATCTGTAACCCATTTTTAAATAAAAACGGGGACAATGCAGTAAGAGTTCCATCTCTATGCCAGTGATCTCTAAGCTTATAACGGGGCTCTTTAAACTTATAAAACAAAAATATTTACAAAAGAACACAATGTCTAGCAAGACGTGTTACCTAACCTAATATTGACTCACCTCAAAAGTCATGAGGGCCTATGCTTCCAAATGGGGTGATCCAATGTACGGGTAACGTTCAAGTCTGAAAACAATGGAGAAAATCTAATAAATGCCGGTGGGAAATGGTATAGGAAGCCAGAAAAATGGGGTAACAATGACCCAGAACCATTAAAACATTAAAAAAAAAAAATTACCGTACGTAGACAGCATGGCTTGGGGCGACTTCAAATTAATTCCGCGAAGCGGGGCTCGTCTATAGTTTTTCTCAACCAAACACGGCTCCAGAACCAAACTAAAGCCAAACTAAAGGCTCTCTCATGTAAAAACCGCCAACGGCGTCTCTACGGACACGAAATAAGCCCTCAAAAGCTCACCCCAAAAAAGACGTTCCGCTCCAAAAATTGACAGGGAAATTGACAGAGACGCGCCAGTGTTCCCAACTACAACAAACAACCTATGTTCCCTCTTCTCAGTCTCATGCCAGTCCAATCGGCCTCTCTTTCTATGGCGAGACGCAGCTTTCACTAAGGAAGGATAACGCAAAAGAATGGCCATTTATTTTTCGTTGGACAAGGACTTAACCTAGCGATTAAGCAGGTGCATACGGGGGTTAATCTGTCACCTGTTTTGTGTCATGGTCGATGTCAAATAAATGTCAAAACACATATTTTTGGGGCATAGGCCTAGGCCCCCTTTTACCAAAATAGTGATAACTCGGTAAACAGTGCGACTCAAAAAAGGCTAGTAGTCCAATCAAGCGGTCGTGTAACGTTCCAGTAAAGATGTTTTCAGTGTGCAGTGTCTCAGAGACGTTTCTTACCAAACCCCATCGCTTCACTTATAAATCAGAAGGCACAAAGGGCAAGGCCCTATCAAGGCACAAAGGGCAAGGCCCTATCAATACGACAATAAAAGGTGTGAAACAATGACACTAGGGTCCGAGATGAACCACACACGGCCCGACAAGAATATGATAGAAGACAGGAGACACAACTCTAAAGGTAGGAAAGTACCATAAACTGATCTTAAATTCAGCAAGGATCTATTCCCAAAAGGCTCTATGATATTTTGAATATTATGACTCATCAGTAGTGTACCTACATAACTGAGCCAAATATAAGCTCACCCTGTCTCAGGACAATTACAGTGTGTCACACAATACCTGTAAAGCCAGAAAGTAGAAAGTAACATATTCCCTTTTGTCTTTTAGTTACAATGGAGTACCAGGGTACGAATTAATTAAACCATGCCTCGCAGCATCTTCATCAGCACTTCTATAACATCCACCAAGGTACAATCCCAGTATTAGCTATCTATAAGACTATTGGTAGTAATTTTGATTTGGATACATATGCCTTACTGTAAGTTTTAATTTTTAATATATATAACAGTTGTTTCTTTACTCAGCAGATATTATTTACCAGCAGTAAAGATAAAGTAGAAAAGTAAAAACAGATGTCACACATTTATCTTATCAATCTGGTTATCTCTCTCCTAGATACAGAAAGGTGAAAGAAGTCGAACGGGGTGATTTGAGTAAAACAACAGTTACTTTATAATTTATTTGTACGGGAATTCTGGACCGTTACACTCCCCCCTTCCTCCGTCAGAGGTGAACACCGACTAAAAACTGACATCAATCGACTAGTGGCACTAGTTTGACAAAATAAACATCCCGAACTTGGACATCTCGCAAATTTGAGCATCACCCTTTTGAAAGTGAAAACAGGACGCACACAACCTAATCTACACCACCACCAAGTACAGGTCCATGCGGTAACAAGTCCCATCGGGCTTAATTATACTAAACCTAAACCTAACTTACAAACTAGTTACGCAGCAGTATTGCTAAGCCAATAACTCCACCGAGAATTCGTGAAATCCACCCTGAGAAAAAGAAAGAAAAAGTATCCAGGCCTTGATGATCAGCCGGATATGGCACCTGAAAAGTATAGATCCGGAAATCACCTAAACTTCAGTGCTAACAAAATAAGCGCCCACCACTAACCCGGTTTAGTAATTGCCTGGAGAGGATGTTAAGTCCAGCGCAACTACCGCCAATGTGGATCTACTTTGAGGGCAATGTGTACACTCAGTCTACTAATCTTGCTCAATTTCCTCGTCGTCAACCGCAAGAGGTAAACACCGATCAACGACAATCTTGTCTTCTTATACTCTTAATCCGAGTTATCATCGTCATCAGCAACGATGACTGGCTTCAAGTCCTGCACGTGCCAGTTGCCGATGCAAACTTTTCCATCCAGCTCCTCCAGCTGATAAGTCACAGTTCCTAGCTTTTTCTTAACGCGGAACGGACCGATGTACTTAGGACAAAGTTTGGCGTTTACACAGTTTAAGGCATCTGACTGAACTTTGTTTCGTCTCCACACCAGATCCCCAGGGAAATAAGATACATCCCTGTGTCTCAGATTGTATCGGACACGGTTCTTATCTGCCGACCTCTTCATATTGGTTTTAACGGCTTGATATAAATTCTTGAAACCTTCAAGTCTTTTCTCAATTGCTGGTCGAGGTCCTCTATCAATATGATAAGCATATTCTGGACCATCAGAAATGTATTCTCTACCAAAGTTGATGAAATACGGTGTAAAACCTGTGGCTTCGCTCTTTGACGTTCTGATTGCACATGCCAGTGCAGACAAATTATCATCCCAGCGTCTCTGATTGACTCTGTTCGCTCTTTCACAAGGGTCTGCCTGGGGATGATATACGGCCGTATACGAAATTTTAAAGTGATACTTGTCAGCCAGGGCCTGAAATTCCTTGCTTTTCATCTGAGTTCCATTGTCGCAGATGACATATTGTGGCACACCAAAGGTAAGTATAATGTCCTTCTTTAAATATTTACAAATATACTGGGCTCTTGCAGAACGAACTGGAAAGACAGCCACATACTTGCTGAAATATTCACTTACGACCAGCATATGAGTGTTACCAGTTTTGGACGCACGTGGTAGTGGTCCTACAAAATCGAGACTAATAACTTGCCATGGCTGGGTAGGTTCGGGAGTCTTTCCCATGTGACCTGCGGGGGCCTTCTGGTCGACTTTATATTTTGCACAAGTTTCACACCGATTTACATATCTGGTTATATCGGAGCGCATCTTTGGCCAATAGTAACGGGTTTTAAGTCTGTTATACGTCTTGAATATGCCCAAGTGACCAGAACGAACATCATCATGCGCCTCATGTATGACTTTTCGACGAGCGTCCTTCGGAAGAACAATCTTCCAATAATCGGAACCTTGAGCTAACTCAGGCATAACACATTTGACATACTTGTAAATTAAGTCATTTTCAACCCGCCACTGATGGTATTTCAGCGAATCAGCTTGGATAGAATCTTTAAGCTTTCGGTACCATGCATCTGAGGTATTGGAAAAATCATATTTTGCCTCCTCGACTAACAGAGTATCTACATTTGGTACAGTTCGAGACAAGAAATCGGGCACGACATGATCACGGCATTTCCTGTGCACAATTCGGTAGTTGTAACCTTGAAGACGGAGAGCCCATCGAGCTAATCTTCCTGTCGGGTCTTTTAAGTTGTTAAACCAGACTAATGAGCTGTGGTCAGTGATTACAGTGAACTCAGTCAGCTCGAGATATTATTTTAATTTATCGGTGGCCCATACTACATCAAAATGACCTTCGGCGATCCCTCTTGGCTCAGATATGTAGGGCCGTGCCTAATGAAGCATCTCCGGTCTACCACGACTCCGTTCCGTAGGCAGGGTCTCAATAATTGGTCTATCATACCGTGAGGACGTAGCCTCCCGAAAGGTAGATTGCAGGTCATCTCGAATTGTAGAAAATTGAGGGACATGAGGGGGAGTGAGCTGTTCAGGACGCATCGTCGAAGCTGCGGGACCCACAGGGCTATATGGAGTCGATCCAAACTGGTAGTGTGAAGGTAAGTTAAAACTCACTCTTCTTTCCACCATTGGTTCACCTCGAACACCAGTTGATGCTTGTGGTAGGTTCTGAAGTCCTGAGTACTGAGTCAACTCAAGGGGAGGGTTCGTTGGCAGCCTCTGAGAAATTTCAGTAGGCTGGGGCAGCTCGAATACTCTAGGGCAATCACGAGGGTTGAGATCGGAAATCGCTATCCTTCGATCGTTTAGGGGAACATGTGTCTCTCCAAATCGCACCGGAAGTACGGGTAAGGAGTGGGTAGATCGGTTCAAGGGACCAGTGTGCTCATCTCGCACTTGTGGAACATCGCTCTGCAATGGTTGAGAGGAAATAGAATTTTGCACAGGGGGCTCTCGGCTAGACCTTTCAGTCTGTGGCTCAACATTGGTGGTCTCGTGCTTCTCGATGAGTGAGACGTGATCCCCGGGATCGAGAGTTGGCTGCACTGAGGGTTGCTCTGGGTAAGACTCCTGAGCTTCGAAGCTAGGAAGTGGTTCCGAGAGATTATTCAATAAATTTCCCAACAAAAAGTCGTTCGCACTGCCTTGGAGTCCTAAGGTTGCAATATTAAAAACACCATCAAGCGCTCGCAAAAAGCCTTCGCACAATTCATGCAGACTTTCCTTCCTTCGGGCTTCATCACCACTATCGGGTCTAATCAGATTGATTCTACCTCTGAGATGGAATAGTCGGGATTGGATTCGTTGATGTTCATTATGGCGATTGGCTTTATCAAACTCTTGGATACCGCTAACTCCTTGATAGGGTCAAAACAAACTCTGGCCTTTGACTGTCCTGCACGTTCCTCCGCCAATACTGCTCTTAATTGCGCTCGCTTATCCTGAGCCGCGTGACACTTTATCTCAACTCCTCTACTCTCCAACTCGTAGGTAATCTCGTCACTCTACAGTCGGTTGACCTCCATCTTACAAATTTGACACAATTAGGTAATAAGGGACAACAAAAAAAAATAACGCACGTAGGTACACTTCACTTTCTTGCTAGAAACACTACACTTAAACAAACAATACAACCACACTGTAAAATAAATTTAAGGGGTAAGACCTGAAACGGATCGGCCAGTGCCAAGAAACTTCAATGTATCACAGGGTTAGTACTCAAAACAAAACTTTTCAGTTACTTATAATATCTTAAGAAAGCGTGACGCGGGGCTTTTGTTTAAAAGGACGAAAAAGAAAAGAAACAACAGTTCTTGACTTGAATTAAAAGGGAAAAAAATTTGAAAATTGGGAAAAGTAACCAGGATTCTTCCTCTCTCTAGACCAAAAAACTGACCTGGGGTTTTGTTGAATTAAAAAAAAATGACCTGGTAGTTTATTGAGAAAAAAAAAATATATTTAAAAAAAAATGAGCTGGAGGTTTATTGGAAAGAAAAAAAAATTAATGACCTGCGGGTTTATTGGAAAAAAAAATATTTGAAAAAAATGACCTGGGGGTTTATTGAAGAGAAGAAAGAATATTTAAAAAAAATGACCTGGGGGTTTATTGAAAAGAAAAAAAAAATTAATGACCTGGGGGTTTATTGAAGAAGAAAAAAAAATATTTAAAAAAATGACCTGGGGGTTTATTGGAAAGAAAAAATTTTTTAATGACCTGGGGTTTATTGAAGAAAAAAAAATATTTAAAAAAAATGACCTGAGGGTTTATTGAAGAAGAAAAAAATATATAAAAAAATGACTTGAGGTTTTATTGAAAAAAAAAATTTAATGACCTGGGGGTTTATTGAAGAAAAAAAATATTTGAAAAAAAAATGACCTGGGGGTTTATTGAAGAAAAATAAATATTTAAAAAAAAATGACTAGGGGGTTTATTGGAAAGAACAAAAAAAAATTTCATGACCTGGGGGTTTATTGAAGAGAAAAAAAATATTTGAAAAAAAATGACCTGGGGGTTTATTGAAGAAAAAAAAATATTTAAAAAAAATGACTTGGGGGTTTATTGGAAAGAACAAAAAAAAATTTATGACCTGGGGGTTTATTGAAGAGAAAAAAATATTTGAAAAATATGACCTGGGGGTTTATTGAAGAAAAAAAATATTTGAAAAAAAATATGACCTGGGGGTTTATTGAAGAAAAGAAAAAAAAATATTAAAAAAAAAATGACCTGGGATTTTGTTGAATAATAAAAAAAAATTAAGAAAAATGAATTGGGGGTTATGTTTAAATTTAAAAAAAAATTTAATGACATGGGGTTTGTTAAAAAAAAATATAAAAAATATTTAAGAAAAATGACTTGGGGGTTTTGTTTAAGAACAAAAAAAAAATAAAACAAAAAAAAAATGACTTAAGGGTTTTATGGAATCAATAATAAATTTTAAAAAGTTGAGAGAAGAAAAATGACCTGGTGTTGAATTTTACAAAAAAAATTACTTTTTTTTTTAATGAAAAGGAAGGAACAAAATATTTTTGAAAAACAACAACTTGGGACTTTTTGACTTGAAAAGACAAAAAATAATTGTAAAAAGAAAGTAACCCGGGGCTTTTTAATTTTAAAAGGAAAGAAAAAACTGAGCTGAGCTTTGTAATTAAAAAAGAACACAAACACCTGAAAAAAAAATTGACAGGAAGAAAAATTTACTTAGGGCTTTTTGAATTTTTAATAATGAATTATAAAAAAATAATTAAGTCCCGCAACGTTTTAAAAAAATCGCACTTGAGAATTAAGCTAAAATAAAACTTTGAACGAAGTGAAACCCCCCTTTTCTTCCTCAAAAAAAAATTGTAAAGAAAACTGGGTTAATATCAGAAAACCTGGAAAAACCTACGGGACACTTCCCACGTAAAGCCACTAATAATTCCAAAATTGATGTTCCACACCGAGCAACACCACAAAACCCAGCCACAATTTACGTGTTACCAGAGAACATATAACATCTAAAGAACCTTCGCCAAATCGCTCAATCGCGAGCCCAGTTAAACTTTGCCAGAAGAAGAGGGCTCGGCGATCGTTTCTTTGCAAGTTTGAATTCACAATGAGAACTCGGCTTTCGCGCCACGTTTCGTCAGTGGCGGAGGCATGCAAGGCTCCTGTTCAGATACACTATTAAAGTGACCATGTTTTAAACGATTTTTATTAACTTCACAGAGCCTGGCGATGTCTGTCATCAAATCTAGCGATTTATTTTTGACACACTTCCCGTGCACCGATTTTAATGAAATTTAGCAAAGTAGTGTAGGTCCGATGATACAATATTATGAAAACAGATGGGTGGTAGAAGGTGGTTAAGGGGTGTAAAAGGGATAAATCCATAACTTTGAAACCAAATCAGATATGACCATGCGGTTTTCAGATTTATGATTTGGTGTAATGATAATACAATTTTATTTAAAAATATCGGAAATACGGGGGTAGGTGAGGGGTGTAAGGGAGGGCAATTCAGAACTTTGAAACCAAAACAGATACAAACATGCGGTTTTCAGATGTATGATTTGAGCGGGTGACAATACAATTTTATGAACAAAAATCGGAAGTAGGGGGTGGTAAGGGGTAAGTGCTGTAAAGGGGGTAAATTTAGAACTTTGTAAAAATACAAATAAAAACATGCCGTTTTCAGATTTATGATTTGTTCTGGTGACAATATAATTTTATGACAAAAAAACGGCGGTAGAGGGGCGTCAGGGCTGTAAAGGGGGTAAATTCATAACTAGTAATCAAAACAGACACGAATATGCGATTTTCAGTTTTATGATTTGATCTAGTGACAATCCAATTTTATGAAAAACAAAACAGAATAAACTGGTTGGTGAGAAGTGTAAAGAGGTAAATTCTGACCTTTGATATTTAAATAAACACGAACATGCGGTTTTCAGATTTATGTTTTGTTCTGCTGACAATACTATTTTATGAAAGAAACGGAGGTATCGCATGATAAAATAAGGATTGAGAAATGGGATTGTATAAAATTGACAGAAAAGAAACCTTGTAATCATGAGGCACTACTAGAAATGGAAAGGCTGTGAAAGCCATAATTATACATCTTGCATACTTCTGTTTTTTTAATAATTTTTTTTTTTTTAATAATATAAATCTATATTTTTAGTTAAACGATTTTTTTCTAAAATTGTACTAAAAATTAAAAAATACCTTACAAGATTTCTGTTGACACATTATATATTTTTAAGTTCAATGCAAAGTCGGGGTAAATTATTAAAGATATTGACACCCATCAATTCTACGTTCGGGATAAAAATGTGGCGCGTATACATCTCAATTTGATCTTTAATAATTGCGCCACGATTTTAAAAATGTGTATATGTACCAGTAACGCCATTGGTACATCTAGACAGTAGTAATCTAGCAAATTATTTTTATTTTTTTTGTGAAATTTTATAATAAAATCGTTTAATTAAAAAAATATATATATTTATTTTGGCCAGTGAAATGCTCTGTTAAAACTAAAAATATCTACAAATGTTTTCAAAATATCGAGCAAAAACTAAAAATTGTTTTTCTTATTAATTATTGATTTAAAAATTTCCAACTGTGGTGGCAAAAATATTCAAAACTAACCAAAATGTTAACAATTGATACCATTTTTACCGAATTTTATAATTTTCGCTTGCGGCATCAAGTTTTTCAGTTTTTACCAAAATGTTTTTTCGCGGTGCCATGTGTTATAAAATTTTCGCTACGCCATTTCTTTGCAATTTTTTTTTCTATAAGGGCGAAACAATTAACTCTCAACAGTTAATAGATCCATCAGATCTGGGACCCCCGTTAGAATAAGCTTTCGAGCTACCGACAAAAAAATACGAGAGAAGCGAGACCATTTTTACCCGTGTAGCTACGAAAACTTGTTGGGTGTATATAAAGTTGAACGTATATTGCTAAGCTTCTTTATTTTTCGCATTATTCTTTTGCAAAATGGTCCGGCTGGTTGTCCTGTCCGAGGGCTCCATCGGTGCTAACTTTTGTACGTTAAAAGGCATTGAAACATCCAATAAATGCCCAGGCGATGCCCTCGAAGTCCACTAATTTTGGTGAAAAACATTTTTGACAACCCAAAAAAAGCTCCGGTCATTTTAAAGAATATTTGACGACCTACCCAGCAAGCCCAGACAAGGCCACCGCAATGCCCCGGAAGTGCCCCTATATGTACGCCAAATTATAAGACGACGTTACGTCGCGTCTTCGACAAGATAGACGCTATACTGGGCTGACAACGAAGTAGCCCGAATGGTCACCCTAACTTTCTCAAGCCAATAAAATTATAGGAAGAGCGGGCGAGTGTCGCGAAACAGTGCATGTCTAGCGAGTTGACACGGGATCATTGCGTGAACAGTTTACTCAATTAGAATTGAGCTTTTTCCTTCTAACATCTATGGACGCTAATTGCCTCAAAATGTCGACCCAAACATGTTCATATTGGAACTGTTTAAACCATGTGGTTAAAAACAGAAAACTTTCATTTTTTAAATTCCCTATAAAAGACAAAAGTAGGTGTGATCAGTGGAAGCAAAACTGTGGAAATTCAGGCATTTTAATCAAAAAATATCAAAGTGCACTTGTCAAAACTTTTGCTGTACATTGTCCCAAACTTTGGTTTGAACATTGTCCCAATCATTTTGATATTATTTTAAATACCTTAGTAAAAATGAAAATTTACAGAAGTTTAGTTTTGGAATAAAAAGACTTGAAGCAAAGCCATAGAAACAGACAAAAGATAAAAATACCGAAGCCAATATTAAACCCCACCGCATAGTTAGGATGTTGTCATCAAAGTAATAGTTTTCGACGAAAAATTTTTTTTGCGTATCCTAGCAATATCGTCGTGATGTCTGTCTGTGTGTGTGTGTGTGTATTTTTTTTCTGTCCGTAACACGATAGCACCTAAACCGCTGATCAGATTTTCAGTTATTGTAATGTTCGACACTCTACCGAGCGTATTAGATTTTGGTCAAAATCCATTAATGCTAATGACAGGTTTTTGACAATTAAACAATTTAAAAAATGCTAACTTTTTAACGGAGTATCGCATCAATATGCGGAGTATAGTAGACTGAATTTAGCTCAATAATTTGTGTTATAACCAAAGACTTCGTAGGAGCTTTAGTTTCTGAGATATTTACAAAAAACTGTTTTCAAGGCTGATTATCATAGCTTCACTTGAAGTGTACTGATAGACTAGGAAGGTATCAGATCTGTCATGGATCCATTTATTTTGTTTTAATTTCTGCTCATTTAAATAGTTCTAAGATTAGATAAGTGGAAGCCCCAGGTTTGTCAGTTTTTGCTCATTTTATGTGGCTTTAATGGTCGTAATTTACACATTATTTTGTAATACCGTAGTCGACTCAAATTCCGTCACTTTAAGCCCCTTAGTATTCATGGACTGACTTTTAAGATGATATACAATGTTCTATGTGTTGATATATTGAATTATTTTTACTTGTGCTGAAACTTTGGACATTTGATTAAACAGTGTATTCTATTTTAAGAATTTAAATCTAACTATATTTTTTTAGTAAATAAAAAAAGTAAAACATCCTAAATTTCTAATTCCTTCATAGTGCTTACCTAAACTCCGACGTAGTTTTGACCTGAATTCCGTAATATGATAAAATGGTTTCTAAAAACAATCTATAGCAAATACAACTAATACTAATTCTTACATAAATTCATCAAATATTTGTAGGAGTTTTTCATGCATACCATTAAACGTGAAAGTCTAATGGGTTCGTCAATAAAATATTTTTATTACCACTTCAAATGAGTTGCTTAAAAAACCAAAAAAAATTAATTACCAAATGTTGTTGTAGTATATGTCTGTGTGTCAGTATAACTGTTCTGGGATTATCTGTCGGTCTATCTGTCTGACTGTAACATAACTAAAACTTTGCTTAACCTATAACTATGGTATTCGAAATGATAATTAATAGTTTTAAGTGGGGTGGAGCCTTGTAAGGTATTTATTTCTTACAGTAAACAGAATATTTGAAGCAAAAATTCTGGATAGGTAGGTATTTTTCGTAAGATATGAAAAGGGAACAGCCTGCTTCATAATCCAGCAAACGTGAAAATCACAACCTGAAAGCCGTCATTGTCGTAACCTGGGTCTAAAAAACATATGACGGAATTTGAAATTTAAATTTTTTTATTTATTGAAGGTTTTATCATCTTAGATTTTTTGTCTACCAGAACTCCGTCACCCTTATTTTTTACAAAAATAAAATAATCGGAAAGCCGTCATAGCCCCACAGCCTGAATTCCGACACATTGAATTTAAAACACATTTTCAGAGAAAATAGCTCAAAAAGCCTGTGGCGGAATTTGGGATTTACAAAATATGATCAAATGTGATGTATGAAAAAAACTAATTTGAATAGACATTGTTTTTGTTGGGAATTCCGTCACTCCTTTCGGATTTCCGACTCTCCTGTCGGATTTCCGACCCAATGGTTTTTTGTAACCCAAACCCCGCCACCCCCTTTTTATTAAAAATAATCGAAAAAAGGAAGAAAATTTAGGTTAAAAACTTATCTACGGACATTAGGTAATAATATAATAAAGTACCTAAGATCCTAGATTAAATGAATACGTGCAAGGGGCTTATCTTATAATAAAATGCAACGTTCCGCTTCGACACTTGACGCACGACTAAAAGAATTTTTCGCGCGCAGCTTCCTTTTAAACAATACAGCTGAAGTTTGCGCACATTGTTGCAAGATATATAGGTGAACTGATAAAAGTATTTTTTTGGAATTCCATTGTAGGATTAGCTTAATAATTCAAAACATTTCTAAATAGTGACGGAATTCAGGTGGGTGACGGAATTCGGGTTGAGTACGGTAGTAGGGCTTTGTATTTTAACACGTTTTAGGTTTAAGTAAAAAATGCTTTTTTTATTGATTTTTCTTTGAAAAAGTTAAAAACCATATTGAAAATGGTTTTTTTTTTCTAAGCAATGTTAATACTTTTTACACAAGTACACAACTGCAGGTCGTAATGCCATTGTTTTTAACTTTGAGATACTTTGGTATAAAAATAAATTCTGTATCTGTAAAAACAGTGTTTTTTGACAAAAAAATATTTTTACTTTTTCTACCCCTATTCTATCTATTTCTATCTAATTCCATAAGGTGGGGTGTGAAAAGTTTGTGTACTTGCTTCTTAAATAATTAAACTTTTGTGATTTTTTCAAAGTTTAAAAGTGATTTTTAGGTAGGAGAAACCTTAATTTTTTTCAAAAAGAATAAGCTTAAGAGTTTAAAGGTTAAAAGAATCGTTTAGAAATTTAACTTGTTAAGAATCGGTTTTAACGGGACTCGTACGAGTCTTTGAAATACATTTCCTGTTTTTTTTTCTAGTGACGATTTTTTTAATTGACATTAAAAAAATATTAAGTTTTTACTTGGTGGGTTGGGACAGCGAACATATAACTTTATATTTTCGATAGTCGAAATTTATACATAAGTGAAAAATTTACATTCAAAATTTGAAAGTTTATTTTATTTCTTTAAGGAATATTTTTAAATTAGGTAACGCTCAAAACTTTTGTTTTTAATTAACATGTAAAGTCACTTTTGCAGTTTAGTTGGATCTTTGAAAATATACTTGTACAGTTTAACAAGATATTGATTAAAGAAAGGACCACCTAAAATTGTATATAATTCCGATCCTGTACCAACTATCAAAGTGGTGTATTTGAAAACTTTAATTCAGTTCTCAGTTGACGTGTTTCGGCGTAAAAAAAAGCGAAAAAAAAATATTTTACAAGTGTGGAGAAAATAAGAGAACTTTAAAAAAGTGGGCGAGTGTACAGCGTGTCCCATTTTGGATGGGATTAAATGGGAAACTCGGTTATTATTAAAGATATTGATTTTCTGATTGCACCTTACCGTGCTCATTTTTTGAGCCCTTAAAAATAGTGTAATCAGATTTTTGCTATACCCCGTAGTTTCGCTAATACAGGGAGTTTTTGAAAAAATTGCATTTTTAATAATCCCTTATATCTCGCTTATTTTACAAGATATTTTTATTCTGTAAAAACCTTTTTATAGCAATTTTCTTAGTCGATATCTTTAATAATAACCGAGTTTCCCATTTAATCCCATCGAAAATGGGACACGCTGTTACAAGGTCAGATTTATATACACTTTTGGGTGGTTTCTCCACGTGGCCAGTACTCTATAAAACGTTTTTAACAAAATCTATCGACTATTATACATGGTGTCTCAGACCACCCGTCAACCCCTTTGAAAACTTGAGGAAAAAGTTTTTTTAACAATCCAAAAAATTACTCGAGTACGCTCTTTCGATTAGTGGTAGATGTTTTCAACTTTCGGAGTCGACCGGAAGTAGCCTATTTAAGCCTGGAGTCCGATTTTCAAATACGGATTGGCATATATTAAAAAAAAAATATATATTTGAAATAAAAGGTACGTATTTTCTTGCGTAGAATCTGAATCCGTTGCAAAATTATGTCAATGCAATTTAATCGAAATGTAAGCAGCCATAATATTTACGATTCCAAACTCTGTTAACTTTCCGGAATTTTGTGTTATTTAAATATTGTTTTTATTTTAAATAAACAAATAATAATAAGAAATACACTTTAGTTACGTTTCCTTATTATTTGTAATTATTTATTTTATTTTTAAACCTAAATAGCATTTTCGAATTACCAAAATTAGTACATAAATAAAGCTCACTATAAGTCTTGTTATAAGGCCCGCCCGATAATAAGGCAGGGGGATGTCAAAAACTAAAAAGACTAAATATCAACTGAAATGTATCTAACTACCTACTATAATATTGTTACGGGTTCACAACGACAAATTAAAACTCGCAATTGTTGAAAACGATACGTCAATTTATTTCCACAAATTATGTACAAAAACACTCACTTAAACTTACTAATAACTTGCTAATAATTCACTACTATAATCGGTCTATTAACTTCGTGTTAATATCTCACGACCACTACAGTACGTTATCTGTGACTGACTGACTGCTGCACGACGTCCGGCCTTATATATGAGGGCTGCCTACTATTCGAGAACCCTTCCATCCTTGTTCGATTCGGAATCATTCCAGCCCTTTTCTAGACTTTCGCATACCAGTTTGTCACAGATAACGCAACTAAAACCTAGATTAAGAATACAACCATAAAATACGTCAACCTAATACTACACTAAACCTAAATAAATTCTAACTATAAAATTTAAATACTTATATTTGTAACACTATCCTCCTCTTCAGGTTTGATCGCTTCGATTAACATTTCCCGGGTAAGGTTTTAGTCTGTCTAGATGAACAACTTTCATCTTGGACTTCGGGCTTTTCTGGATCCGGTAGACTACATCATTAATTCTCTTAACAACTTTATAAGGCCCTTCCCATGGTGGTGTCAACTTAGGTGATCTTCCTTTCTTACGTTGAGGATTGTATAGCCAGACTTGATCACTCTTTGAACCCTGAAGAGTTTGCTTTCAGGTCATATCTCGCTTTCATGCGGTCACTGGCTATTTCTATTCGCTCTCTAACCACTTCATGGATATCGTGCAGCTTTTGCCTTAAACGTTCGACATAGTCATTAACCTCTAAGTGTTCTTCTTCAGGTGAACCAAACATGATATCACATGGTAAACGCAGTTTTCTACCAAACAGGATACTAGATGGAGTAGCTCCTGTCGTATTGTGAATGGCGGTTCTATAGGCCATCAAAAACAATGGAATATATTGGTCCCAATCTGTTTAGTGCTCATCAACAACTTTGCACAGATGTTCTTCTATTGTTTTATTAAATCTTTCAACCATGCCATCTGACTGCGAATGTAAAGCCGTAGTCCGTGTTTTATGTATTCCTAAAAGGTCACAGAGATTTTGGAAGAGCTTCGATTCAAAGTTTCTTCCTTGATCTGAATGTAGTTCCAAAGGAATGCCAAATCGGCTGAAAACACCATTTACCAGAACTTCCGCAACTGTAGTGGCCTCTTAGTTAGGCAAAGCAAAAGCTTCTGGCCATTTGCTAAAGTAATCCATGACAACAAGGATGTATTTGTTGCCTTTTTTAGTTTCTGGAAATGGTCCGGCCACATCAATAGCAATGCGTTCGAATGGTAGACCTACGTTATATCGTTTCATTTGACCTCTGGACCTTGTTTTGGGACCTTGGCTGGCTGCACAAGTCGAACATCGGCGGCACCAGTTTTTTACATCTTGAAAGTAATTGACCCAATAAAATCAGTTTCGAATTTTGTTCATGGTTTTATTTATGCCTAGGTGCGAGCCTGATTTTCCACCATGGCATTTGGCCATTATATTGTCTACCATGCTCCTAGGAACCACTACTTGATTAACCACAGTAAGGCCATCGGCACTTTCCCAGGCACGTTTAAGGATGTTTTCCTCTACTATCAGTGAATCCCATTGTGCCCACAGTGATTTGAATATCACCCCTTGGTTTGCGATATCTTGCCATGATGGTCGTGGCTTGTTTTCTTCTTTCAATCGCAAGATAGGTCCTACATCTTTGTCGTTAAGTTGTGTGGTTCTAATCGAAGCCGACATCCATTCTTCATCTGGTTCTAACTTTATCTGGCGCACGTAGGTAATTCCTTCTTTCTGGTCAATTTTCCTGCAATGTTTACAATCCTCAGGGCAAGGTCTTCTGGACAATGCATCTGCATTATTATGCACCCTTCCCGCTCGGTGCTTAATTTGATAATGGTATTGTTGTAGCTTTTCTATCCATCTCGCGACTTGCCCCTCAGGTTGTTTCATTTTCATGAGCTACTGTAACGCAGCATGATCCGTTCTAATCAGAAACTCTTGTCCGTAGAGATATTTGTGAAAGTGATCTACGGATAGTAACACAATAATTTCTCTCTGGTTTGGATAGCTTCTTGCTAAAAAATTCGATGACCCGTTCTTCTCCATCTTGTACTTGGGAGAGTACTGCTCCTATGCCATCGTTGCTCGCATCAGTATCTAATATGAATTTTCCTTTTGGAATGGGATATGCAAGAATCGGACTAGAACATAATGCTGCTTTTAGTCTTCTAAATGCTTGGTCACATTCGGTACTCCATTTGTAAGAAGCTTTATCTTCTGTAAGTCTATGTAATGGAGACACTATTTTGGCGAATCCTTCTACAAATCGTCTGTAGTATGTACACAGACCCAAAAAGCTTCTCAATTCATGTTTGTCACGAGGTTGAGGCCATTCTTTTATTGCTTGTAACTTCTTTTCGTCGGTATGGATGCCTTCTCGGGAAACGACGTGACCCAGGAACTCAACTTTTTCTTGGAACAGAAAACATTTCTTTGAGTTCAATTTAAGATTTGCGTTCCTGATTCTTAAGAATACTTCTCGTAAATTATCTAGAAGATCTTGAAATGATTTCCCCATTACTATGACATCATCCAAATAGAGTAGGCAGGTTTTCCAAGTAAGGCCTCGTAGAACGACTTAGTCTTTCAAATATAGCTGAGGCATTGCACAGGCCAAATGGCATCACATTAAACTGATAAAGTCCACTTCCAGCAGAGAATGCAGTCTTCTCTTTATCTCTTTCAAAGATTCCTACTTGCCAATACCCACTTTTCAGGTCAAGAGTAGAAAACCAATATGATCCTTCCAATGTTGTTAATATGTCGTCTATTCTTGGCAGTGGGTAACTATCTTTCTTGGTCACATCGTTAAGTTTCCTGTAGCCGACACAAAATCTAGTACTTCCATCCTTTTTAGTGACCAACACCACAGGAGATGACCAAGGACTTGATGACTCTTCAATAACACCGTCGCTGAGCATTTTATTAATGAGATTGTGAACTTCTTCTTGCTTGGCCATTGGTAGTCTTCTTGGGGGTTGTCTTATCGGTTGGGCATCGCCAGTGTTAATAGCATGTTGAATAAGGTTTGTGCGTCCCGAACTACTCCTAGTTTCGAAGATATTACTTTGTTCTTCTATAAACTCTCTCGCTTTACTAAATTCTTCTGGAGTGAGATGTTGCCAAGTTGACTCAAATTGCTGAAGTACCTCCATTGGTAACTTGCTTGTATCCTCGGAAGTTGGCTCTTCCCATCTTGTTACTTTCTGTACTGGTTCAAATAATGCTACCACCTCCCCCTTATTAATTTTGATACTATTTGGGAAAATATTGGCGACTCTAATCGGGATGTCTTTATCGGTTTTAACTAGTGATTTTGCAACGAGGTAGGTGTTGGGTGTGTTTTGTTGGCTTATGAGTCCGACGCAGCTTGATGTTTTACTTTCCAGCCTCCCAAAAATTATGGTCTCATTGTTACCGACTGGTCTTGTTGTGCATACTGCCACCACCTTAATTGGTTCTTTATTGATGTGACTATTTGACAAAATGAACTCTTTGTTCCCAAATCTTAGGGTATTAAGTTTATTATCAAACGCAAATCCATGTTTACTTATCAAGTCCATTCCCAAAATAAATTCATCTTCTATTTCGGCAACCAATACAGTGTGGCGAATCTTTAATCTTCCCAGCTGTAGGTCTATGTCTTTCTGCCCCAACACGTCTGCGGATTCTCCAGTCACAGTCTTAGGTGTTATTTTCTTTTCTGTTGGTCGAATTTTATATATCGTTGCAATTTTGAACTTAAGCAATGATAAGGCAGCACCAGTGTCTATTGTTATGTTAACTTTTCTTCCATTTATAAGTCCGTCGATGTTAAGACTGTCAGCAGTATGTTTTAAGCTCTTAATTGAATAAATTTTGGGGGCTACATTCCCTTTAGTCAACACCCGCCCCTCTGCGTTGACTAGTTTTAGTTTTTCCTGATCTCTTTTTCGGTACTCTGTCCCGCTAGATGGCGAGCGAGACCTTATTTGGACGCGACAATCGCGTTGAATATGCCCTGTACGTCCGCATCTGAAACACTTTACATTTGGAGGGGATCGTCTGCTTTCTTTCAAAGAGTCAATCTTCTCTATCAGTGATTGAAACATTTGGTTTAGCGTTTTTGAGTTGACCTCATGTCCGTTGCTCATTTCTTCTCCCTCCTGAATTGAAACAGCTCTTACTTTTGACCTGGACATATTATTTGATGATTCGATTTCAAGGGCTCGAATCAACACTTCACTGCTATTATGGAAGCGTTCTCGACGAAGTCCCCTTTGCTAAGTCCGTGTCTCGTAATCCGTTAATAAAGCGATCTACCGTGAAGGGATCTCTGTAATTTTCTGGCATTTCTGGGTAAGCTAAATACATCAGCCTCCTGATATCTGCTTCATACTCTTGTAATGATTCTCCTGGCCTTTGTTGACGAATATTTAATTCTGACCAATGTAAATTTCGCAAGTGTTCGTCTCCATACCCTCTTTCTAACGCTGCCACTAGAGCGTTATAATTCTGTTTTTGCTCGACTGGAATGGACCGTAAAAGTCCCAGAGCAGGTTCTCGTAGAGCTACTAACAATGCTCTAGCTTTTTCCTCATCATCCCAACCATTTGCAGCAGCGGCAGCTTCAAACTGTTGTTTATAAGTAGACCAGGAAGACGTACCATCGAAATTTGGAGGCTTAATGTTTTGGTTGGAATTCACAACACATCCCTGAGTTTTCATTTTGTTGTGTTCTTTTTGGAGCTGTATAAGCTGTTTTGACACATCCTGGAGCTTTTCTTCCACTGTTTGAAAAACTTCTTCTCTTACATTCTGTAGCTTGGTCTCCACTTTTTCTTTAACATTCTGCAATTTGTTTTGTACCGTTTCTTCTACATTCTGCAATTGGTTTTGTACCTTTTCTTCTACATTCTGCATTCTTTGAGTTATTTCTTCCTTAAGATCTTCAGTTGCTGCTTTGAACTCTTCTCTCAGCTGTTCGGAGTTGCTCTTTATCTAATCGAAGTTTTCTTGCATGCCATCTAATGTCTGTCTCATATCGTTCTGGTTTTGTTCAATAGTGTGTTTCATGTCGTCCATGGTGTGTTTCATATCGCCCTGGTTTTGTTCAATGGTCTGTTTCATGTCGTTCTGGTTTTGAGACATTTGAGCTGCTAGAGCCTGCATCATTTTAGTTAAATCTTCCATCTTGGCCGATTTTTGTCTAGTAAGCATCAACTTCGTGATAAATCACTTAAAACGTGTATTTTAGGGCTACAAAGCGAATGTCGAAGTCGGTTTTTCAATATCTCTTCCAATTCTTAAATAGAACCTAATGGAATGTTCTGGAATATACTGGTAAATGCTACTCTTTCTGCTACTAGGCAAATGTAGAAGTCACTTTTTGATTATCTCTTTTGGTTCTCGAATAGACCGTCGTAGAATGTTATGGAATATTCTAGAAATAATTTCTAATTCTTACTTTTAAAATAACTAAGCTACTGTCGAAGTCGGTATTTGTATATCTCTTCTAGTTTTTGAATAGAACGTCTTAGAATGTTATGGAATCTTCTAGAAATTCTTTCTAATTCTTACTTTTGAAATAACTAAACTAATGTCGAAATTGGTATTTGTATATCTCTTCTAGTTTTTGAATAGAACGTCGTAGAATGTTATGGAATCTTCTAGAAATTCTTTTTAGTTCTTACTTTTGAAATTACTAAGCTAATGTTGAAGTCGCTTTTTGGATATTTCTTCTGGTTTTCGAATAGAGCGTCGTAGAAAGTGATGGAATATTCTAGAAATTCTTTCTAATTCTTACTTTTTAACTAACTAAGGTAATATCGAAGTCGATTCTTAAATATCTCTTTTGGTTTTTTTTGAATAAATCAATATCGAACTTCTTCGAATATTCTGGAAAAATCACTTACTGTTTTTCTGTCCAATTGTCCTAGGCGGTGGTACTATGTAAGGATAGTCTTTGCACTATTTATTTCTTTTAATCCCACTTCTGACACCAATTGTTACGGGTTCACAACGACAAATTAAAACTCGCAATTGTTGAAAACGATACGTCAATTTATTTCCACAAATTATGTACAAAAACACGCACTTAAACTTACTAATAACTTGCTAATAATTCACTACTATAATCGGTCTATTAACTTCGTGTTAATATCTCACGACCACTACAGTACGTTATCTGTGACTGACTGACTGCTGCACGAAGTCCGGCCTTATATATGAGGGCTGCCTACTATTCGATAACCCTTCCATCCTTGTTCGATTCGGAATCATTCCAGCCCTTTTCTAGACTTTCGCATACCAGTTTGTCACAGATAACGCAACTAAAACCTAGATTAAGAATACAACCATAAAATACGTCAACATAATACTACAATAAACCTAAATAAATTCTAACTATAAAATTTAAATACTTAAATTTGTAACAATATAATGCCTTAGTTTTTAGAAAATATTTTCTAATGCTGGTTAATGGGATTTATTTTTGGGCCTTATTTAAAGTATTGTTGGCACATGTTTATGTTGGAGGGTCTTATTACCGACATGTATCAGATATTAAAGCTCAATGCCATTTATATGTTCTATGTCAATGTACAATATTATATTTTTTTAAATATTTCTATATGTGTTTTTTTTTCATGGGGTTAGTTGGATAACTCTATAAAGCATTGGAAATTGTCACTTAGCTTCTACTTTTGTCTTAAGATAATTCAGTCGTAAAAAAAGGTGAGACTTATAACCCTCATCTACTTTACATCACTGTAATATTCTATAAATTTTTTAAGATTTAACTCAAAAAACTATCAAAGTTAACAAAGTACATAACTTAAAATGTATACCTAGCTTATTTGAATAAAAGTTAGATATTACTTACTTACATTTTCATAAACCCTGTTTTCCTATTTATTAGTTGTTTGCCCGCAGTTAGTAAAACGATAACTGCAATGGACTGTATATATTTTATTAAAAGAAAGCTCGAACAAACATAAATATATTGATACGAAATCACGAAATAATTAAGGTCCATAGGTTAATTGCTGTTACCACACAACGGAAATCAGAAACAAAGTACTCACTAGTTTGCAGCCAATTTCTCCACGTTCCAGGGGCCCCTTTCTGGATCTAATGATGGCACCACGTAGCTGAAGGGCTGAAGTTTCCAGTTCTATGCTTCAGTACACCAAAATCGAGCACTTTCAAGTGTAGAAATTTGTAAATATTGGAGAAAGTAGTTAACACGCCATTTTCTCGAGGCGGTAGAAAAGGATCTCTCTGATTCTTGGTGCGCATGTCAAATACGCGAAAAATGTACTCTGTCCTTCATCCAATTTAGCGGGAGCTAACATAACTGCCCTCCAAAACACACAATTTTAGAATATCAACCGGACAGATATAGATATAAGAAAAATGATCGACCGATAAAAATGAATGAATGGAAAAGGCAAAACAAACAAACAAAAATTCAAAAAAAAATAAAAATAAAGGAAAACCTATTGTAATACCCGGTAATATGTAGAAAAATGAAAATTAGTTTTAATTCGGCAAGAGGCACAGTTTTACAACTGGCCGCTTGTAAACACCGGTAGCCGTTCGTACCGTCGCTACACGCACTTGACCGTCTCCGCCGGGATGCAATTCGAGAACCCGACCGACTGGCCATTTCAAAGGTGATTAGATGTGATCACTCGTTATGATAACCAAATCATTTAATTTGATATTTGGGGACGAATCAGCCCACTTGTGTCGCTGTTGTAGCGTATGCAAATACTCTACAGAATACCGTTTCCAAAAATCATTATAGTTTTTGGATTAGTTGCCATCTCGAGAGTCGATTTAGGGGAACCTCGGACAAATCTTACTCCGGAATCTCTGAATTAAAGGGTTCAAGGGTCAAAAAATGCCCAGGGGTAAGAGGTTGAAGATTGTGTGGGTCTGAAGAGGCAGGAGATAAAGGGCGACTATTAAGTACGGCTTCAATGCGACATGTAAGGGTGGACATTTCCATGATGGACAACTTCTGGTCGCCGACTACTCGAACAAAGTGAGTTTTAAAACTTTTGACGCCAGCTTCTGCTAGGCCATTGAAATGTGGACTGAGAGGGGGTCCCAGATGCCAACGAATAGAAAGTCTGGTGGCAGCACTTCTTGCGTAATCCAGTAATTGGTTACGAAACCCTATAAAATTACTGCCTTGATCTGACCAGCATTGCGTCACGCTTCCGCGTCTGGAAATGAATCGATGGAATGCACCTACAAACCCTTCGGTGGACAGTTCCATGGTTAATTCCAAATGCACTCAATGTGTGGCCGTACAGACAAACACACAGACATACGATTTGAAAGCTTTACAACCACGGTAACGATGAGGAATCACAAAGAAATGTCCACAAAAGTCGATAGCTACACTCGAAGAAGGTTTAAGTTGTTTGATTCGATGAGCGGGAAGTGAACTCATTATGGGCGGTCTATAGGGTTTAGGGTTGATTCTAAAACATTGCAAGCACTTGGATATGGTTCTTTGAATTGCCCGTCTGGCAGATAATATCCAAAATTGCTGTAAAAGCAGATTATGTAATGTTTTAAACCCAGGATGAAGGTATTGTCGATGAGTGGACTCGATAAGAAGAGTAGTTAAATGATGGTTACTCGAAAGTAAGACGGGGTGTTTTGCAGAATAAGACAAAAGGTCAGATTTTTGTAATCTGCCACCGACTCTAATGATATTATTTTCATCAAGAAAAGGTGAAAGCTTTCGAAAAGGTTTCGGTATTGGTTTATCCTTAGATAACGCGGAAAGAAGCTCAGAAAAGCAAGAACCTTGAACGCGTTTGATAAGAAGGTATAACGCACTTTGCATCTCACCGGTGGTAGGAAAAACAATATTTTCAAAAATAATTTTTTGGTCCGGTAGATTAGTGGGTTTTTGATAGGAATGGTTTTGAAAAAGGTTAACTATTCGAAGGACATAACAAATGATACGTTGAATTTTTGATATAGATGAATATTTGGTAAGAAGCTGATCTAAGAAGTTAACGTCAATTATCGCATTGCAACAGACCTTTGGCTTTTCCTCCAGATTAATATCTCCGAAATCAATCGGCATTTTTGATTTATGAAAATCGGGCCAGTCGTTTTTGTGGTCTCTCTCTCCGGTGCGTTCCACTACATGTCATGTGAAATGAGCTGTGAAGGGGTGGCCCGTCGTGACGCAATATCGGCTGCATTTAAAGCAGAAGGAATGTAGCGTCATGAGTTTGAGGGAATGATTTCTTGGATTCTACTGACTCGATTTCCAACAAAGGTTTGCCAGCGATTAGGAGGAGATGAAAGCCAGTGCAATACGACTTGCGATTCGCAGAAAGTAACGATGTTTGTAAAAGTTAATTTTCCTTCATAGCTAGATAAAACGAAGTCAATTAATTCGCTTAAAAGAAATGCGCCTAGGAGTTCTAGCCTAGCCAAAGTTTGTGACTTTATAGGCGCGACCCTAGATTTTGCAGATATGAGCGAAACAGATATATCGTTTTCCTCTTCTAAACGAAAATATACGACGCCTGTGTTACCTCGAATTGAAGCGTCACAGAAGCCGATGATTTGACAGGTATTGGTTTTTGACAGTTTGATTTGTCGGGGTAATTGAAAATTGGAAAGAAGCGGGAATTCAGAACGAAGTTTGTTCCAAGAATCGATGATAGAAGAATCTGGTTCTTCGTCCCAGCCTATTTTCGATATCCACAACTGTTGCAAAATAAATTTTGCTTGTAGCAACAAGGGACAAAGAAAACCTAAGGGATCGAAGATTGTTCCTAAGATAGATAAAATAGAACGTTTAGTTGGGGGTTTGTCCTTCATTTGGCATTGATAAGAAAAAATGTCGTTTTTTGGATGCCATTGAAGGCCTAAAAGTTTGATAAAGTGTGGTTCATCCTTGTCAAAAGAGAGAGGCATTTGACGATCGGATTCTGGCAATGTTGCCAATAACTCAGAACAATTGCTTGCCCATTTTTTAAGTTCAAATCCTCCCGACTTTAACAAATCATTGAGTTCTATCTGTAGGGACAGGGCTTTAGAAAGCGAAGGTCTAGTTCCCAAGATATCGTCGATGTAAATTGACGTTTTTAGAACAGTACTAGCCATAGGAAAACGTTCCTATTCTCTCTCTGCCAGCTCATTTAATGTACGCATGGCTAGAAAAGGTAAGCATGTCATGCCAAAAGTGACAGTAGAAAGTTCCCACACTGAAAGTGGGTCCTGTGGAGAAAACCTCCACAATATCCTTTGATAAGGACGGTGATAAGGATTGATAAGGACTTGACGGAACATCTGTTTGATATCAGCAATGTCGGCAATAGGATTAAGACGAAACGTAAGGAGTAAAGAAGCAATATCCTTTTGAAGTTTCGGTCCAGATAACAACGTGTCATTGAGACTAATATTCTTTGAGGTGACTGCCGAACAATCCCAGACTACCCTTAATTTTGTACTTAAGCTTTCCGGCTTTAGTACGCAATGATGTGCCAAAAAACATGATACGTCGACGTTTGGTTGACTAGATAAAACTAGACTCATGTGATTAGAATCGATATAGTCTTGCATGAAACTAGAATAGGCAGTGTACAGATCAGGATTTTGGAGTAATCTATTTTCTAGAAGTAAAAATCTACGATAAGCTTGCGGATAAGTATTTCCTAGGTCAGGGTTTATTTTATCTTTAAACGGAAAATCTACCATGAATCTACCGCTCGGTTGCCGTACGACACTCGCAGTAAAAATTGATTCCGCTTGTTTTTCTTCCTTTGATAAGATTTGTTTTTTAGGCAAATGTTCGATTTCCCAAAACCTAGGGATAATGACCTCCAAAGGAGGTGAATGACTCGTTAAAAAACAACTGGTTCGTTCCGTAAGACTACCTACTTCGTCAACTTTTCCCATGACGACCCAGCCAAAAATGGTTTCAAGGGCTGAAGGTTGCCCTATTTGTCCAAGAACCCTGCCCTCCTTGAATATCTGTGCGAATAGCTCGCAACCAATAACTAGGTCCACAGGTCTAGATTTGAAATAAGATGGGTCGGCAAGTTTAAGGTTTTCCAAGTGTTTCCACTGACTATCGTTCAAAGTGAATGTAGGCATATTGGAACATAGTTGTAGAACAACAATTGCTTCGAAATTAAGTAAAGGGTGACTTATCCTTGTGGCTTAATGTGACATTGAACGAGCCCTTTGGAAGTAAGAGAAGACATTTAATTTAATCCGAATATTTCAGTGGTGTAACTTCGCCTAGGAAGATTAAGACGCTGAATACACTTTTCACTGATGAATCCTGTCTGTGATCCAGAATCAAGCAGTGCCCTTACAGGTTGAAAATTTCCGCAACCGTCCATAACATCTATTATGGCGGTGCATAAAAGAAAGGTACCTGAAGGTCCTGAGGTATTTAATTACACATGAAGATTATTGACAGGTGGTGTGTGAATGACAGGACTAGTATCTTGGCTTCCAGACTCTTTATTAGTTTCTAAGATATGAGTTAAAGTGTGTTGCCTTTTACTATTGAAAGGCCTGCATGAATATTTTGATTTGCACGTGTCTACCCCATGCGAGGGATGAAAACACGCTAGACATAATTTTTTCCGCTTGACGAAAGATAGGCGATCGATAGGTGAGAGGTCAAGAAATGTTTGACATTTCGAAAGCACGTGACCTTGATTACACCGGAAACATTTTATTCCCGTACTTGAATTAGTTGAGGTGCCAGCCAGTCCTATAAAAGGCGAATTGGATGATTTATAGGTAGGCTTTTGCCCAAACTGATTTGGCATAGAATTTGATTTTTGATAGGTAGGCTTTTGCCCAAACTGATTTTGCATAGAATTTGATTTTTGATAGGTAGGCACCTTTTTGGGTGCTGTTGATTGAGGAAGTGATTCCAACTTTACATCTTTTTTCTAGAAATTGAAAAAGTGACTGAAAAGTGGGAATTTCGGTATTAGTATTGGCGTGACTCATTTCGAAATTTGAACGCGTCGGAATATCCAATTTTTCTAACAAAATGAAAAAAATAATAAAGTCCCAACTGTCAACGTCAAAGCTAAGTGATTTTAAAATTTCTAGGGATTCTGAAAAGGTGTCAATTAAATTACGCAATTCTTTAGCTGACTCGTTTTTTAATGTAGAGTTCATAATTGTGCTCAAAGCATCATTTGCGAGGTCTCGCTTGTTTTGATATCTATTGACTAATTTGTCGTAAGCAATTTTATAATTTTGATCAGATAAGCTAATCCCTGATATCAATTTTAAAGGCTCATCCTCGAGATATGAAAATAAATACTGAAGTTTTTGGACGTTACTTAGACTTTGATTTTGATCTATAATGTTATTAAAAAGATCGAAAAAGCTTAGCCATAATTTTTTATCTCCTCGAAATATGGGAATACCTAACTCTTTGAGTTTTGGGTTTCAGATTCGTTTTGACGAACATATGATCGCGAAAAGGATGGAGCCTCAACCGGAAATATTTCAGAGTAAACCCCCTTATACGCATAAAAATATTTACAAGCTTCTGAAAGGATCGCATCTTGCGTTTTAAACTCCTCGTCGTCCGAGTCGTCTATCATCATAATGACATCATTATGTGCCAACATGCATTTATTGAAGGTTTCATCCAAATCGGAATACCTCACTTGAAACTCGTTTCTCGCTTTTGCGTCCGTTGCCGCGGTTTGTGAAAACAAATAACACTCGGTGATCGCAGATAAAAAACCCTTGCGTTTTTGCACGGCCTGACATGATTTTTACCTTTGAAATGACGAAATTATCGGTAAATATACAATTAACGCTAAATTAATGCTTCTGAAATAGAAAAATGACGAATTGTCGAAAATATGCACTAATTTATCGCAATTGATGAAAATTGTTTTAAATATCGAAATGGTATGGAACAAATCTAATCACAGAAATGTTGTTTGTTTGTTTTGATTGATCCTCGATTTTGTTTACTGAAATGACCACGCGGTAGACCCTGCGTTACCATAGCAGCGGATCGAAAACAGGTGAACTGCGCCAAAACCGAAGGTCGAACGAACGAAAATCTACGGTTCAATACGATTGGCAAATTCAAGGCCGTGTGATCTCGGCGAAAATGTGAAAATGGCCGACTTATTAATACCGTCGTATGGAGTAAATTTAAATATCCGGCTCGAAGGACCACTTTTTGTTTGCTGCAGTTAGAAAAACGATAACTGCAATGGACTGTATATATTTTATTAAATGAAAGCGCGAACAAACATAAATATATTGATACGAAATCACGAAATAATTAAGGTCCATAGGTTAATTGCTGTTACCACACAACGGTAATCAGAAACAAAGTACTCACTAGTTTGCAGCTAATTTCTCCACGTTCCAGGGGCCCCTTTCTGGATTTAATGATGGCACCACGTAGCTGAAGGGCTGAAGTTTCCAGTTCTATGCTTCAGTACACCAAAATCGAGCACTTTCAATTGTAGAAATTTGTAAATGTTGGAGAAAGTAGTACTAGTAGTACTCTCTGATTCTTGGTGCGCATGTCAAATGCGCGAAAAATGTACTCTGTCCTTCATCCAATTGTGTGGTTTTAAAAATTTAAAAACAACCGCGAAATTTAGCGGGATCTAACATTAGTTAAAAAAAAAAAAAATTTAATTTGAAAAAAGGCGTAAACGCCAAATTCTAAGATACCTTCGAATAAAAAAACCTTTAAAAATTTTTATATACCGGGTGGGCCAAAAAAACCGGACATGGGACAAACTGCCCTTCGCAGAGAATTAATCCGACTTGATTAAATATATATTTTTTGCCGCCATCTCAAAATCCAAGATGGCAGACCAAATTAAAATGTACCCTTCAAAGATGCTCGTTTATTCTTTTGTTGCAAACATATTTTAATTATTTTTTTAAATTAGGATGAAAACTACATTCTTGCCACGCACAACAAGGTTCGAATCAGCAAAATCAGTTCAGTGGTTTAAAAAAAATATTTTTGTTTCAACCATTGTTTTGCATATTATACGATTGCCTTGCCAATCAAGTCTGTATTTATTTCCTTGTAAAAACCGATTTTAATGAAATAAAAAACATCCTAATGATTTTTTTATTTCACTAAGATCGGTTCAGTAATAATGAGTTTATAAGGAAATTAATGCAGGCAGGATTAGCAATGCAATCGAATAATCTGTTAAACAATGGCTGAAATAAAAATAGATTTTTTGAGAACCATCATACCGATTTTACCAGTTTGTACTACTTTGTGCGGGCCAAAAGTAGTTCTTTTCCATAGATTTAAAAAAAAAACTAAAACATTGTCAGAAAACAAGAATAAACACGCCATCATCATCATCAACACACGTATGATTCTGTCCGCCATCTTAAATTTTAGAATGGCTGTAAATTTTGATCTTGTAGTCTTTAAAAGGCAATCAATTTTGACCAGGATGTTATTTATTTCATTAAAATCGGTTCAGTATTAATGAATTTATAAGGAAATCAATGCATGATTGGCAATCGTATAATATTCAAAACAATGGTTGAAACAAAAATATATTTTTTTAGAACCACCGACCGGCCGCATTCGCGTTGACGACAGCCGACGTTAACACCCGATGTTTTCTAAGTGGGGATGCGTAGTGAAACACCAACATTAGAGTACAAAAAAGTTTAATTAATCATGTTCTTGGATAAACTTACATCTGTTGGATCTTAACCTAATTTTACTTAGTTAGTTAAGGGTTAGTAACGTATGACCTAAGTTAGTTAAGTTTTTTATGTTGTTACCCACAAGGTATGTATTTAAAATAGAATCAGAATTGTCCCAAGTTTTCCTTTAAAATACTGATATCCGAGTTATTTCCTTAAGTTTTTAGGTTAGGTTAGGATTATCCCTTTATGTTTCTCCCGATAGTTTATTCCATTTTTAAGTTAATTTAGAATTTAGTTATTCTGTTTCTATTAAAAAAAAGGAAGAAAACTAAACTATTGTAAAGCTTTCATCAAGAGGTTATATCACAGAGAAAAAAAAGGATGTTAAGACCATGTTGGTGCGCCAGTGAAAGAGTTTCAGTACCAACTAAAAGGAACACGTTTGGGCGCCCGTAAAAAACATTCACTCCAACAAAAAAAAAAGGTCATGTGAGGGAGTACTAAGTATTGTTTTTATGTTTCTTTATGTTTTCTTTATTTTTCCCACTTAGCTGCTTCTATTAAGCCAATACTGAAATGGCAATCCATAGGCACTGGAGTAGTCCACCGCTACCCAACCTTGGTCGCTCTACTCTGGTACTCGCCAACAGCCCCACAGTAACAGGAACTCGCTACAGGCAACAACCAGAAGAAGACCGAAAGACGCAGGCCAAGAAGAAGACCAAAGAAGAAGACCCTAAACAAAATAACATGGTTTTAGGCCAATAACTGGACTACAACTACAAAAATAATTATAAAACTCGTTACAGCCAAAATCCATAGACATTTATTGTCCCGAAATGAGTACTACTCAATGTTGCAGCAGATACTCCTGTAAGAGAAAAAGTAATCTGAACTTAAAATTAACAGACACACATCTCACTGTAATAAGTACCACTTAGGTACCACTTAATATTGGAACAGGTACTTAATCTGCACTTTAAAATTAATCAGTACATGTTACATTAAAATAGTACAATTTAATCAGTATAAAATAATCTGTAACCCATTTTTAAATAAAAACGGGGACAATGCAGTAAGAGTTCCATCTCTATGCCAGTGATCTCTAAGCTTATAACGGGGCTCTTTAAACTTATAAAACAAAAATATTTACAAAAGAACACAATGTCTAGCAAGAAGTGTTACCTAACCTAATGTAGACTCACCTCAAAGGTCATGAGGGCCTATGCTTCCAAATGGGGTGATCCAATGTACGGGTAACGTTCAAGTCTGAAAACAATGGAGAAAATCCAATAAATGCCGGTGGGAAATGGTATAGGAAGCCAGAAAAATGGGGTAACAATGACCCAGAACCATTAAAACATTTAAAAAAAAATAAATTACCTTACGTAGACAGCATGGCTTGGGGCGACTTCAAATTAATTCCACGAAGCGGGGCTCGTCTATAGTTTTTCTCAACCAAACACGGCTCCAGAACCAAACTAAAGCCAAACTAAAGGCTCTCTCATGTAAAAACCGCCAACGGCGTCTCTACGGACACGAAATGAGCCCTTAAAAGCTCACCCCAAAAAAGACGTTCCGCTCCAAAAATTGACAGGGAAATTGACAGAGACGCGCCAGTGTTCCCAACTACAACGAACAACCTATGTTCCCTCTTCTCAGTCTCATGCCAGTCCAATCGGCCTCTCTTTCTATGGCGAGAAGCAGCTTTCACTTAGGAAGGATAACGCAAAAGAATGGCCATTTATTTTTCGTTGGACAAGGACTTAACCTAGCGATTAAGCAGGTGCATACGGGGGTTAATCTGTCACCTGTTCTGTGTCATGGTCGATGTCAAATAAATGTCAAAACACATATTTTTGGGGCATAGGCCTAGGCCCCCTTTTACCAAAATAGTGATAACTCGGTAAACAGTGCGACTCAAAAAAGGCTAGTAGTCCAATCAAGCGGTCGTGTAACGTTCCAGTGAAGATGTTTTCAGTGTGCAGTGTCTCAGAGACCACACCCCATCGCTTCACTCATAAATCAGAAGGCACAAAGGGCAGGGCCCTATCAATACGACAATAAAAGGTGTGAAACAACGACACTAGGGTCCGAGATGAACCACACGGCCCGACAAGAATATGATAGAAGACAGGAGACACAACTCTAAAGGTAGGAAAGTACCATAAACTGATCTTAAATTCAGCAAAGATCTATTCCCAAAAGGCTCTATGATATTTTGAATATTTTGACTCATCAGTAGTGTACCTACATAACTGAGCCAAATATAAGCTCACCCTGTCTCAGGACAATTACAGTGTGTCACACAATACCTGTAAAGCCAGAAAGTAGAAAGTAACATATTCCCTTTTGTCTTTTAGTTACAAAGGAGTACCAGGGTACGAATTAATTAAACCAGGCCTCGCAGCATCTTCATCAACTTCTATAACATCCACCAAGGTACAATCCCAGTATTAGCTATCTATAAGACTATTGGTAGTAATTTTGATTTGGATACATATGCCTTACTGTAAGTTTTAATTTTTAATATATATAACAGTTGTTTCTTTACTCCGCAGATATTATTTACCAGCAGTAAAGATAAATTAGGAAAGTAAAAACAGATGTCACACATTTATCTTATCAATCTGGTTATCTCTCTCCTAGATACAGAAAGGTGAAAGTAGTCGAACGGGGTGATTTGAGTAAAACAACAGTTACTTTATAATTTATTTGTACGGGAATTCTGGACCGTTACAGGTTGATTACTTCTCTTTATATTTTTCTTACTCTAAGGTAATTTTATATTTAATATCGTGAGTTTGCCACGTTCAAGTGCCATCGTTGCAAGAATTTTTTTAACCGTTAACTTAAACAAAACCAAAATAAGAAACAAGCTTTCAGACACTTCATTTGGCATCCTTCATACAGTGGCGCACACAGAAATATGTCTTGGGGGGGCGGGGATGGCCTTTGGGGGAAGGGCGAGTATTTTTCAGGTATTTTATTTCTTTTTTGATGAAATATATCAAAAATAGTAACAAAAAAATTAGGCTTGAGGGAGGCCCGGGCCCCGAGGCCGCCCCCTGCGTGCGCCCATGGTATATACCAAAACACTGATAAAAAAATTAAGATTCTTTTACCTTTAATATTAATCAAGCCTTGATTAGCAACCTAACAATAAAATGTATATTCAAATTGTATTTTTGTATTGTACTTTTAAACTGTGTATATTATTTGCATTTTTAATAACGAAAATAAAATATTTCTTAATGGTGGTTTTGTCTTATTTTATTTGCAGAATGCAGGGTGCAATGCTTAACGCTGGCGGTATACGAGTTAATATATATATTAATATAATCTGGTGATGGTACAAAATTTGACCTGGCAGCACTGTATGATACAGTTACTCAAAGATTTTGGAAGAGGAATGTACCAATTTTTCGTTTATTATTATTTCTAAACAACGCGTTAAATTAGGTTGCCAGCATTAAAAAAGTAAGAATATGTGATTTTTAAAAACTTACAAAATTCTTTTAAGAGCTATAAAATTAACCAAATTAAATGCTTAAACTTGCCAGCATGTTGTGCTAACAAATAACCTAAAGGGCTTAATATCTCACGTGTGATAGGATTAAAAGCCTCTTCAATTCGAAGTTCGGCTAAATTATGAGCGCGAATGTGATCATATGTAATTATCTTATTTTTAACATAAGGCCAAATAAAAAAAATCACACACAGTCAGGTCAAACGATCTAGGGGCTATCTGGTAACACTTCGTCTGCTTTTAACTCGGTGGGCGAAAAGTTTCGTCTAAAAATTCCCGGGCGGGTAAAACGTCATGTGCTGGACATCCATCTTGCTGAAACCAAATTTGGTGAAAATCAACATTCGGCAATTGTTAAATTGCAGGAATAACTTGATTTTGTAACAAGTTTAGGTAAGCGTAAACATTTAATTTTTGAAGGTATTATGTTAGCACATTTACCGTCAAATGTTTATGTTCTTTTGTCCAGTAGAGCAAGTGATGGAGTGTACGCATTGTGTAGGGGAAAGTATTTTTGTCAGAAAATAAAATATTACTGACAAAATTGTCATCCTGATTTGCACAATCCATCATTTTTTCACAAAATTCCATCCTTAAAATATTGTCCTTAGGAAACCGTTCCTAAGATTATTCAAACACCTGCTATATTAGTTTCTCTCTGTCTAAGCAGAATCTTCATGTTCAGTATAGCTTTTATTCTAACGGTATAGTTTAGTAGTCATACCAATATGCTACAATGTCTTAGGTACTATTACAAAAATATCAAGCTAACAGCTCTGTTCACTTACTTGCTTGTTGCACTTTCTTTCAAAGTAAAATGACCGAGTTGCTAAGGTTTCCAAATGGTGTGGGTCCGGTAAAGTACCTTTACCGAACGGCGTGCGGTAAAGTAATCACTTTACCGCACGCGAGTATGTAAATTATTTTATGCACCGTAATGTCAAAACAAGTTGATCTCATAAATTTTTGTGCACCGCAATAATAAAACAAGTTTATTGCATAAGTTTACTTACATTCGATTGTAGAAGTAACTAAATGCAAATCACTTGTAATAAAATTGCATCTCATGCTCTTAGCTAAACAATTCTTTATAACGTTTTCGGAAAGTTATTTTTCCACACACGACTGCTTGCCCGAACTTCTTAGGCGCGACATGCCGTCAATGGCTTAAGGAGAAGACCAAATACGTAATATATATGGAAAAAACCTTAAATTGTATTTCTCCCCTTTGGTGCACTAAAGACGTGAGTCCCATTCATTACACACGCAACTGTAGTAGTGTACCAAAGGGGAGATTTCTTTGTATTAAATGTTGTCAAGTTGGTGTTTTTTGTGATTTTATGACTATAACTTTGTTGCTACGGGAAGGTTTCTTTCCGTATTAGTGCGGAAAAGTCCAATTTACCGCAAGCAAAATACATGATGATACAAAACAATATTATTTATTAATTTTTCAGAGAGATATTTACTAGAGGCAGTAGTTTATTTTTCACGCCTGTAGAAAAGTAATATACCTATCTACCTAAAACGTGCGTAAAGTAACATTTCTGCACTTGATTGCTGGTTAAACCACTAACCACTAACGCGTTGTTCGGCCATTTACAAATGCCTACGTATTTTATTATTTTCTGCTCGCATGCAAAAAATACCTACTTTGGGAACTGTTTTAAGATAATTTTGGTGCGAAAGGTAGAATTTTTTACACTGTTATAAGATTATATAGAAAATCCTAAAATTAATTTTTTGAGAGTTTTAGCATTAAATTTTGATTCTAATAATTACAATTTAATTCTATAAACTTTATGGAATTTTTAAAACATTATAATTAAAAAAACTATTCTTCAAGTTTTGCGCCCCTTCAAGGCCATGCTCGTACCTCAAACCTAGATACGGCTCTGATTCGCTAAGGCGCACTGAGGGCCAGGGGTCGGTCACTGAAAATATTGAATATCTCCGAAAAAAATTCCTACTATTACCCAACTCTTGACATTAATTTGAAACGAGTAGGCGGCTTTGGTGAGTCATAAAACAAAAACAAAAAATAAAAGAATTGCCGTAACTTGTCAAAAAGGCTTCACTTAGTGGTAGGTTCTGCGAAATATTATTATATGGCAGCAGACGTTTTTAAACTTCGTAATTTTTTTAAAACTTATATTTTACAAATAAATTTTTTATAATAAATGAAGATAAAAGAGGTAAGTTTTTACTGTTTTCCTACACTTTTATATTTTAGTAATAATTTCCTATATTTGTTAAAACATATTTTACAAAATAAATCCTAAACATTTACGAACGATTTTAAAAAAATGTAGGAATATCATATTTTTCTTATATATATTATTAAGTCAAGTTGTCTTTATACTTTCATGTCGCGCAAATAAAATCTGCACTTAACTGCTAACCTGTGTGGTAAAACATTATTTTCTGCTAGATGCCTTGAATCCCTATTAGTATTAATAAAAGAACTATACAGGTTGAGTTCTAAGTAATAGTCCGAAATTGCAGGATCGATTCAGGGGCTCAAAATATTACTATTTGTGTATATATGCTTTAGTCCAAAAGTTGATAGTTTAGAAGATATAGGGGTTAAAGTTATTCTTAAAATTTCAAATTTCATCTCTAGCGAATTATATATTCAGTTTTTTAAAACCAAAATTGGCATACTGGGGTTTTTTGGATTGACAAATTCGAATATGATGTTATTTTTGATAGATTTGGTAGAGGGCGCCACTTGCGGTATCTCTAGTGCATTTTTTGGCATATATTTTTTGTGCGCTTATTTATTACAAATCTGATAGCATACTTCAAATCCCTGATGTTTTTTATTTAAAAAAATATACTCAACTTTTGGACTGTCATAAATAAACAAATAGTAATATTTTCAGCTCCTGAATCGATCCTGCGATTTCGGTGCCTAGGACTCACTCTGTATAGCAGCCCTTGTCGGTTGGCCTACACTTTTAGCTATTTACGTTACCAAACGGGAAACGTGGACCTGGGGAGACCTGAAAAGTGTAACGTACATGGTGATTGATCATATTACAATTATGACGATTCAGAAAATGACGAATAATCAATTTTGTTCTGCAATATAAATATTGAAATTTTTGTTTATATTTTCTTTATAGCTTAATCATTTCTAAATTAATTATCAGTTTTATATTTATATGTTAAGGTAATATCAGATTACAAATATTGTTGTTCTTGTTGTTTATAATAGCTTAATAATTAATCTTAATAATTAAAATACAAAACTTATCTATTATTACTATCTTGTGTTTACAGAGTTTAAAATGGTTTTTTTATATAATATAGATACAACTAAACTAAATATAACTAAGTATTAGTTTTATCTTTTTTTAACTTAATAAAAAATATTAAGTCGGTTTTAAGTTCAACTCTTTGCATGTTTTAAATAATTACAAATAAAATGATACAGCTGTAAAATAGCTGCTGGTTTTTTAAGAAAATTACTTTATTTCTAAAAAATTGATTACTTTTACGACACTCTGTATAATTAAAGATTCGCATGTTTTTATTTGATGTGTTTAAGGATTATAAAATTTTTTAAAAGAGGTAAAAATTAGTTAAAGTATAATTTTAACATGAATCATTGATGATTTTGTTATGTGGTGAAAACATCCTATATAAAAAAATTTCTGTAGGCCAATAATTATAATTTGTTTTGTATTAATATTGTAATTTTAACACATATTGAAGTAAGTAAAGCTGGGGGACCACTATAAGGGGCCACCAAATTTCATACGCCAGGATTTGGGGCTAATTTGTTGCTAATTTGTTACCGAAGAATTACATTTGTTGCTGCAGCCGTTAACGAGAAATCGCGACCCCTGTGACTTTATGGTAAAGCTGAGGGGCCACCTCATAACTCTGGACTGAAAGGCGATACGAGGATGATTTAAACGCCATAATTTGTTGCTCGGGATGGGGATGTGCAATCAATATTAAAGAATCCCAAAAAACTTATAATTTTCTTTTTTTTTTTTTAAACAGCTTTTTGTTAATATTTTTGTTATTCTTGATAGTATTAAGGTAGAAAAACTTGTAGTACCCTTATAAAAGGCCGTTCCAATTTGTTACCGCTATTTAAAGCGCATGAGAGCGTTATTAAGCAAAAATAAAAAAAATATTAAAAAATTGAGTCAAAGACCACTGTGCTCCGATGGTGTAAAACAAATTATTTAAATCCAATCGTACGATTAAAAAAAAATAACATATTTTGTACTGTATTTCTAAACCCAACTGGAGGTTGTTTATACACTTCCTAGCGCTCAAATAGCACTAAATGTATATGTAAATGAAAAATTTGTCGCTGCTTCCGTTTTCGAGAAATTGAATTTTTATTTGCTATAAAGTTCAACGTGTTTCATATAGTTTCCACCCTGGAACTCAAAAACTAACAAGAGGGCCACAGATTTTTTTCAGTTACTTATAGTACCTAAAGAGTACTACCAATATGTGTTAACAAATAATTTGTTGCTGCTTCCGTTTTCGAGAAATTGAATTTTTATTTGCTATAGAGTTCAACGTGTTTCATATAGTTCCCACCCTGGAACTCAAAAACTAACTAGAGGGCCACAGATTTTTTTTAGTGACTTATAGTACCTGAAGAGTACTATCAACATATGTTAACAAATAATTTGTTGCTGCTTCCGTTTTCGAGAAATTGAATTTTTATTTGCCATAAAGTTCAACGTGTTTCATATAGTTTCCGCCCTGGAACTCAAAAACTAACTAGAGGGCCACAGATTTTTTTCAGTTCATTGTAGTACCAAAAGAGTACTTCCAATACGTGTTAAGAAATAATTTGTTGCTGCTTCCGTTTTCGAGAAATTGAATTTTTATTTGCTATAAAGTTCAACGTGTTTCATATAGTTTTCACCCTGTATCTTAAAAACTAACTAGAGGGCCACATATTTTTTCACTTACTTGTAGTACCTAAAGTGTGCTACCAATATGTGTTAACAAATAATTTGTTGCTGCTTCCGTTTTCGAGAAATTGAATTTTTATTTTAGATTTTGACCCTTTGTATAGTTCTTTTATTGCTTTTATGTATGTATGATTTATATAGACAGTGGCCAATCCTTTCAATAGCGGAAATCAATGCAAAACGATCTGAACAACAGGCTCTTGTCAGAGCCAACCCTGACAATTGTTAGCCTGAACATCGAGGGTATCACGAAAGATAAACATGACCTTATCCCTCAACTATGCCAAACACATAAATGGGACGTACTATGCCTTCAGGAAACGCACAGAGATGAAAACGCAAACAGGCCCATCATTGATGGTATGCGTCTTGCCGTCGAATCGAACAAGTATGGTGCCACCATTTTTGTAAGTACTAACATGTCGCTGACATCTACCGGCAAAAAGTAACCGACGATACTAAAATACTCACCATCGAAAAAGGAGCTTTTACCGTATCATCCGCTTACAAACCCCCTGGCAAATCACTGAAACTAGAAATGCCGGAGAACTATGGGAGACAGGAGATTCAGTTTATCGTTGGAGATTTTAACTCTCACAGCACATCGTTGGGCTACAATGAAACCGATACAAATGGGCAACTTCTAGAAGAGTGGGCAGAAGTCAACAAACTTTCTCTTCTCCACGATCCAAAGTTGCCGTGCTCGTTCAACAGCAAGAACTGGAAACGCGGCTATAATCCCGATAACTGCTTTGTGAGCCAAAAGATCCAAGACTCATGTATAAAACACGTGTATGATGCATTGCCAAAGACTCAACACAGACCTATTGGAGTTCAAGTCTATTCAGTCATCAAAACAGCTGAGATACCTTTTCGAAGTGGTTTTAATTTAAAAAAAGCAAATTGGCCCAAATACTCAGCTAATCTAGATGCCGAACTCGAAAATCTAGACCCATCACCACAAAACTACCAAACCTTTTTGCAAATCTTACAAACGGTATCAAAGCGATACATACCAAGAGGCTGCAGGCAACATTTCATACCGGGGCTGTGAGAAGCCTCGAAAGGGTTCTTAAATAAGTATGAAGAACTTTTTAACAAGGACCCGTTTAGCGAAGAAACTATAGCCTGCGGTAATGCGCTCATGATAGCATTGAGCGAGACTCGAGAAAAAAAGTCGATAGACACCCTTGAATGAATGGATATGACGCACAGCAGCAAGATGGCTTGGAACTTAATCAAAAAGCTAAATGGAGATCCAAAGCAAAACAAAGCGCCGTCAAATGTTACTGCTAACCAAGTAGCTCACCAACTGCTCCTCAACGGTAAATCGGACAAAAAATGCCAAAAAAAATGCATCAATCGGTCTCCCACAACCGAGAAAAACCACTTTAACACGCCCTTTACCATAAAAGAGCTAGATAAAGGGATAAACTCACTGAAAAATGGCAAAGCAGCCGGAAAAGACGACATCTGTGTAGACAAATTAAAAACTTCAGAACAATAGCAAAATCTGGATTCTAAAACTTTTTAACACCTGTCGAGTTACATTCCAGATACCAAAAGTATGGAGGAAGTCGAAAGACGTAGCATTGCTAAAACCTTGGAAAGACCCTGAGTCACCAAAAAGCTACCGCCCCATATCGCTTCTTTGTCACATATACAAGCTATATGAAAGGCTAATCCTCCAACGACTAGAGAGGACTGTCGTTCTGTGTCGACTGTGTTTCAGCAAGCCGGCTTTAGACCTGGGAAGTCTTGCACCAGCCAAATACTAGCACTGACGGGACACATCGAAGATGGGTTCGAGAAAAAACAAATAACAGGTTTGGTTCGGTTCGGTAATATGAACCGTCATCACAGAAACTTGCTGTATAAAGTCTATGATACACTGAAAGACTACCAACTTGTTCAAATGGTAGAATCCTTACTACAAAACAGATAATTCTACGTGAGTCTTGAAGGGAAAAAAAGTCGATGGCGAATCCAGATAAACGGCTTGGCTCAGGGCAGCGTACTGGCACCAATCCTCTTCAATCTCTACACCAACGACCAACCAACACCAGCTTTTACCAGAAACTTTGTATATGCGGATGACCTGGGCATTACAGCGCAAGGTTTAAATTTTGAGGAGGTGGAGCAAAAACTGGAAGCAGCCTTGAGTATGATGTCCACTTACTATCAGGATAACTCTCTAAAACCAAATCCCTCCAAGACCCAAGTCAACGCCTTCCACCTCCACTCTCGACAGGCAAATAGAAAGCTAAACGTTACCTGGGATAACAACAACCTAGAGCACACAGATAAACCTACCTATCTTGGAGTCATATTGGACCGCTCCCTAACATACAGGTTCTATTGTGAAAAAACGCGGAAGAAGGTGGAAGCGAGGAATGGCCTTTTGAGGAAGCTCAGAAACAGCAAACAAGTGGGGCGCAAAACCAACAGTACTAAGGACATCAGCGCAGGCGTTATGCTTTTTGACAGCGGATTATGCCTGTCCAGTGTGGAGCAGATGCACTCACGTCAAAAAAGTAAATGTCAGCCTGAACGAAACCCACGCCACTGGACAAACTGTACAAAGCCTCGGGCCACTCAGACCCTGACTCACGTAGAGCACCTACGAATATACAGACCTTCGTTGAGCGTCACTCACTCACTGGACGCGAGGCGCAACTTGGCAGACTAAAGTCAAGAAGGCGCTTCCTGGGCGCGCCACTGGATGAACCACCCGCCTGCTATCGAATAACAGAACTCCCTCCGAGCGGAACATCAAGCGACTGGAGAACCTGGCGAATGTTGAACCGCATCACAACTGGTGTAGCCCCTGTTAAGACCAATCTCATAAGATGGAGCCTGTTGGATGGAAATGACGACTGCGGAGCTATACAGGATATGGAACACCTACTTATCTGCCCTAACTGTCCACATAGATGTACCCTCGACGCTTTATTGACAAGCGATCAACAAGCATTGGACGCAGCCCGATACTGGGCTCAGAAATGGAGTTTCCCGGACTGGAATAAGTAAGTAAAAAAAAAGATATTAGTTTGCTCTAACACTGTCCATAATTTTTCTACTGGAACGGTATCATATGCTTTTTGTAGGTCCACAAAGGTAACATGAGTTTCTATATTTCTGGCGCTCCTTTTCACAATTACTTGTTTAAGACAAAAAACATTATCACTACAAGATTTGCCTGCACGAAACCCACTTTGCTCTTCTTCTTCTTGTTCATGAAAATAATTCTCTATTAGATCTCTACGAATCCTACCGTACAATCTACTTAGAGTATTGGTTACAGAAATTCCTCTGTAATTGTTGCAATCCAGCTTGTTTCATTTTTTATTTAGTCGGTTTAGAACGTTTTTCTACGTTGTCCGACGCCTATTCTCCACCTCCTTCGATCCTGACAATCATCTTCTGTCAGATTTTTTTGACTCATTGATCTTTGGATTGACTGTTGCCATTCTAGTTTAGGACGCCCTCTTTTTCTGCGCCCTATTGGTTGCCATTCTAGGACCTGCTTTGGTAATCTTTTGTCGTTCATCCGTTGTACATGGCCGTACCATATCAGTTGTCTTTTAGTGATGTCATCCGTTATGCTCCCTTCGATTCCCATTCTTTCTTTTATGATCTTATTTCTTATGTGATCTGTTCTAGATATTCTCATTGATCTTCTTATTGCATCCATTTCGACACTTTCCATATTTGTTTTGTATTTTTCTGTTACGCGTCAAGTCTCTATTCCATACAACAGCGTGCTTTTTACCATTGTTTCATATATGTTAAATTTTACATTCTTTTTTATCTCTCTGCTCCATAAAATACTGTTAAGACATCCAATAACCTTTTTTGCATTTACTATTCTTTTTTCCAGTTCTTTACAGTCTGTTCCTGTCTTATCAAATGTGCCACCCAAGTATACATACTCATTGCATGGAGATATTACTTGTCCATTGTCTAGTTCTAACTCACTGGATTCGTTTCCAATACATAAGTACTGTGTCTTGTCCACGTTCACTGTTAATCCCCACTTTTGGTATTCTTCCATTAACTTTCTCATCATATACCCCATGTCCTCTTTATCATTAGCTACAATTACTTGGTCGTCAGCAAACTGTAGCGTGTATATGGTAAATCGGTCGTTAAGTTGTATTCCCATGTCGTGCACTTTCCGTTTCCAGTTTTTTAGAGCTACTGCGATATATATTTTAAAAAGAGTTGGAGAAATACAACATCCCTGTCTTAAGCCTTTTGTTACCAGGAATTCTTTTGAAAGTCGATTTCCAATTTTAATTTTAGATTTTGACCCTTTGTTTAGTTCTTTTATCGCTTTTATGTATGTATGATTGATATTAGTCTGCTCTAGCACTGTCCATAGTTTTTCTACTGGAACGGTATCATATGCTTTTTGTAGGTCCTCAAAGGTAACATGAGTCTCTATATTTCTGGCGCTCCTTTTCTCAATTACTTGTTTAAGACAAAAAACATTATCACTACAAGATCTGCCTGCACGAAACCCACTTTGCTCTTCTTCTTCTTGTTCATGAAAATCCTTCTCTATTAGATCTCTAAGAATCCTACCGTACAATCTACTGAGAGTACTAGTTACTGAAATTCCTCTGTAATTGTTGCAATCCAGCTTGTTTCCTTTTTTATGTATTGAGGATATGAATGCAATTTTCCAATCATCAGGTACTGGATGTCCGTTTATGCATTGATTGATAATATATGTGAGATTTTCGATTAGTTTCTCTGATCCATATTTGAGCATTTCAGCATATATTCCTCCAGGTCCGCTAGCTTTTCCGGATTTAAGCTTTTTAATACTATTTTTTATCATTTCTTTTTCGATGATTACTTCCTCTCCGTGTACTTCTATGTCTCTTCTCGGAGAGGCTGCCAGATATTCGGGTCTCGTTTCCTGCAGCAGTCCCTTATAGTGTTCTGTCCATTGTTCTGGTTTGATGATCTGCATGTTTACTATTTCTTTTGTTGGGTTTTTTACTGTAGAAATGAATTTCCATACTTCAGAACTCTGCCTACCTCCTACGTGTGTATTGATATCGTGGCATTTGCGCTCGAACACTAATTTTTTTTCTGTGCGTATCAAATTTCTCAGCTGTCTTTTGGTTTCCCTGCGGATTTCTAGGTCTCTTTGTTCTTTAGTACTGAGCCATTTCAAGTATGTGCGTTTTTTCTCTTTGACCATTTCCTGTATTTTTTCCGTCTCTTCAAATGGGTGATTTGTGTTTATTAATTTTTTATCTAATCGGTTCTGATACAATCTTTGAGTACTTTCGATTTCTAGAATTCGAAAGTTGTATTTTTGATTGTCTTCGATAAATTCTAGGTTTTCATTTCCTGTAATACTTTCGTCCTTATTTGTTTTTCTTAAAGAGAATAATATTTTTGCTTTTACCAGATGGTGGTCAGATCCACAGGTAACACCACGAAGTGCTCGCACATCATACCACTTTAATTGCGAGTGTTGTCCGCCTATAGCATAATCAATGATTGATTTAAGATTTCTTGTTGGCTGAATCCAGGTATATCGATGAATATCCTTATGTTTAAAAAAACCATTATTTATTTTTAGGTTGTGGGTTTCACACAATTGCATCAGTCTTAAGCGATTATCATTTGTTACGTTCTCTCCAAATGGTCCTATCACTTTGCTCTGGGTTTGCCTACCAGTTCGGCTATTAAAATCGCCAAGCTTAATTATTTCTCTGGTATTACCGATTTTTGTGATAGTCTCATCAAGTTGGTCAAAGAACATTTGTTTTGTAGCTACTCTTTCGTCATCTAATGGTGCGTATACTGCTATTATGCTTATATTATGTCCAAGCATCCTCATGTTCACTCGAAGTATGTTTTCACTAATGCAATCGTAGTCTGTAATTTTATTCTTTAGATTTTTCTTTATTAACAAGGATACCCCTCTGGCTGCTCTTCTTTCTTTTGGGACTCCAGTGAATATATGGACAATCTTACCGACACTATTCGTAACTGTTCCTTTCTTTTTTGTCTCTGTGGGTGCAATAATATCGATCTTACAATTCTGCACCTCGGTTGCAATAATGTCCAACTTTTGATTCAGTCCCTGTACGTTCCATGTAGCTATATTCATAGTCCTTTGTCTTTGCTTTTTTCGTCTTCGAGAGTTTCCATCCATTGCTCCGAGGCTTTGTTTAGGCTTTTTGGTAATTGCTTTGTTTTACAAGTATTAGAGAACCAGTCTAATGCCTCAACCCCCTACTTGGAGGACCAGGATTTTTAATCAAGATTTTTCTCCTCTAGCCTTTGACGAACCAACGTCATACTGTAAGGCAACAGTTGTAGTCTTTTATACTATCCCTAAAAGAAAGGGTTGCCACCTGCGCTATGATCACCGTACCGAGGTCCATTCTCTCCGCCTTTCATATCGATGGGGTCTTCTCCCGTAGCCCTGGGAAATGGACCCTATACAGGTGCTAACTCTCCGGGTTGGAGAGTACCTGGAATTTACGGAGGGCAGGGGTCGATTCATTTCCCCTGATAGACATCTGAGGAGGTCTACCCGTACCCTTAGTTTTTGAGATACAGGGTGAAAACTATATGAAACACGTTGAACTTTATTGCAAATAAAAATTCAATTTTTCGAAAACGGAAGCAGCAACAAATTATTTGTTAACACGTATTGGTGGTTAGTTTCTATAAGTTACTGAAAAAAATCTGTGGCCCTCTTGTTAGTTTTTGAGATACAGGGTGAAAACTATATCAAACACGTTTAACTTTATTGCAAATAAAAATTCAATTTCCCGAAAACGGAAACAGCAACAAATTATTTGTTAACACGTATTGGTAGAACTTTTTAGGTGCTATAAGTAACTGAAAAAAATCTGTGGCCCCCTTGTTAGTTTTTGAGTTCCAGGGTGGAAACTATATGAAACACGTTTAACTTTATTGCAAATAAAAATTCAATTTCTCGAAAACGGAAGCAGCAACAAATTATTTGTTAACACATATTGTTAGTACTCTTTAGGTACTATAAGCAACTGAAAAAAATTTGTGGCCCTCTTGTTAGTTTTTGAGTTCCAAGGTGAAAAATATATGAAACACGCTGAACTTTATAGCAAAGGAAAATTCAATTTCTCGAAAACGGAAGCAGCAACAAATTATTTGTTAACATGTATTGGTAGTACTCTTTAGTTACTATAAGTAACTGAAAAAAATCTGTGGCCCTCTTATTAGTTTTTGAGATACAGGGTGAAAACTATATCAAACACGTTTAACTTTATTGCAAATAAAAATTCAATTTCTTGAAAACGGAAGCAACAACAAATTATTTGTTAACACAAATTGGTAGTAATCTTTAGGTACTATAAGTAGCTGAAAAAAATCTGTGGCCCTTTTGTTAGTTTTTGAGTTCCAGGGTGAAAACTATATCAAACACGTTTAACTTTATTGCAAATAAAAATTCAATTTCTTGAAAACGGAAGCAGCAACAAATTATTTGTTAAGATATATTGGTAGTACTCTTTAGGTACTATAAGTAACTGAAAAAAATCTGTGGCCCTCTGTTAGCTCCCGCTAAATTTCGCGGTTGTTTATATATATTTTTAAAAACACACAACTGTATGAAAGGCAAAGCGCATTCAGCGTATTTGGACATGCGCACCAACAACCGGTGAGATCATTGTCAATCGCCAAGAGAAAAAGGCGTGTTAATTTCGTTCTCCAACTATTTTAAATATCTACACCTGAAAGTGCTCGATTTTTGTGTACTGAAGCATAGAACTGGAAACTTCAACCCTTCAGCTACGTGGTGACATCATTAGATCCAATCGGGGGCCCCTGGGAACGAGGAGAACTTGAATGCAAAGGAGGTGAGTGCTTGTCTATGATTACCGTTGTGTGATATCAATATTTTACCTATGGACATTTTGATTATTTCGTAATTTCATATCAATCTTTATGTTTGCTCGCGATATCATTAAAAATATTTACAGTCCATTCATTGCTTTTAACGTTTTTCTATCCGCGAGTTAACATAAGTGTTCCTCCGAACCGAATTATTTTAAATAATAAATCCATACGACGGTATTAATAATTATTTAACAATCTGTGGCCAAGCCAGACAACGGCCTTGAATTTTCAGCAGCATCGTCGTTGAAACGCCGAGTAGAGAAAGTCGGCCGGCGCAGTACGTGTTTTTGGTCCGCTGCCATAGTAACGGGTCTACTCCGCGTGGTGTAAACAAAACGAGTAGGATCAAAACAAAACAAAACAAAAGTTCAGTGGTGTATCATATCATTTCAATATTTAAAACAATTTTTATCAATTGGCGATAAATTAGTGCATATTTTCGACAATTCGTCATTTTTCTATTTCAGAAGCATTAATTTAGCGTTAATTGTATATTTACCGACAATTTCGTCATTTCAAAGGTAAAATCATGTCTGTCAAAAAAGCCGTACAAAAACGCAAGGGTTTTTTATCTGCGATCACCGAGTGTTATGTGTTGTCGCAGACTGCGGAAAAAGATGAAAGAGCGAGAAACGAGTTTCAAGTGAGGTATGCCGATTTGGATGAAACCTTCGATAAATGCATGCTGGCACATAATGACGTCATTATGTTGCTAGACGACTCGGACGATGAGGAATTTAAAACGCAGGATGCGATCCTTTCAGAAGCTCGTAAATATTTTTATGCGTGTAAGGGGGTTTACTCTAAAATATTTCCGGTTGAGGCCCCATCTTTTTCGGGATCATATGTTCGACAAAACGAATACGAAACTCCAAAACTCAAAGAGTTAGGTATTCCCATATTTCGAGGTGATAAAAAATTATGGCCAAGCTTTTTCGATCTTTTTAATAAGTCTAAGTCTAAGTAACGTTCGAAAACTTCAATATTTATTTTCATATCTCGAGGATGAGCCTTTAAAATTGATATCAGGGATTAGCTTATCTGATCAAAATTATAAAATTGCTTACGACAAATTAGTCAATAGATATCAAAACAAGCGAGACCTCGCAAATGATGCTTTGAGCTCAATTATGAACTCCACCTTAAAAAACGAGTCAGCTAAAGAATTGCGTAATTTAATTGACACCTTTTCTGAATCCCTAGAAATTTTAAAATCACTTAGCTTTGACGTTGACAGTTGGGACTTTATTATTTTTTTCATTTTATTAGAAAAATTGGATATTCCAACGCGTTCAAATTTCGAAATGAGTCACGCCAATACTAATACCGAAATTCCCACTTTTCAGTCACTTTTTCAATTTCTAGAAAAAAGATGTAAAGTTTTGGAATCACTTCCTCAATCAACAGCACCCAAAAAGGTGCCTATCTATCAAAAATCAAATTCTATGCAAAATCAGTCTGGGCAAAAGCCTACCTATCAAAATTCAAATTCTATGCGAAATCAGTTTGGGCAAAAGCCTACCTATAAATCATCCAACTCGCCTTTTATAGGACTGGCTGGCACCTCAACTAATTCGAGTACGGGAATAAAATGTTTCCGATGTAATCAAGGTCACGTGCTTTCGAAATGTCAAACATTTCTTGATCTCTCACCTATCGATCGCCTATCTTTCGTCAAACAGAAAAAATTATGTTTAGCGTGTTTTCATCCCTTGCATAATGTAGATACGTGCAAATCAAAATATTCATGCAGGACTTGCAATAGTAAAAGGCACCACACTTTAACTCATATCTTAGAAACTAATCAAGAGTCTGGAAGCCAAGATACTAGTCCTGTCATTCACACACCACCTGTCAATAATCTTCATGTGTCATTGAATGCCTCAGGACCTTCAGGTACCTTTCTTTTATGCACCGCCATAATAGATGTTATGGACGGTTGCGGAAATTTTCAACCTGTAAGGGCACTGCTTGATTCTGGATCACAGACTGGATTCATCAGTGAAAAGTGTATTCAGCGTCTTAATCTTCCTAGGCGAAGTTACACCACTGAAATATTCGGATTAAATCAGATGTCTTCTTTTACTTCCAAAGGGCTCGTTCAATGTCACATTAAGCCACAAGGACAAGTCACTCCTTTACTTAATTTCGAAGCAATTGTTGTTCCACAACTATGTTCCAATATGCCTACATTCTCCTTGAACGATAATCAGTGGAAACACTTGGGAAACCTTAAACTTGCCGACCCATCTTATTTCAAATCTAGACCTGTGGACCTGGTTATTGGTTGCGAGCTATTCGCACAGATTTTCAAGGAGGGCAGGGTTCTTGGACAGGTAGGGCAGCCTTCAGCCCTTGAAACTATCTTTGGCTGGGTCGTCATGGGAAAGGTTGACGAAGTAGGTAGTCTTACGGAACGAACCAGTTGTTTTTTAACGAGTCATTCACCTCCTTTAGAGGTCATTCTCCCTAGGTTTTGGGAAATCGAACATTTGCCTAAAAAACAAATCTTATCAAAGGAAGAAAAACAAGCAGAATCAATTTTTACTGCTAGTGTATTACGGCAACCGAGCGGTAGATTCATGGTAGATCTTCCGTTTAAAGATAAAATAAACCCTGACCTAGGAAATACTTATCCGCAAGCTTATCGTAGATTTTTACTTCTAGAAAATAGATTAATCAAAAATCCTGATCTGTACACTGCCTATTCAAATTTCATGCAAGACTATATCGATTCTAATCATATGAGTTTGGTTTTATCTAGTCAACCAAAGGTCGACGTATCGTGTTTTTTAGCACATCATTGCGTTTTAAAGCCGGAAAGCTTGAGTACAAAATTAAGGGTGGTCTGGGATTGTTCAGCAGTCACCCCAAAAAATATTAGTCTCAATGACACATTGTTATCTGGACCGAAACTTCAAAAAGATATTGCTTCTTTACTCCTTACATTTCGTCTTAATCCTATTGCCTACATTGCTGATATCAAACAGATGTTCCGTCAAGTCCTTATCAGTCCTTATCACCGTCCTTATCAAAGGATATTGTGGAGGTTTTCTCCACAGGACCCACTTTCAGTGTGGGAACTTTCTACTGTCACTTTTGGCATGACATGCTCACCTTTTCTAGCCATGCGTACCTTAAATGAGCTGGCAGAGAGAGAAAAGGAACGTTTTCCTATGGCTAGTACTGTTCTAAAAACGTCAATCTATATCGACGATATCTTGGGAACTAGCCCTTCGCTTTCTGAAGCTCTCTCCCTTCAAACAGAACTCAATGATTTGTTGAAGTCGGGAGGATTTGAACTTAAAAAATGGGCAAGCAATTGTCCTGAGTTATTGGCAACATTGCCAGAGTCCGATCGTCAAATGCCTCTCTCTTTCGACAAGGAGGAACCCCACTTTATCAAAGTTTTAGGACTTCAATGGCATCCAAAAAACGACATTTTTTCTTATCAATGCCGAATGAAGGACAAACCCCCAACCAAACGTTCTATTTTATCTATCATAGGAACAATCTTCGACCCTTTAGGTTTTCTTTGTCCCTTGTTGCTACAAGCAAAATTTATTTTGCAACAGTTGTGGATATCGAAAATAGGCTGGGACGAAGAACCAGATTCTTCTATCATCGACTCTTGGAACAAACTTCGTTCTGAATTCCCGCTTCTTTCCAATTTTCAATTACCCCGACAAATCAAACTGTCAAAAACCAATACCTGTCAAATCATCGGCTTCTGTGACGCTTCAATTCGAGGCTACGCAGGCGTCGTATATTTTCGTGTAGAAGAGGAAAACAATATATCTGTTTCTCTCATATCTGCAAAATCTAGGGTCGCGCCTATAAAGTCACAAACTTTGGCTAGGCTAGAACTCCTAGGCGCATTTCTTTTAAGCGAATTAATTGACTTCGTTTTATCTAGCTATGAAGGAAAAATAACTTTTACAAATATCGTTACTTTCTGCGATTCGCAAGTCGTATTGCACTGGCTTTCATCCCCTCCTAATCGCTGGCAAACCTTTGTTGGAAATCGCGTCAGTAGAATCCAAGAAATCATTCCCTCAAACTCGTGGCGCTACATTCCTTCTGCTTTGAATGCAGCCGATATTGCGTCACGAGGGGCCACCCCTTCACAGCTCATGTCACATGACATGTGGTGGAACGCACCGTCGTTTTTGTGGTCTCCCGAAAACGAATGGCCCGATTTTCATAAACCAAAAATGCCGATTGATTTCGGAGATATTAATCTGGAGGAAAAGCCAAAAGTCTGTTGCAATGCGATAATTGATGTCAACTTCTTAGATCAGCTTCTTATCAAATATTCATCTATATCCAAAATTCAACGTATCATTTGTTATGTCCTTCGAATAGTTAACCTTTTTCAAAACCATTCCTATCAAAAACCCACTAAGCCGCCGGACCAAAAAGTTATTTTTGAGAATATTGTTTTTCCTACCACCGGTGAGATGCAAAGTGCGTTACACCTTCTTATCAAACGCGTTCAAGGTTCTTGTTTTTCTGAGCTTTTTTCTGAGTTATCTAAGGATAAACCAATACCGAAACCTTTGCGAAAACTTTCACCTTTTCTTGATGAGAATAATATCATTAGAGTCGGTGGCAGATTACAAAAATCTGACCTTTTGTCTTATTCTGCAAAACACCCCGTCTTACTTTCGAGTGACCATCGTTTAACTACACTTCTTATCGAGTCCGCTCATCGACAATATCTTCATCCTGGGTTTAAAACATTACATAATCTGCTTTTACAGCAATTTTGGATATTATCTGCCAGACGGGCAATTCAAAGAACCATATCCAAGTGCTTGCAATGTTTTAGAATCAACCCTAAACCCTATAGACCGCCCATAATGAGTTCACTTCCCGCTCATCGAATCAATCAGCTTAAACCTTTTTCGAGTGTAGCTATCGACTTTTGTGGACCTTTCTTTGTGATTCCTCATCGTTACCGTGGTTGTAGAGCTTTCAAATCGTATGTCTGTGTGTTTGTCTGTACGGCCACACATTGCGTGCATTTGGAATTAACCATGGAACTGTCCACCGAAGGGTTCGTAGGTGCATTCCATCGATTCATCTCTAGACGCGGAAGCGTGACGCAATGCTGGTCAGATCAAGGCAGTAATTTTATAGGGTTTCGTAACCAATTACTGGATTACGCAAGAAGTGCTGCCACCAGACTTTCTATTCGTTGGCATCTGGGACCTCCTCTCAGTCCACATTTCAATGGCCTGGCAGAAGCTGGCGTCAAAAGTTTTAAAACTCACTTTGTTCGAGTTGTCGGCGACCAGAAGTTGTATATCATGGAGATGTCCACCCTTACCTGTCGCCTAGAAGCCGTACTTAATAGTCGCCCTTTATCTCCTGCCTCTTCAGACCCACACGATCTTCAACCTCTTACCCCTGGGCATTTTTTGACACTTGAACCCCTCAACTCTGAAATTCCGGAGTCAGATTTGTCCGAGGTTCCCCTAAATCGGCTCTCGAGATGGCAACTAATCCAAAAACTACATAATGATTTTTGGAAACGGTATTCTATAGAGTATTTGCATACGCTACAACAGCGACACAAGTGGGCTGATTTGTCCCCAAATATCAAATTAAATGATTTGGTTATCATAACAAGTGATCACATTCAAACGCCTTTGAAATGGCCGGTCGGTCGGGTCATCGAACTGCATCCCGGCGGGGACGGTCAGGTGCGTGTTGCGACGGTAAAAACGGTTACCGGTGTTTATAAGCGGCCAGTTGTAAAACTGTGCCTCTTGCCAAATTAAAAGTAATTTTAATTTTCTACCTTTTACCGGGTATTACAATAGGTTTTTATTATTTTTTTTTTTTGAATTTTTTGTTTGTTTGTTTTGCTTTTTTCGGGATTTCGTTATCTCTAAATAAACTTACGATACTTATCTATTTTCATTCATTTATATTTATCGGTCGATTCTTTTTCTTATATCTATATCTGTCCGGTTGAGATTCTAAATTTGTGTGTTTTGGAGGGCAGTTATGTTAGCTCCCGCTAAATTTCGCGGTTGTTTATATATATTTTTAAAAACACACAACTGTATGAAAGGCAAAGCGCATTCAGCGTATTTGGACATGCGCACCAACAACCGGTGAGATCATTGTCAATCGCCAAGAGAAAAAGGCGTGTTAATTTCGTTCTCCAACTATTTTAAATATCTACACCTGAAAGTGCTCGATTTTTGTGTACTGAAGCATAGAACTGGAAACTTCAACCCTTCAGCTACGTGGTGACATCATTAGATCCAATCGGGGGCCCCTGGGAACGAGGAGAACTTGAATGCAAAGGAGGTGAGTGCTTGTCTATGATTACCGTTGTGTGATATCAATATTTTACCTATGGACATTTTGATTATTTCGTAATTTCATATCAATCTTTATGTTTGCTCGCGATATCATTAAAAATATTTACAGTCCATTCATTGCTTTTAACGTTTTTCTATCCGCGAGTTAACAGCCCTCTTGTTAGTTTTTGAGATACAGGGTGAAAACTATATGAAGCACGTTTAACTTTATTGCAAATAAAAATTAAATTTCTCGAAAACGGAAGCAGCAACAAATTATTTGTTAACACATATTGGTAGTACTCTTTAGGTACTATAAGTAACTGAAAAAAATCTGTGGCCCTCTAGTTAGTTTTTGAGTTCCAGGTTGGAAACTATATAAAACACGTTGAACTTTATAGAAAATAAAAATTCAATTTCTCGAAAACGGAAGCAGCAACAAATTACTTGTTAACACATATTGATAGTACTCTTTAGGTACTATAAGTCACTAAAAAAACTCTGTGGCCCTCTAATTAGTTTTTGAGTTACAGGGTGAAAACTATATGAAGCACGTTTAACTTTATTGCAAATAAAAATTCAATTTCTCGAAAACGGAAGCAGCAACAAATTATTTGTTAACACATATTGGTAGTACTCTTTAGGTACAATAAGTAACTGAAAAAAATCTGTGGCCCTCTAGTTAGTTTTTGAGTTCCAGGGTGGAAACTATATGAAACACGTTGAACTTTATAGCAAATAAAAATTCAATTTTTCGAAAACGGAAGCAGCGACAAATTTTCCATTTACATACACATTTAGTGCTATTTGAGCGCTAGGAAGTGTATAAACAACTCTGTGGCCCTCCTGTTGGGTTTAGAAATACAGTACAAAATATGTTATTTTAATTTTTTTTTTAATCGTACGATTGGAATTAAATAATTTGTTTTACACGATGCAATGAAAGACTCTTAGCAACAAATTATGCTTTTTGTTTAAGATTAATATCTTTAAAGACTACCGAGATACAAGGTGGCCCCTCAACTTTACTCGGCGCACAGTGGTCTTTGACCGAGGGGTCATCGGCACCCTAAAATTTTGTACAGCGTCCAACAGGACTTGGGTCCTGTCGTGTACTGTTGGGTCCTGTTGAGTACTGTTGGGTCCTGTTGGGTCCTGTCGTGTACTGTCGAGTACTGTTGGGTCCTGTCGAGTACTGTTGGATCCTGTTGAGTACTGTTGGGTCCTGTCGTGTACTGTCGAGTACTGTTGGGTCCTGTCGAGTACTGTTGGGTCCTGTTGGGTCCTGTCGTGTACTGTCGAGTACTGTTGGGTTCTGTCGAGTACTGTTGGGTCCTGTTGAGTACTGTTGGGTCCTGTTGGGTCCTGTCGTGTACTGTCGAGTACTGTTGGGTCCTGTTGAGTACTGTTGGGTCCTGTTGGGTCCTGTCGTGTACTGTCGAGTACTGTTGGGTCCTGTTGGGTACTGTTGGGTCCTGTCGAGTACTGTTGGGTCCTGTTGAGTACTGTCGAGTCCTGTTGGGTCCTGTCGTGTACTGTCGAGTACTGTTGGGTCCTGTTGGGTACTGTTGGGTCCTGTCGGGTCCTGTCGAGTACTGTTGAGTACTGTTGGGTCCTGTCGGGTCCTGTCGCGTACTGTTGGGTCCTGTCGTGGTACTGTCGGGTCCTGTTGTGAAATTTGTACAGTACTGTTGAAAGCTGATGACCCCTCGTCTTTGACTCAATTTTTTCATATTTTTTATTTTTGCTTAATAACGCTCTCAGGTGCTTTAAATAGCGGTAACAAATTCGAACGGCCTTTTATAAGGGTACTACAAGTGTTTTTACCTTAATACTATCAAGAATAACAAAAATATTAACAAAAAACAGTTTTTAAAAAAAAAAAGAAAATTGTAAGTCTTTTGGGATTCTTTAATATTGGTTGCACATCCCCATCTCGAGCAACAAATTATGGCGTATCGCCTTTCAGTCCAGAGTTATGAGGTGGCCCCTCAGCTTTACCGTAAAGTCACAGGGGTCGCGATTTCTCGTTAACGCGGCTGCAGCAAAAAGTTAATTCTTCGGTAACAAATTAGCAACAAATTAGCACCAAATCCTGGCATATGAAATTTGGTGCCCCCTTATGGTGGTCCCTCCTTTACTTACGTCACATATTGAATAATATCTACGTGCTAAATTCAACGAACCGATTTCGCTGATTCATACCCTGTTGTGCGCGGCAGGAATGCAGCTTTGTTATTGATTTAAATAAATAATTAAAACATGTTTGCAATACAAGAATAAACGAGCATCTTTAGAGAGAAGGGTAAAATTTAATTTTGTCCGCCATCTTGGATTTTCAGACGGCGGACAAAAAGATACATTTGGTCAAAACTCTGATTAATTCTCTGTTAAGTGCAGTTTGTCCCATTAAAATCGATAGGATAGTTTAAAAGTTATAATGAAAAAAAATTGTCCGGTTTTTGTTGGCCCACCCGATATGTGTACCAAGGTATATGCTTCGAGCATTAAATGCGCAATTCTTACAATAATTTCACGAATCTGGAACATGGAGCAATACAGTTGCATGCAATATTAGTGTCCCTAAATGAGACATATTTGTTTGTTTATAAAACTGACGCCATGTCAGGGACCCTAACCTTGCATGCAACTGCAAGTGTATTGCTTCACGTCAAGCGGCATTTAGCATATAAGGTGTTACTAATTGTAGCATAAAGACCATTTTTGCCCGAAGTTCATCCAAAAAGGTAGCTTTTTGCATAGTCCCATAAAAACAAATCATTGATTGATTTGCCAACTCCCTCGTAAATTGCCATTAATGAAAAAAAAACCAATGATATTGTCACCCAAAATCGCAGTCAAGACATTTTTTTGAGGATACTGCATCCATTCTGCAGTATGCAAATGTTTGTGTTTACGTGACCGAAAACGAACAACGGAGGGATTATGGCGCCCATTAATTTAAAAAATTTTCGTTTTTTTCACTTTAACACTCCCGCTTCAAAATTTTTCGGACGGTTAAGGGTCAAATTGAAATGGAACAACGGGACGCCGCCAACTGGGCGCCGGGCTACCTCGGCGCCGCCAAATGGGCGCCGGGCCATCTCGGCACTGGACTAAAAACAAATTTTTGATAAAATGTGCAGATAAAAAACTAAATAGAAAAATTATTTGTACAAAAACATCTTTAAAAATCCTTTACGCAATTTTCTTGAAATTTGGTTTTGCTAAGTAGAGTTAAATCCATTTAGTCGAGTGTTGAAATTTGTGAGGTGTAGTGTTCTGGTAACCTGGTAACAATACAACTTACGTTTTTTATTACAATGGCGGATCAAAAATGGCAACACTCGACTTAATGGATTTAAATTTACTTAACAAAACCCATACGAAAATCTAACAACCAGTGGGCAAGGAGTAACGAAGAAAAAGCAGATATTTTTGCAAGTCATTTAGAAAAAACATTTCAGCCCCACGAAGCACCAGATGAACACTTTCATTTAAATGAACCCCATCAAATCGAGGACCATATTAAGCTTACATCACCAAAAGAAATATTAACAGAAATCAAAAATATTAATTCGAAAAAAGCCCCAGGGTATGATCTTATTAACGGGGTAGTCATAAAACAACTCCCCAGAAAAGCTATCGTAAAACTATGCAACCTAATTAATGCGTCTTTTAGGCTTAGGTATGTACCTAAACTGTGGAAAGTTGCAGAAGTTATCATGATTCCAAAACCGGGAAAACCACTCCATGACGTGTCATCTTACAGGCCAATATCTTTGCTGCCAATTATATCCAAGCTCTATGAAAAATTATTGCTTAAAAGAATAAAACCCATCATAGAAAGACAAGAAATTATTCCATCTCATCAATTTGGTTTTCGAGACAAGCATTCCACGATAGATCAAGTACACAGAATTACTAATATAATAGAAAAAGCACTAGAAGAGGGAATAGTTTGTTCTGCAGTTTTTCTAGATGTAGCACAAGCATTTGACAAAGTGTGGCATGAAGGCCTTAATTTTAAACTAAAAAGGTTTCTGCCAAAACAATATTCGGATATTTTGGAATCATACATATCTGATAGACATTTTAGAGTAAAACAGGAAGACTCATACTGAAATTTAAGAGAAATTCAAGCAGGCGTACCCCAGGGTAGCGTACTACGCCCTTATCTATACTTATTATTCACTTGTGATATCCCAAAGCCAGAAAATTGTCACTTAGCAACATTTGCCGATGATACTGGTTTATTGACGGTAGAAAAATCTATTGAAAAATGCATAGAAAAACTTCAGGATGCAGTCACCCAAATTCACAGTTGGACCACAAAGTGGCGAATAAAATTAAATGAAACCAAATCAATTCATGTTGATTTTACAAACAAAAATATAAATCACATACAACAACATTCCAGTACCATATTCGAATCAGGCAAAATATCTAGGTATGACACTTGATGCCAAATTGCGCTGGAAAGCACATGTTAAGAAAAAAAAGAAGAACTTGAGATAAGGTATAGAAAAATGAACTGGCTAATTGGAAGGAAGTCCAATTTAACAATTCATAATAAGTTACTGCTTTATAGACAAATACTGAAACCAGTATGGACATATGGTATTCAACTATGGGGTTGTGCTAAAGAGAGTAACATTCTAGTTGTACAGAGATTTCAAAATAAATTATTAAGAAACATTGTGAATGCACCTTGGTACGTTCGAAATAGTGACCTTCATCGAGATCTAAAAATCGAAACTGTAGCAGAGACTATAAAAAAGTACGCAAAAAGCCATGAAGATAGACTCCATCGGCATGTGAATGTGGAAGCAATTCAGCTTCTAGACAATACTATGCTAGTTCGACGACTAAAAAGAGTGAAGCCGTTTGAACTAGTAAACTAAGTGAATTACACATAAAACAAAATAATGCTATAAACACAACACAATTGTGAGTTACAGACTAAACAAAGCGGGGAGAACTGTTGAGTGAACCCTAAGTTTAAATCTGACTTTTCTAGTAAATTAAGTTAAAACAAAATTGCTAATTAGTCTTACTGACTAGATTGTAATAAAAAAAACACAGTGTGCTTGACAAATAAAAAAAAAACTTAACAAAACCAAATTTTAAGAAAATTACGTAAAGGATTTTTTAAAGATCTTTTTACATAAATAATAATATATCTATTTTGTTTTTCATCTGCACATTTCATCAAAAAAAAAATATTTATAGACCGAGGTGAAATACCATCGCCCACATCGTTGACAATTGTTTAACTGGAACTTCTGCTGTGGTACAAATTCAATGGTATTTCCCCCGAAATACCATCGAACCATCTGTAGTTTTTCCTAAACGTTATATGTAATCGTAAAGTTTAGTACCCGTGAATAAAGAAAACAACAATTTTTCGTGGCTAAGTGGGCATAGAAAGGCTTTGTTTCTCTTGTATTTTTCCGTGGGCAGCTCGAAAGCTGGTTCGAACCCACGGGGTCCAAGATCTAATGGACACCTATAAAGTGTTGACAGTTAACTGTTTGGTCCTTAAGGGACTTCAGAATACTGCATGGTCAATGTGACACTTTTGTAAAGCTATAGAATGGGTATATGAATCTCACCTTACGATATTGGTAAAAGAAGTAAATAAATAATACCTGCGATACCGAATGCTTTCACATTGACCCGACCTGAGGAACAAATTATGTGACGGTCATTAGTGATGTTTTTAATTTCATCTGCATGCCCTTTATTTTTACTCTGGTAGTTTCTTTTGTATTTGTTGTATCGCAGGCATTATTTATTTATTTCTCTTACCAATATCGTAAAATGAGATAAATATACCGTTTCCTATAGCTTTACAAAAGTGTCACATTGACCATGCAGTGTTCTGAAGAGTCCCTTAAGGTCAAAACAGTTAACTGTCAACACTTTATAGGTGTCCATTAGATCTTGGACCCCGTGAGTGTACAGCTTTCGAGCTGCCCACAGAAAAATACAAGAGAAACAAAATCTTTCTATCTACAGAATGACAAAAACTTCGTAAGGACGAGAGGTCACGATGTATTCCTCTAAAGGCGTAGAGCCAGGTGGTTAACAATGGAGGTTTTGGTTTCTTCTCTGGGTACTCAATTTGACTTAGTAATTTTAATTCCTCATGAAAGCAGCATTGATGTTTGATATAATAATTTTTATAATTCGGTAGGTTTGTCATGATATGGCGTTACAAATATAGCCGAACATGCAAAAATTGTTATCTACCGTTCTCAGGTTCGGTTATCTTTTTAAGGAGCAAAAGTATCATACAAAATTTGTAACTTGGTGACGCTATGACAAAAATGGCCGATGGGTGAAAATTATAATATACTGTTCTCAAGTTTGATTTTGTAAGGAGTATCAGTATAATACAAATTTAGATACATTATAAAACCAGGATCAATGTTTGGGATAATATTTTTTTAAATTATATTGCTTGGTTACGCTATCACGTTACAAAAATGGCCAAACTGGCGAGTACGGTTTTCTTTGTAAGAAGTAAATGTATCTTACAGATTTGAATACAGCATAAAGTAAGGATGAATGTTTGGATTTATATTTTATAAAGTTCTGTAGCTATGAGGCTATGACGTCATAAAGATAGCCGATAGGGTAATCCTAGTAAGCTGTATTAACGAGGTAAGGGTTTGTTTTTTAATTTTTATTGACAACAAACTAATTTTAAGATCAGTGGTTATTAACATGAGATAGGTATGCATGAGACTCTACCTTTACCTTCGTTAATTTTTATACTAAAAATACAACTATTTGAGTTTTTGTTTAGGTTTTTAGACGAACAAAAGAAGTTACCGCACTAATGGTCTTTTATTAACTTTTTTCTAACTAATCCTATCACAAAAAAAATCTTTTCTGTCTTGATGACACACACACTCAGACATACCGCACACACTCTCCCTCGTTCGTTTTGTTTTTACCCTTTCACTCTTAATTTGAAAATAAAGCAGACCAGTAAAGTTTTGTTGCTGCTCACCATTGTGCGGGTATATTCTATAACACCCCCCTGCTGAGATTTTTGTTCGTCCTCAACGATTTATTAGAGACTTATTGGAATAAAACCTGACTTTATTCTAGACTCGACTTTATTCTGACACATTTGCACAGAAAACTAACAGCTGACCTCTCAAAATTGACATATCAAAGCCAAATTTAATAATACAGTCGCTAACTTCCACTTAATAAATACCGACACTAATAAATCCGGTTTTTAAATACACAAAGGCGGAATTTTGAAGCTGCTTTTTATATGCAAATCTGTCACCATAGGGTCGATGTTCAAATAAAGTCAGGTTTTATTCCAATAAGTTCCTATTGATATACAAACATATTATTAAACATTGACATTGGTAAGAAACTTACTACTAAAACTTATCTTAATAACAAAACACATTTTTTTTTAAATTAAGTTTATTTAACTGATGTAAATCTTAAGGTATCAATAGAAAAATATATTTAGATTTTTATTTAGAAGCGACAGTTTGTTATTTTTCAATTACTACTTTGGATTACATAGTTTAATTTCGTTCACTACATAGGTATAAGGTTTGAAAAGCAACTGTTTTCTGTAAAGGACATATGGGAGTAGGTAAGATTATTTGCATGTTTGCCCCAAGCAATCTGGGGTTATTAATAGGACATGATAAAGCATTGTGTCGAACAATGCTAATTCTTGGAAAAGCTGGGATTGAATACGTTTGAATTGGCTTTCTAGCTAATGCGGAGTTTGGAAATTTTAAAACTTGATCATTGCTGGTAAAAAAAATAAGTGTGTTTTGGGGATACTAAATCAAAAGTCTGCGCTTCTACAAAATCTAAATATTTTTTATTTATTGAATCTAAATTTGGAGAGTCACTATTCTGGTTATTGTCACTATTAGAGTTAACACTCGTACAATTTTGGTTATTGTCACTATTGGAATTTTCATTGTCACTATTCCGAATACTATCGTCACTATCTGAGCTATCATCAGCATCGGTTTCAAGATCCGAAATTTCCTCATCAGTTTCATCGAACGTGTCACTTTCGAAACTAAGTCTTTCTTTATCCGGAACAAGTCTAAGATCGTCTATGTGCACTTTCACATTTGCGTCTTCGCGTTCAATTATATATACATTGTCACTTAGTTTTGTTGTCACTTTATATGGACCTTTTCATGAAAGTCCAAACAGGTCACTTTTGAAATTTCTTTGAATGACTTTGTCACCAATTTTAAATGGTTTAGGGTTATTGTTATCGCCCTGTGTGTACTTCTTTTGATATTCATTTTGTCCTTTTCTTTTATTGTATTTGAAAAGAAGGGTGATTTCTACCTCCTAGAATAGGTAGAGTATATCCCAATAAAGTATCCGCTGGTGATTGTCCCGTGGCGGCGTTTTTTCTGTTCCTTAAACAAAAGAGGGCGCGGGGCACAAAACGATCCCATTGGTGTGGTTCCTTATCCGCGAGGAATACTTTTAAAATCTTTTTAAATTCTTGATTGCGGCGTTCGACTGGATTAGCACGTTGTTTGTAAATCGGTGTAGTTTCAAATTGAATTTTATGGATTTTACAAAAATCGGCCCACACAGCGGATCTAAATTGTGTCCCATCATCCCCTATAATTTTTTGAGTGTACCCAAACCTCGAACAGATTTCCGTATCTACAAACTGAACTACTTCAGCTGCAGTAGCTGTCTGAACACATTTTGCTTCATACCACCTGGTTAACAAATCTTCAACCGCGATGACGAAACGATTTCCTGAATCAGTCTGTGGATTCAATTTTTTTCAATTTATTTTTTTCAATTTATTTCTAAGATACATACATTTTTTTTTGGTTTTAGTACAACTTATCATAACAAAAATTATGCTTCTAGAAACATCACAATCCTAAAGACAAACGTCGCGCTAGGCATTTTTGTATAGTTACACAAGCAAATCTAATATGATAAATCACACTAATTTTATAATTATTTTTTGAACACTTAACACAAAAGTTTAATTCAGTTTAATACCAATATTTGAATTGTTTTGCTAATTATAAATCAGTTAATAGTTTACTTTATTGATACATGCACAAAATATTTTTTGTAAAGATTAATTATAATTATTTATTATATCAAAGATTTATTATTTTATTGATTTCTTCACTAGCAAGCATAAAGAGTCTTGTTTTCACTAATGTTTTAAACGATTTTAAATTAACTGTATTTTGTAGTACAGATTTTTTCAACTCTGTTGGAAAGTGATTAAAGACTTTTGGAAATAAATACATGTGATATCTCTCACCTATATTTTTGGAAGCTTTTTGCTCTGCTATGTTGTACTGAGTGGTATTTCTCGTATTTTTTTCATGCGAGTGTAATTTTAAATTACTCCTATTTTTAAAGCAAAATAAGCTCAAGTGATAGTAATAAATTTGTCTAATATCCAATACTTTTGATTCTTGGAATAATCGATTTGTAGGATATAGAAAATGTCTAAAATAGATGGTTTTTAAAATAGCTTTTTGTGTAATATTTAGTTTTTTTAGATGTGAATCATATACGCCCCCCCATGCCAAGATGCCGTATTGTAGTCTACTTTCGACTAAGCCATAGTAGTATATTCTTATAGTGTTTGTGACTTGTTTTACGTGGATATTCCATTTTAAATGTTTGTCAATGTGGACTCCTAAGTATTTAACAGAATCTGTAGAATTTATTGTTACATTATTTACCAAAAGACAATCATAATTTGGTAAATTCCTTTTATTGCAAGAGAACGGCATAAAATATGTCTTATCAAAATTTATTGTTAGTAATTTGTAATTAAAGATGTCAAAGATATCATTTAAGTTTCTCTCCGCAATAATTTTTAACTCCTGCCAAGATTCTGCCTCAAAGAAGATAACGGTATCGTCACAGAAACTAAAGATCGTTCCTTGAAGCCGATGTTCGAGAATATTATTTATATAGAGGGTGAAAAGAGTAGGACTAATCACTGTACCTTGAGGTATGCCAAAGACAACGGTTTCTTCTTTTCTTGTTTGGTTTTTAATTTTAGTATATTGCTTCCTTTCGTTTAAATATGACTCGAATAGTCTAAACGGCACACCTCGTACACCCGCATCCTGCAAAGTCTCCAACATCTGCGAGTGACTCACAGTGTCGAAGGCCTTTGCAAGATCCAAGAACACACACAGTGATGGTTTTCCTTTGTCTAAAGCACCATATATTTTTGCAGTTAAAGCCGTTATTGCATCTTGTGTATTTTTACCTTTTTGGAACCCATATTGGTTTTTTGAAATAATAGAATGTTTTTTCAAATATTTTTACAACCTTTTATTTAAAACTTTTTCATATATTTTGGTAAATTGTGTTATTAAGGAGATTGGTCTATAGTTCGACATAAAATTTTTATATTTGTTTTTACATAAATGGGTTTTATGGTTGTTATTTTAAATAGGTCAGGGACGACTCCAGTTTTAAAAGAAGTATTTATTATATGCGCCAAAGGTTCCACAATATAGTCAGTTATGTTTTTTATTGTTTCAATTTTTATTTTATCTACCCCAGGTGCTTTTTTATTTTTTAAATGTTTTATAATATGTTTTACTTCAACTTTATCGGTAGGTTTTAAAATAAATGTTTGTTTAATAATTTGTTTATTTTTTAGAGGATTGTTTGGTATTTTTTTTATTTTTCCGGCTAGGTTCTTTCCGACGTTTGCAAAAAAATTGTTAAATGTATCTGCAATTTCTTTAGGATTAGTTAGAAGCTGTTTATTGTTGTATATTTGGTTTATTTCTGAGGTTTTAGAATTTGAATAAATATTTTTTACTGTATTCCATAGATTTTTTGAACAATCTTTATTATTATTAATTTGCGCTTCGTAATATTTAATCTTTGCTTTTTTTAATAGTATATTAAGTATTGTTCTGTACCTCGTAAAATTTAATTTAGTTTGTTCATTTGTATTTTTTTTGTATAATTTGTATAGTATATTTTTTTTATTTACTGATTTCACTAGCGCATGTGATATCCAGGGCTTTCGTTTAAAAGATTTTTTTGTAATTTTCATTGTTGTTATGTTTTGTTTAATTTTTGTTGTTATTAAATCAAGAAAATACTGTGCTTGGTCGTTTACATTTTTGATCTCATAAAAATAATTCCATTTTGTTTGTGCCATATCCTGTTTTAATTTATTTTCATTAATTATATCGTATGAGGAGTAAGAGTCTAAATAATTGTTTTGTACTTTAAGATGCATATTTACAATTGTTGAATGATGATCTGTTATGTTTGTCTTTATAATGGCTGGATAAACTTTTTCTTTAAGATATTGACTTCGACACGGCATGTATATGGTCAATACACGTTCCAGAATCAGGTCGGGTGATTTTATTAATTAATGATTCAAAATTTTGCGCATACAGAATATTGAGAAGGTCTTGGCTTACTTCACCCCCCCCCCCCCCCTATATATAACTATATTTTTTACTGTCTCTAAATAATCGTTTAAAGCACTAACAAAGCTATTTGCATCCTGGGCTGGAGGCTTGTATATGGCAGTTATTATAATTTTCTTTTGGTCATATGAATAACTTAATTTATTATTTATATAAAAAATAACCCCATCATTTTTATTGATATTCCCTTCATTGTATAACAAATCGTAGTTTTCTAGATTAAACTGTGCTTTATCAGACACCCTGAATGTTTCTGTTAAAATAATGCAATCGAGAGGACTATGTAGTTCTGAAAGATTAACCAAAAGTTCATTTAAATTCTTATTTATGCTTCTAATATTCTTATGAAAAATTTTAAATATGTTTGAATGCGTATCTTTATTTAAATATTTTGTATAATCGGAAAATAGTTCAAATTTTTTGTATCTATAAATTCGTAATTAAAATCTCTGACAAAATTCATTGCTATCAATTTTTAATTATTTAAGACTAAATTACTAAATTTATTTATCCTAGACTAGAAATTTTTATTTTTGACTGCTGTATGAAGTAGAGCGTAACTTCTTTTTTTCCACTTGTACCAAGTTAGGTAAAGCCTTGTTTCCTATTTTATTTTTGTTTGTGTTTTTGGGAGTATCGTTTTGGTTTCCTTTTTGTTGTGCAGCTTTGATTTTTTCTTCGGTAGGAACTTTAGTTTCCTTTAGCTTCAAAGGTTCGAATTCGGGTTGTTCGGTAATGTAGACTGTTGGGGTTGATGGTGCGCTATTTACTTGGCGGCTATTTTCGCACTCCATAAACAAGATATCGTCTTCACTCAAAATTTGACCGTCGGAAGTATGTAGTTTTTCTCCTTTAATGTATGCTTTTTCGTCGGTGGTGGTTTTCAGTATGTTAAGATGTCTTCTTAGAACTTTCTGTGTCGCCCTTTGGCTTGCAGTTAGATCGTGGCAAATACTAATTCCTGTGCCTTTTAGTTTATTGCAATTTTTTAGAACCGTAGTTTTTGTAAAGGCTGAAATAAACTGTACTTTTATAGGTGCGTCTGTTGAAGTTCCGAAACGATAAGCGTTGTTTAAGGATTCTTCGTTTATTGTTATTTCAAGAAGATTTTTAAACTGTTCACAAATGTATTTCGCTGTTAAGTTTTGTGGCTGGGAATTAAGATTAAAAATTAAAATGTTATTTCGTTTTTGTTCTCTCTCCAACTTTTCTATTTTATCTTTTAGTTGTGTATTTTCTTTTTCTAGCGATTTTACTTTAACGTTTAAATTATCAATCTTCAGTGCTACGTTTTTTTCTGTGGCCAATAATTGATGAGACAACTCCTTTTTCGACGATTTAATTTCCAACAAAATTTGACTCAGCGTTACATTATTTTCTGTGTCGCCCATTGTAGTGTAGTGGCTTATCTCAAATAAAACTTGCGTTTTTTTGGCAAGTTTTTTTCCAGGTTCGGTGTGGTATTTCTACGGTGTTTCGGTTCTTAAGTTGTGTTTTTACTGTTTTTTTTACTTGTTTAACTAGTTTGTTATATAAATACTTTATATATGTGTGCAAAATTATTTATTGTTAAGGGTTTACTTACAATTTTTGTATTTTTTACGGAGCTCTTTTAACAACAAACCAACACGTCTAAAGTTGCACACACACATGGATGGATATGATATGGTCCTAAAATATCGAAAGTAAACATTTCGCCTGGATTATTTGGAGGGTGCGCAGTTAGACTTGCTAATTTTTGCATATTTCTACCTTTTGCCAATCTGCAGAGAAGACATATTTCGCCACATCTTTACGCATTTGCGGCCAATAATTTTTTTTTTTAATTTCGCTAAAAAGAGTTGATTCATCGACAGGAGAAATAAAGTTTACATTTATGCTACTAGTATTAGTATGTGAATCTAATATTTGAACATTATTTTCGGGAGGAAGCATTCTGGATAAATCTGTTACACTGCTGGAAATCGTTTCATCACTGTGCGGGTATATTCTATAACAGCTGCCATGCGTAACGGTATAATACAAATTTTAAAACAGCATAGGATCAATGTTTGAGATTATAGGGACCTATTGCAATAGTGCCAGGCACAAATTGTGCCGGGCACTATATTAACAGTTTCGCATTACAAACTGACAGTTGATCTTTCAAAAATGACATACCAAAGTCGAATTTATAAATCCCGTCGTTTATTTTCCATTAATAGTGGCGTCACTATTAAATCCGGCTCGTATAATACACAAAGGCCTAATTTTGAAAGGACACAGCTGTTCTTATAATGAGAAACTGTCAATATAGTCCCCGGCACAATTTGTGCCTGGCACTATTGCAATAGGTCCCTAATAAAGAATTGTTGAAACACAGCCAGGCTATAATTGTGCCAGGCACTATTTTGACACATTCACATTGAAAACTGACAGTTAATCCTTCAAAATTGACATACCAAAGTCGAATTTAAAACATTCGTCGTTTTTTTTTTTCTATTAATAAACGAAGGCACTATTTATTCCGGTTCATATAGTAAACAAAGGCCGTGTGTTGAAAGATCACAGCTGATATTACAATGTGAAGATGTTAAAATTGTGCCTGACACTATTATAGCCTGGCTTTATTTCAATAATTCTCTATTACTTTTTACAGTTATGTAGCTTATTGATGCTATGACTTCACAAAAATTATTGAATTGGCGAAAATACTAATAAACCGCTGTGTTGAACACGCTGCTACTTTTCTCTTGGCTCCTACGAATAGAGATTTTATCTGCAGGCTATATAAGCGACAGTGATAAAGCCAATGTTGGGCATTTTAGCGTTGTTTAAAAATAAATTTTGTTAAATGTTAAATCAGTTAGTCGTATTACTCGCATTGTTTTTGTGCTTAGGGCATGGATGTTTTAATTTACGCCCTTTACAATACATTTGAATTATTTCAGAAGAATTTTTTGAAAAATTTTGATTCATTTCATAGCGGAATTCGGGTGAAAAGAATGAAATGAGCTTTATGCTGTATCTAAATTTAATGATAGTTTTGCCACACCTTAGAATGGTAATATATTTCAATATTCATCTATATATCTCTATAGCTACTATCCAAACAAAAAAAATTGGACCTATTAACAATTTGCTACATTCACTGGCGTTCCGAACATAAAAATTGTTAAAAAATATTTTTTCAAAAAACGATCCTTTACACAATTATCTATAAAAAAACAAACGGCGGGATTTTTTTGTTTTCTCCTGTCTTTGCGGAATCTCCCAAAGAAACCAGAATATGTATGTACGGTAAAAATCGGTTAGTAAAGTTTTTCACAAAACGCTGTAGGACTTTAATGTTTTTTTTAGAAATTCAAAATACTTTCGCTTTTTTTTTACGATAATATTTAAACAAATATAATTATGAGGTTAATGGAATTATTTTTGTTGCTCACAGTACTTTTCTAATCATTTATTCATTTAGTGGCGTGCAATTTACTAAGATGAATGTTCGAAATCCTAACTTCTTTCGACATTGATTTTTATGCGACATTAAAAGTAAAATAAAAAAGTTTAACAATATGACCTGTCAATTTGACATTGGCAGGTTAGTGAAACGAGCTAAGGATGAGCTCTACACGAAAAAAAATTATATCTAATCCAGAAAACGTATTTTCTCGATAATATATCTTCTCTCAAAACAACGGCAACGTCTGCTGTCCAACATTATTTTATTTTTCTTGATCTAGTTTTGAAAAACAAAAAACTGTTTGCCAAATTAAGTATTTAAGTTTTATTGAACGATTCTTAAAATTAAACAAAGAATTACCGTAAGTAAAAGCTTTTTCAAGCAAGATTTTTCTTTTCTTGAATAAAAGCCATTATTGCCTTAATAAGAATTTTAACAAACATTAATTTTCTTAAATCAAAACAAGTTTTTTTTTTCTATCTTCCGTGTAATATACTTTCGGTTATGTAGTCATTGGTTTTCGATAAATCCAATGACAATAAATATTTCCATGTTTACAGACTGCTATTTAATGCCGCACGAATTGTTTTTGGGTTGTTATAGACACAGGCATCTAAGTTAAGTAATAACTTAATATACCAGGGGTGACGCTGTAACAGGTTTTATTTCGTAGATACATGAGGGGCTATTCTAGCCATCAACTACATTAGTAGCATCTCTTATATGATATTGGATACTGGTATTTCAATAATATTTAATATAAATACATATTTCAATAATTAAGTAATTTAATTAATTAACAATGTAATTAAAATCTGTCAAATTTTAAGTAACATGTTACCCAACTTTTTTTGTTATTAAAATTTTGCAACTTTGCCTTACTAACCATGAATTATTTTTGTCACTAATCAATTAGCTGTAATTACCAACCTTTATAAATCACTAAACACTTGTGATATGTATTTTATACATAAACAACAATAAATTAAATTAAAAAAAACATGTCATATTTTTAAGCGTAGGATTATCTTTGCCTATGCATAATCCAATTATTAAATTATTACAATTCATTTTTGGTTCTAGCATAATAGAAAAAATCTGCATTATTTTAAGTAAAATACGCTTTTACGCTCATGTGCACTGAGTTGTTGGAAAAAATCGAACACAGTCGTTATTATGATTAATAAGAACCCTCCTTTAAGTGCAAATGTCAAATTGACAGATCATATTGTTAAACTTTTTTATTTTATTCTTAGTCGCAAAAAAATTACTGTGAGGAACAAAAATCATTCCACTACCCTCATAATTATATTTCTTTAAATATTATCGTTAAAACAAAAGCGAAAATATTCTGCATTTCTAAAAAAAACATTAAAATCCTAAAAAGCTTAGAGTTTCACAGCGTTTTATGAAAAGTTGAACAACCGACTTTTAGCATATATACATTTGCTGGTATTTTTAGGAGCTTTCTAAAAGACAGAAAAAAATAAAAAAAATCCACCGGTTTTTTTTAGCAAACTGCAAGCCTTAGATTTTTTTATATATTTTCGACATATTTCAGAAAAACCACAAAAAAAGCTTAAAAAGTTGATCAACAAAATCCACCGAACACAAACCAAATAAAAGGGTGGGGGTAGATTTCAAAAATTAGAGTTTATGTGAAAATATGGCGTGTGTGATATCAAACGAAAGGTAATTGAGTCTGCAGTTAAACAAAATACATTTTAATTTATTTAAAAAAAAAGGGTGGGGGTATATTTTAAAAATTAGAGTTTAAGTGAAAATATGGCGTGTGTGATATCAAACGAAAGGTAATTGGGTCTAGAGTTAAACAAAACATATTTTAGTTTTTTTGACAAAGGGTGGGGGTAGATTTCAAAAATTCGAGTTTAACTTAAAACATGGCTTATGTGGTATCAAACGATAGGTAATTGAGTTTGGAGTTGAATAAAACATATTTCAGTTTTTAGTTATATTAGCTCACCCGTACACTACATCTATAGAACCTAGTGTGAGCTTAGGTGCCCATATATTGGCAGAGTATTTTTATTTATAGTTATTTCTGTAAAGCATCGTCTTTTGAATAAACATTTTTTAATAATTTTTATGTTTCAAACGCTACTGAATGTAACGAACTGTTATTAGGTCCAATTTTTTAGTTTGGATATTAAGCTGTACTTGTTACCTAATGTTTGATATATATTTTTTGTGAAAAATGCACTAAAGCTAAAAACTGAAACTTTGAACCCCTGTATCTTAGAAATCATAGGTCGCAGGAATATGAGGCAATGCATCGCAGGCAGGACATCAAGATCTACAACATACTGCAATTTAAAAGGAATCCGACCAAAAGACACCACCCATAAGCTCCGGGTGGGATCCATTTAAATAATTAAGATGCAAACTAATAAAACATTTTTATTTTAACTAAAATCAATCAGAAATTTTAACACTAAATTTAAATTTGCAAAAAAATCGAAAACAAACTAGCAATTATAGCATTTGCTAAAAATATAAAATCTTAAATAAATCTTTAATTTATCTATTTTATATAGATTTACATCCGTTCTACATGTCCCGTGAGTTATACGGCCGACGTCGACCTTACCTGGAATCATCTAGAGAAACCCGACTACCTCTAAACCTACCGTAGATGAGAAGTTGCATTTCAGTTCATTTGTTGTAAACGTTTTTACCTTTAGTATTCTTAAGTCTATTATTGTACTCGCATCAATAAAATATAGATTTATTATAAAGCATAAACTCGAAGTGGTTGTTCGATTACTTAATTGGCACAGTCAACGGAGTTCGAAGTTTCAAACGCATCGCGATCGGCTTATTCGGCTTCAATAACTTTTGGTGATTGGCGATTGGCAGTGTGGATTTTACAAAATTGAAAATCCCAGTCTATCGAAGACCTGTGAAGCACAATCATCGGGAACTAGAACAGCATCGTCTAGTTTCGCAAGGATAAGTACTTTTCTGAGGAGAAAATCGCCTAGCAGAACCTTGTTCTTATAGAGGAATGACCACCTTCGCTGTTTACCTGCTTATGTAAGTTGCAATTTATGTCTGATTCCGACGATCAAGTAGATATAATTGAGTGGCTCAAAAATTTAGGACTTGAAACCAACCTTCCTCAAAACTTAAACGCGCAAAGTTCTTCATCCAGTAATCCTTCTCAAACATTGCAGGCGCGCGAATCTCCACAATTCGATTTTTTGTCAGCTTCTAAAGAAGGCCAGACCTTTCTAACAAATTTGATTAAAAGTGAAAATGAGTTTTAAACCAGAATATCTCAATTGCGTACCCAAATTTGACGGCAATCCGAATGATTTATATTGGTATATCAGTATTTGTGACAAAATTGTACAAACATTTTTAAATACAACCGACCCGGGATGTTTTCATAATATTTATTTGTTGAACTCGTTAATCGGAAAACTTGACGGCGAAGCAAGTACTGTCGTAAATATTGATTCATCGACTTCTTGGGCCGATATTAAAAACACTCTTATTCGAAATTTTGCCGACCAAAGAGACGACGTTGCTCTTACAAAAGATCTATGCTCATTAAAACAAGATTCAAATGGAAGTTACACACAATTTTATAACAGAGTTTTACACACTCTTAATTTGCTCTCCTCGTACATAAACACCCACATAGGCACTGAAGAAAATAGAAAGTCACGAATTGATTTTTGTAAAAACCTTGCACTTAAGACATTTTTGTCAGGTTTAATTGACACAGATTTGGCACGAGCCATCCGATCCATGAAGCCTCACGATCTAACAACAGCCTTGCAATATGTCACCGATGAAATGAATAGTTCCTATCTGAAACAAAACGTGTCATTGCCTCAACCTCCGTTTAATCACATTCAAACGCCATAAAGATTTTTCTCTCCTAGACCAAGTTCCATACAGTCTAATGCTTATGCACCAAGTCGTTTGTTAAGACAACCGCCGATAACATTTAGGCCTCAGTCTTTTTATCCTCGACCGGCGTACAGACCACAACAAAGATTTGCTACAAATAGTCAAGTTTTTAGGCCACAAAACATAGTTCGCTCCAACAAATTCCCCAAAAAGCCTTACCGCCGCCCACACCTATGTCAATATCTACGCAAAATAGTTCAAAAATAACGCCAAATAGTAGCTATTATAAACATAATAACTACCAACCAAGCACTTCACAAATGCAAAAAATGGAAGTGGAAGAAATGTATAATACCCAAGCCAACCAACTTTCTCAATATGATCAAACTTTTACAGATCAGTATTACAATGAATATTACCAACAAAACGGTTACTACCCCGAAGATAATCAATTTTGCCTCTCGGAACATTTGGAAAATTGCCAAATCTTTACATCCGAGTCCAGTGACAATGATTTTTTACTATACAACGCAAACGAGCAAACCGATTTAGATGCCGTAAATTTTACAGTGGTCCTCAGTCGAGACAGCAAACTATAACACCGCAAGAAATACCCTTTAATATGAATAGCTCCAGTGAGCTACAATACATTATATTTCCGGAACACAACCTAAAAATACTAATCGACAGCGGCTTGACACGGTCATTTTTAGATCCAAATATAACAAAAAAATTGTACCCGAACCACATAAAAAAAGATCCTCTTGTAGTCTCAACAGTATTTCAAAAGTCCGCTCATCAGTTCAGTGCGCATCTGCCCTGCTCAAAATTATTTAATTTGCCAAAAGCCCAATATCTAAAAATGTTTTTGTTTAAATTTCACGACGTTTTTAATGGCCTTATTGGGATTGACAACCTCAAAATTTTGCAAGCTAATCTTGATTTTAACTCTGGAATTCTCGCTACACCATATGCAAAGGTCAAGTTACAATTTTATAAAACCAAGTCACAAATAAATAATTGTATTACAATACCACCTCGTGTTCATCAGGTAATAAGAGTACCTGTAAACGTAAAAAATGGTGATATAATTATCCCATATCAAAAAATACACAATTGCGAAATCCTAGAATGTTTAACCTCAGCTAAAAATGGTTTTGCCTTGACTACAATCCTAAATAATATATGTGAAAGTGTAACTATGGATTTTTCTTTACAATTTGAAGTAGAAAAATGGAACCGCAAAGAAATTCAAGAAATCAATTTTAATAATATTGTTGACACGCATGAAACAAAATTGGACTTTTCAAAATTTCGTTTAAACCATTTAAATTCGGAGGAAAAAAGTCAACTTTTGACACTAATAAATAACTTTTCAGATGTGTTTTATCAAGAAAATACGCCACTTACTTTTACTAACAAAATAAAACATAATATACAGACCACCGATGAAATACCAGTCTACAAAAAATCATATCCATTACCTTTTGCTCACAAAAAAGAAGTAGAAAACAAATGAAACAGTTGATAAACTTGGAAAATGTCAATATTTCTCAACCTTAGATTTGGCAAGTGGGTTTTACCAAATTGAGATGTCAGAAAAAGATATCGAAAAAACCGCCTTTAGTACAGAAAACGGCCATTTTGAATTTCGGAGAATGCCGTTTGGCTTATAGAACGCCCCCGCCACTTTTCAAAGAGTGATGGATAATGTTTTAAGAGGCATCCAGAATGAAATGTGCTTGGTATATCAAGATGACATAATTATTTTTAGTACGTCACTACAAGAACACATTGACCGCCTAAGAGCTGTTTTTTAACTGCTGCGCGAATCAAACTTTAAAATACAGTTAAAAAAATCAGAATTTCTAAAGAAAGAAGTCGCCTATTTAGGCCATGTGGTGACCCCAGATGGAGTAAAACCTAAGGATAAAATCCGTTCCATTCTTGATTGGCCACTTCCCTCTACCCAGAAACAGATACGCGAATTTCTCGGCCTTCTCGTATATTATAGGCAATTTATACGGGACTTTGCCCGAATCACAAAACCTTTCACTAGATGCTTAAAAAAAGGCGCAAAAATTGTCCATAATGAAGAATTTTTAACTTGTTTTGACACATGAAAAAACTTCTTACAAACGATCCTATATTACAATATCCAGACTTTAGCAAACCATTCAACCTGGCCACCGATTCTTCAAGCTTCGCACTAGGTGCAGTACTTTCGCAAGGGCCCATTGGCCAAGACCTTTCCGTTGCATACGCTTCGCGTACCCTTAATGACAGTGAGACCAAACTGAGCACAATTGAACGTGATTTATTAGCTATCGTTTGGGCAACCAAATATTTTCGGCCATACCTCTTGGGACGTCCCTTTTTCATTATCACGGACCACAAGCCCCTCCAGTGGCTTCATTCCATAAAAGACCCTTCTTCCAAATTGCTCAGATGGCGTTTAAAGTTAGAAGAATATAGTTACTCTTTGATCCACAGATCTGGAAAATTAAATTCTAACGCGAACGCACTTTCAAGAATAGAATTATATGTATCAGACACCGACAATCTGGACCAAATATCACACATCGCACAGGTAGACGCCATGTCAACCCATTCGACAGGATTTCAGCAACAAGTAGATAAGACCATCACACAGAAAATACTCTGCCAATATATGGGCACCTAAGCTCACACTAGGTTCTATAGATGTAGAGTACGGGTGAGCTAATATAACTAAAAACTGAAATATATTTTATTCAACTCCAAACTCAATTACCTATCGTTTGATACCACACAAGCCATGTTTTAAGTTAAAATCAAATTTTTGAAATCTACCCCCACCCTTTGTTAAAAAAACTAAAATATATTTAGTTTAACTCTAGACCCAATTACCTTTCGTTTGATATCACACACGCCATATTTTCACTTAATCTCTAATTTTTTTAATCTACCCCCACCCTCTTATTTGGCTTGTGCTCAGTGGATTTTGTTTATTTTTAAATGGGACCATCTCGACGCAAGATCCAGCCATGGTACCAAATTTCATTAAAATCGGACAAGCGGTTTTTGAGTTATGCGCGTTGGTCGTTACAGACAGACAGACATACAGACAGACAGACAGACAGACAGACGGCGCAACAAAAAAGTTTCAAAATCATCTGAAACGCAAAGATATATAAAAATTTTTTAAATCGGAGCAACTTTTTTTTTCTCGAAAAAATTAGGATCACTATAGCTCACACTGCTATCGTATAGTAGTAGTGTGAGCTAAAAACAGCAAATAGACCAAACCCAAATAACGACGATGATATCACTATACATACTAATAACGACGAAGACCCTATCGTGGGTATTCCAATGATAGAAACAGCCGTAAACTATGGGGCCAACCAAATATTTTTTTCTAAAGTATTGCACTCTCCTGTAAAACCAAAATTAGAAAAACTTTTTTCGACAAAAAGAAGGTATTTAGTTCAAATATCACAGATTAATTTTGAAAATGACATTATCAGTTTCATAAAAGAAAATGTTTTGCCGAACAAACTTTATTATTTATATTTCCAGGAACCTGACCTCTATGAACCGTTTTGCGAAGTCGTCAGAAAGAATTTTAAATACTTTCATTACGCTTTAAGAAATGTACAATCAAGTTACTAGACGTTACCGAAAAAAATGACATTCCAGAAATTATAAAAAACTATCATGAAGGAAAAAGCAATCATTGACGAAACAGAATATAAAATAAATACTCTGCCAATATATGGGCCCCTAAGCTCACACTAGGTACTATAGTTATAGTGTACGTGTGAGCTAATATAACTAAAAACTGAAATATATTTTATTCAACTCCAGACTAAATTACCTTTTGTTTGATACCACACAAGCCATGTTTTGACTTAAACTCAAATTTTTGAAATCTACCCCCACCCTTACAAAAAAACAAAAACTAAAATATATTTTGTTAAAGTCCGGACTCAATTACCTTTCGTTTGATATCACACACGCCATATTTTCACTTAAACTCTAATTTTTAAAATATACCCCCACCCTTTTTTTTAAATAAATTAAAATGTATTTTGTTTAACTGCAGACTCAATTACCTTTCGTTTAATATCACACACGCCATATTTTCACATAAACTCTAATTCTTGAAATCTACCCCCACCCTTTTATTTGGTTTGTGTTCGGTGGATTTTGTTCATTTTTAAATGGGACCATCTCGACCCAAGACCCAGCCTAGGTACCAAATTTCATTAAAATCGGCCAAGCGGTTTTTGAGTTATGCGCGTTGGTCGTTACAGACAGACATACAGACACACAGACAGACAGACAGACAGACAGACAGACAGACAGACAGACAGACAGACAGACAGACATACAGACAGACAGACAGACAGACAGACAGACAGACGGCGCAACAAAAAAGTTTCAAAATCATCTGAAACGCAAAGATATATAAAAATTTTTGAAATCGGAGCAACTTTTTTTTTTCTCGAAAAAATTAGGATCACCATAGCTCACACTACTATAGTATAGTTATGTGTGAGCTAAAATAAAATATTACTGGCCAAATCTTAAAAGTTCCGTTCAAGCATACATAAATCAATGTGAAATTTGCCTGATTAGCAAGTACGAACGACACCCGGTTAAAGTAAAAATGAATATTACCCCCACCCCAACTAAACCTTTTGAAATCCTATACATCGACACTTATACCGCGGAACATAATAAATTTTTAAGAGTAATAGATAGCTTTGCTAAATACGCTCAGGCATACTATCTCAAAACACTGACTGCCTCTGATATCGCCGACAAATTATTGACATTTTTCTCACATCACGGCGTACCAAACCTTTTACTTAATTTTGACAATGGTTCAGAGTTTAAAAATAGCGTAATTACTGAACTTTTACTTTTACACAAATTAAAAGTTCATTTTATTTCTCCAAATCACCCCGATTCTAATGGGAGTATTGAACAGTGGCGGCTCGTGAAGTATAAGAATGGGTGTGCGCTATAATAAGTGAGTCGAAATAAATTTAAAATAAATAAAGTTAAAAAAATTTGCATATTTATTTGTAACCAAATAAAAGAACTTATGGTGCCCACTAGGTAATAAGATTGTCAAAGTAAAAAAGCAGGTCTCCAATGAATAAAAATATGCCTACACAAAAAAAAAATACCTACAGTATACATGCATATTAGTTTTTAGCCAACGGTGGATAACATTAATTCAATGTACAAAACCGTTTTATCTTGACTTTTGATTCAAATACCATTTCATATTGTAATGTTCGTATACGTTGGTTAAAAAATTTTGTTGGTTTTTAATTTTTGCCTGTAGATGATTTAAGTCAGTTACCCCTAAGCATGGAAAACAAAAAATCCGCAAATCCAGTTGTTTTTGGTAAATATATTTTCTAAAGTATCTTTTAAAATTCCTACCTTCTTTTCTTTTGGAGCAAGTTTGTGATAATTCTAGTTCTGGAGTCGGCCTTCCTAACCTTTTAATTTCAATTTTTTGATTTAAATTAAAGGAGGAAAAGCTTGCTATAATGTTTTGTACACAATTAAGTCTTGAATTACTTCCAGGATTACCCGAACCCGAACTTATAACTACCTCAGACATATTCGACACTTAGTAGATAATAATTAACCCAAAAATTACAAACAAGAAGCCGAAAACAGCATAAAATTCACTTAAAACTGCGTAAAGAAATTTTAATTACGCCCAATACACGTATACCAACGATAATATAAATAGTAATCAGCTGAGAACTATAAAAAAACGATGCAAGTGTGTATTGATTTAACGCACCACCCCGCCCTTTTCTCGGCCAATATCCCGAGCATTTCCGATCCAATTGCGTGGCAAAAATTGGATTAAAGAGGAACGCCGAATCCACGCGCACCTCCAGATTCAAGCCCGCCCTCTCATATCTCTAGATTTAAGCGAGGCGAGGCGATCGAAGGCCACCGTATCATAGCAGCAAGCGTCAAGTCGAAAAGATATTAATTACTTCCGTTAATGGCCGATAGATGCCACTAGCGGGATCGGGATTATTAAAAAATAAATAAAAAACAACAGTAATTATTTAATAATAGTTTGTATTTATTTTTTTTCTTATTTTTGCTGGGGGTGCGCGCGCACCAGCACTCCTATGGACGAGCCGCCCCTGGTATTGAACGGTTTCACTCAACACTGGCAGAACATATTTGTCTTTTAAATAATCAAGGATTTTCGAAAGAACCTATTAAAAACAAAAAATTCCTACGCGGTCCTGGCCTATAACCATACTATACATTCAGTAACAAAAATGAAGCCTATAGACATTGTAAACGGTCATATCTCGTCAGACGACCCTTTCGACCAAAATTTAGACCATATTCTCATGAGTAACTATGTTAATAATCATAAAAAAAATCTAAATTACTGTACTCAAAAATTAACGAAAAACTAGCCCAATTCAAAACGACTTTAATCAATAAATTAAACAAAAAATGCGATGATCCTATCTTATTTCAACCCAATCAAGAAGTATATATACGTAAACATGAACGAAAAAAACTAGGAAACAAATTCTTAGAACCCACTACAACGGTGTCAGTAAACCCAGCAAGTAAAACAATATCAACAAACTCCCAAGGAAAAATTCATATGTCTAATTTAAAAAGACCGCTAATTAAAAATAAATATGACTTTGGGTAACTTTTATCTTTGGGTTTTGTATTTCAGGTTCGGCCTTGCTTCGGGTCTTGAGGATGAAATGATTATAAAAAAACTGGCTAATAAGCTTGGAATAATGCCAATAAAATTAGGAACTGCAAAAACAATAGAATATACCTACACTTTAATTCATTACTTCATTTAGACCCCATACTGTGGGAAACCAATAAATTAAACTTAAAAGTAAATAATATCACGACTTTAATAGATAGCCATACTGCATATTTCAACAATACACAGAATTACCTAAAACTTTAAAAATATTACAAACCAGGATCGATACCAAAATATCAGAAATTTTGCCTCATCCCAAACGATTAAGACGTGGGATGATTAACATGTTAGGGTCTGTATTTAAGGCTGTTACAGGCAATTTAGACGCATCGAATGGCGAGTACTATGAAAAAATGATTCATAAGTTACAAAATAATCAAAAAAACATTGTCGACGACAATTTTAAAACAGAATTCCTTATCGATTAGTGTTATTTCTAAATTTATTCAAACGGTTCAACAAATAATTCAAAATGAAAAATTTTTAGAGTCCAAAATCAATCAGATTGCTTCAATTGTTAAAAATTCTGGCTATAGAGAAAATTCCCTTTTTATCAAAGATATTTGCTTCAACTTATAAACTCCTATGAAATTATTCAATCAATCTTGCAAGAAGTTGAAAATTCAATTACATTTTCTAAACTAAAGGTTATGCATCCAAGTATAATAAAGTTATCTGATCTTCACGAAGAATTATTGTCTTTGCAAGAAAAAGTAGGAGAACAGCAAATGTTATTAACTGTTACTCTTCAAAATGTATTTTTTATGAAAAATGTATCACTTTAGACTGTTTGATTCTAAATAATAAAATTACTTATCTCCTACACATTCCAATCACATCTAAAGACATTTTTGACTACTTTCATTTATATCCCGTGCCAATTCAATTTGAGAGCAGTTGGTTTAAAGTTGTTTTCCCGCGAATTTTTTTTTAATAAAAAACAAATTGCAACATGCATACTATCAAGAACCATGCGCAGAAATAACCAGAAATAAATATATTTACAAAAAAGAAGACTTCAAAAACAGCGAACCCGATAGTCCTTGCGAAATTTCATTAATTGACTCCAGCATGCTCCTAAATCAGCCAACCACCTACCAGAAAACACAAATTAAATTAGCCACACCAATCATTCACCAACTAGAGAAATCAAACCAATGGATATTTGTTCTTTCAAATGAAGAAAACGCTAAAGCTTCCTGTCAACATCAAGAAGAAGTACATACACTTTTGGGAACATACCTTATCAGACTGCCAAACGACTGCCTAATTCAGATCAACCGATAAATTTTTACGAACAACAAAACAACAGCAGCAATAGTTCAGCCGTATATCTTTCCTGACATACAAGATGCACCAACTGTTATACATCCGTTGGACCTATCAAACAGTATAAAAGATATTGACTTAGACAGCTTAAACAACCTAAAAAGAGAAATTCAAGAAAACTATCCGCACTTCGAAACATAAGCATTTATCATGTACCTAGTATATATATGGACATTACTTGTATATGTAATACTTACACACACACACTTACATTAACGTCATTCCTTCACAATTAAAACAATGTGAGCAGAAAATTGATCCAGCCAGCATCCACCTGCCCCTGTAAAGTCTAATTTTGGGGTGGAGGAGTTAGACGACCGACGTCGACCTTACCTAGAATCATTTAGAGAAACCCGACTACTTCTAAACCTACCGGAGATGAGGAGTTGCATTTCAGTTCATTTGTTGTAAACGTTTTACCTTTAGTATTCTTAAGTCTATTATTGAAGTCGCATCAATAAAATATAGATTTATTATAAAGCATAAGCTCGAAGTGGTTGTTCGATTACTTAATTCGTGTCCCGTCGTTTTCGGCCTACCTTGTAAATAATATAAAAGAAGAAATTGTATACATATAACTAGGTTTAAACACAAAAATTATAAATTAGGTTCTTCAAGAACTTCAACTTCCGGAGCTCTTTGAGGCGTTAGTGTTACATTATTTATTTCTGGAAAGTTTTCAGGAGTTAGAGCTAAACTACCATTTTCGTTCATTTGTAATCCCATGGTAGCTCCTATTTTGGCGGAAGCCCTTCTAAACGTGTCCGTTAATTTAACTTGTACCACATTAATGCACATAGACATAAGTGCTAAACCAAAGACCAAGTACACAATTGAGCCTATCATAAACCACGGATTTCTAGGAACGTAGTCGCCAAATCCGACTGTGGTCATTGAGATAAAAATAAAATAAAAAGCTTCGAAAAAACTCCACTGTTCAAACATCATGTACAAAACGGCACCGCAAAAAATGTAGGTTAATAAAATGAATAAGGCCACTGATATCGGTAGGTTAAATTCATCGTCGATTTCAAAAGCTGAAATTGTTGGGCTGGTGGGCGTGTCAGTATCTGCTCCATCGCCTTCTTTATATGTTTCGATGCCTTTTTCTTGTTTCCAGAGCATGTCGTATATGTTGTGAGCTTCCTGAAAAAAATGCAATCAGTAATTAGACAATAATTTGTCACTAGCTATCAACTTTTAACAGCGCATGACTATCTTTATACAGCCATTTTAAGCAAGCATTTAGGGGTCCAAAAACCTGTGCGTTGGATACGTTTCAAACAGAAAGCTAGATAAGACAGAAAGAGACTGATCATGGGCTCTGTTCCTACTAAATATTTAAAGCAGAAAAACATTCCCACTTCAGGTTCTGGACAATTTTTCTTTTATGCAAATGCCCGGTGGGCCGGTAGAATTTAGAGCCGGTTGGGCCGGAGGCCCGATGTACCTATTTCAAATTGTTAATATTTATTTTTGTATATTTGACAAACGAACTAATTAAAACATTAAACATTTAAATTAAAAAAATCTGTATGTAGTAACTCCACATAAAAGGCCTGTGTTCCTCGTTTGATTGTTACAGTTACTTTTATATTAAAATAAGTATAATGTATAAAGGAGATAATAGGGACTTATTGCAATAGTGCCAGGCACAAATTGTGCTGGGCACTATATTGACAGTTTCTCATTATAAGAACAGCTGTGTCCTTTCAAAATTAGGCCTTTGTGTATTATACGAGCCGGATTTAATCGTGACGCCACTATTAATGGAAAATAAATGACGGGATTTATAAATTCGACTTTGGTATGTCAATTTTGAAAGATCAACTGTCAGTTTGTAATGCGAAACTGTCAATATAGTGCCCGGCACAATTGCAATAGGTCCCTAATGTGATAATTAATATCATTATTATATTTTTACAACACCAATATCCAGAAGAAAAAATCGGGATATTAAAAAATTTCATAAAAATATTGTCCAATTTTTTTTCTTATTTGTGTTGCTATTGTGAAATCTCTTTTAACATACTTTGTTGACTATTTTGGTAAGGATTGATCCCCCTGATTTCCCCCTTCGGTACGGCCTTGCCAATATCTCATATCTTAGTTGCGAAAGATCATTTTTGGTGCAAAAATACATAAAAAATCTAAGAAATGGATTAACCGATTGAAAAATCGGTATTGGGTCCAATTCAAATTAAGGAGATCATAGATAAAATTGCAGCATCAAGTTCATTATTAAAAAAGTCGTTACCATATGAAAAATTAGCATACCTGCTCTGTCCCCGGTAGTTAAAAGGGCGAAAGTGACGAAAGTGTGGTTCGGAAAAAAACTACTTCAAAGTTTTAATTGTTCATAAGGCAGTACTACAGTTACTGCTATTTGTTTTTTTTTAGTTTTTTTTTTAATTTTAAAACATAGGATATGATGGAAAATCCACCGAGACCAAAAACCTAAATTTGAAAAAAAATTACTTGCAGCATTTTAACTAACAGCGGCAGTGCTGTTGTATGTTGAAAGTTTGTACGTTTCTATTTTTTTTGAGTTTTCATTTTGTGAAAAAATTAGATATTAATTATGTTAATAGGTACTTAGTGTTTAATATAGGCATACAGAATATGAAACTTTACAAAAATATCTAGAGCAGTATCACAGATATTAATAAAAAAGGAGATTTTCTGAAAGTCTTTAAACACCTTGTATCTCACAAATTAGGATGTTTAGGACATGCATACATATGTTTATATGAAGTTTTTTCTCAAAATGCAAATTACTTCCTTTAAAATTAGCATGTTATTTAATAACAAAACCTCCATAATATCAAAAACAAAAATAACACAATATGGCTTCGTTTTCCTTGCCGTAAAATTTTTGTGCAGAAGCGAGGCCCGAATAAAAAAAAATTGGGCCGGTTTATTTGAGCCCATCCAAGTAATATACCGTTTTTTATACCGAATTATATTCCTAGAGTAGACGCGGCGAAAGTTGATGCCACGCACGTCATCAATTTGATCTTGGTATACGCCTACTTGCAGTCGGACAGTGTCGTGCGGAATAAATTACACATAATAATTTATAGCGGTATAAAACACTACGCCTATGGATCTCCGAAACAGTCAATCACAAGCTACAGGCGGGGCAGTAGATCCTCCTCAGCCGTGACGTGGGTGGCTTCAACTCTCGCCACGCGGACTCTATTTCTAGACTCCACCTTAAAAACCCGACATAACTTATTTACGTTAAATTCCTTCAAATACTCTTTGCACTAACCAAATCAACAACCATCTAAGAGCTTTTGTTGTTGGGTTCTCGTCTTAAGCCCAAAATTTCACAAACCACTAATTATTTCCTATGAGAATTCCTTAACTTGCTGCAAATATTTTTGATCAGACTAAATTGATACGGGGTCTGTCCACTGAATACGCAAATTAAACTCATAGGTTGGCTTTGAGTTTAAGTTTTGCTGATTCCCTGAAACTTCAGTCTGACCGCTTAAATAGACCATAGTCACCCAAGAAACCTACGTAAGCATGAAAAGTGGTAACCATATTCTGTGAAAACTGGCTTAGGCTACTTCTGTGACTGATTAATGAGCAGGTGAAACAACGAGTCAACAACATTATTCTGGGTATAATTCTTATTTTTGGTTACATTTATATGGTCAACAATAAAAAACTGCATAGTGGAAAACAGCATGTGAGACAAAACAATAAGGTGCAATCCATACTATAGTCCTTGCTAGAGACCCTGTAGGTATGACATATTTTAAAGAAATAGAGACAAACCCATCAAAGTCACTCAAACTCACATTTCTTGGTTATATTATTTTCTTGTCTAGTTCATTAGCTGCGTTCGGTATTTGCATCTCAGACGTGATGGATTTTTGGTCACGTGATTAGAGATTAGTGTAAGCAAATTGGATTAACGAACGATCCAGATCAAATTAATCACATTTTTATAAATGGTTATAACCTATTAAACATTATGTACATATTGCAACTCACGCTCAGCTATAATTTTGACAAAATTTTCCTGTGATGTCGGAAATTTATATAATTTGTTGTCTTCAACATCAAATAATTCGTTTCAATCTTTTTACATAAAAAAAAATATTTTTGTAAACAAAACAAATACACAACATACGTCACAATCTCAGATTAATCTGTTTTGTCGATCAAAATGTACGGAGCAACCAGATTTACGTCCGACTAGTCTGAGCAGAATTACCGAACGATTCAGATCTAACTTCCCTAGATCTAGATGGAAATAACGAACGATTTCGATCAAAAAGATTAATCCGACGTAAATACCGAACGCAGCTTATGGCGTTTTAGTAAAGTAATTCATGTTGTCAGCGGTGAGTGACGTCTGTCATCATGCAACATATAAACAAACACGTTTGTCCGTCACCGCCTGTAGATATTTGTCAAAAATCGTTTATTTTTATTTTCCGATGCTTATGAATTAATAAGGACGTAAAGTGGGTCAGGCTAGCATAAACAAAAAAATCACTTTGATTTAATTTGCGATGTTTTGTCACGCGCTATTTAGCTTTTTCCTTCAATAAGAAGAACCACTATAGCAGCTACGTCCCTGGCCGTAACTTATATTCAATGTCTTTGGAGGAATTCAGCTATTTCAAGAGAAGAAAAAAACTTACTCCTACTAAGCTTTGCTTTTTAAGCGACAAAACAATATTGAAAATCGCAGCAAAGCAAGTTGTTTTGAAAATAGATTTTTTTTTAGAAAAAGAAATTGAGATAACGCCGAAACTGCGTTATTTGGGTGTGTTTGAAGCTATCTGAGCAATATCGTTGTGACGTCTGTCTGCGTGTATCTCTGTCCGTAACACGATAGCTCCTAAACCGCTGAACCCATTTTCATGAAATGTTTAGGTGAAATAGTGTTTGACATTGTAACGAGCTGAATAGATTTTGGTCCAAATCCACTAATGCTTGATAGTTGTTTGACAATTAATTTTTTTTTAAATGCGAACTTTTTAACGGAGCATCTTAACAATATGTGGCTTTGGAAATATAATGGAGCCTTTGTTTCTGAGATATGTACAAAAAAACTGAAAACGGGAAGTGTTCTTATAGGCTAGCTAGAAAGGTATCAGATCCGTCATGGATCCGTTTATTTTATTTCAGAAAATTGCATTTATATACAGTCAATTTTTATGTTTCCGTGGCATTTTTCAGGGTATAATATAAAGTTGCATAATATTTTTCATATTATATTAAGAACTATAGGTCGTTTTTGAGTTATATTGGTTTTAAATTCCTGTTGGAGTGCACTAATAATACGAGTTGAACCAGGATTACGTATAAGTAATCCTGGGCCAACTTGGAAATTATTAGTATACTTAAATAGGAATGTAATAATTTGGTACAAATTTAAATAACCTAAAACGAACTCAGAGAAATTCGTTTTGAAAAAATATGTAACTACAAATACTATAAACTGAAGAAAGTTGCTTTCAAGATTTGGCAATTTTGCGAAGCAGGATAATAGGAAACTATGCAAATTTTTCATTACATTAACCTCTCACAAGGTGCAGGAAAATATTAATAATAAGCTGTATATACAGGGTGATGCATTTGCAATATAGCAAATAAAAATTATAATTTTATTGTGAATTTCTTGGAAATTAAATGATAAAGAATGTAATTTACAAATTCTGACATCACGTGACATTTGAGCCTTTTGGTTGCTGGTGGTTATTACTAGATTTATAATATGCGCGTTGGGCTGTGGCGTGGGCAAACACAATATCCTGCATATGTTTTTTTCTATTTTAAATGACTTAACTATCTATTACAACTCCTTTTTTATTCAGTTTACTTTCACGGATAAATTAAAAAATATTCAAAATTCTGTCATATCCATCATGTCATAATCATTGCAAACCAAAAAATATACAAATTAATATAAACCATTAAATTTATTAGCATTCCAACAACTGTATTTTTGACACTTCCCTTTTATTTGTTTATCGGATCTATGTGTAGAATTTTTGACAGTAAATAAACCATTTCCCAACAAAAATTGTATTTAGGACTTTCAAGCTATACAACATTTCTGAGATCACAAGCCTTAAAATGAGTATTTCAAAAAAAATAACAGCCCGTTTTTCTATAATGAAAGTATAAAGGTACGGTTTTTTATATAAAGACAGTACGTTGCCACCATTAATCTTGTCTTACAAACTTTTGCAACGTTTTAAAGTTGTAATATTTCCTAAAGTGTCCCTAAATAAAAATAGAACGTTGTTACTTTGTATGTAATATATAAATTTAGTCAGATAAAGCTAATACGTTGCTTATAAGTTAGGGTTACCATACGTTATCACCTCAATAAAACCGGCAACAGTGCCTGAGGTGGCAGGACATAGCACATATCCAAAGGTTGTATATTGGCCTGAGGTCCGAACGTATTCCACGTATTTATCAAATATTTAAAAAAAAAATCTTTACCCCTCTTTTGAAATTCTGGTAAAGGAAGTTCCCCTCATCTCATATATGTACCTATATATGTGGTAACACCACTAGAAATAGGTGAGGTCAGGTCGTCATATCCTTCACGCTGAGGTGACAACGGCGCGTGCATCAATATATATATATATATATATATATACAGTCGAACCTCTATAACTCGAACCTGAAGGGACAACCAAAACAGTTCGAGTTATGGAGAGTTCGAGTTATAGAAACTCGAGTTACATAGGTTAAAATACATGTAAAAAGTGCAGGGACCGCTTCAAAGGTTCGAGTTATAGAGGGGTTCGAGTTATAGAGGTTCGAGTTAGAGAGGTTCGACTATATATATATATATATATATATATATATATATATATATATAAAACTCTTCGTCTTTAGCTTTCCGTCTCTATTTTGGGACGTAATTCGGTAAATCGAATTTTTGTAATCTGAAAAATAATGATAATTGTATTCAGGATAATGAACCATTACTATCAACCTGATACTCACACAGATGCAGACGGATAAAAAAAGTTAGTATTAATATTATGAAAGTATTTTTTAAAATTTTTGTTAGATTTGAGATTTTTGCAAAATGGTGATAAAATAAAGACAAATTAATACACTAAAAACGATAAGTGAAATGGTTTAATTTTTAAGTACAGTTACATCTTATTAAAAATGGCGGGTGACGATAAGTCGCAGAAAAGTGATCTCTGTATTTTTTGTAAAGGAAAAGCAGTTAATAAAAGAGTGAAATGTGAAAATTGTGATTAGTTTCACCATAAAAGCTGTGGAATCAAAGCAAGTATCAAATGTTGTGATAAACCTGTTATAAAATGTGAAAAATCGGGTGAGGAAAATGATGAAACACTAGAACGCATAGCAGACATAGAAGCCTTGTTTTTATATAAAATACTGGCTCAATAACAAAAAAAGGAGATTACTAGCACTAAGGAAACCCTTAGAAAAAGCAAAAGCCACAATGAAAACCTAGTTTCTCAACTGAAAACAGTGGAAGATGCACTAGAAATTAAGAAAAAGCAAGCTGCAGGAAATATGGCGGACGGCGAAAATTCGGTAAACACAGAGCAACTCACTCAAACGATAGACTTACAAAAACAGTTCATTGGTGAACTACATGAACACAATGCTACTCTAAAGGAAAATAATAAACTGCTGCATGAAAAAATCCAAATGCTTCAGGAAAAGTGCACAAAAATAAACAATCTGGAAGAAAACATTGGTGGTGTCCGAGATAAACAACGTTCTCGATGGGATCCATCTTTTATGGCCGACAAGAAGACGTCAGGACCAGACGGTGAGCGACAACGTTGCCAGTCTTCATCCTTGTATCGGTAATTTCGTCAACGAACGCTGGCAACACTGAAAAGCAGCTTTCAACAAAGACGGAAAACGAAAATAGTCACGTGCTGAAGGTGCAAATGAACTACGATAGACCCGGCAACAATGCACACCGGAGCCAACCAACCAGAAATGAGCTGCCCTTTCAACGTAAACGTCAAGAAAATGGCAGGCAACAAACGCAAAATAAACAAAAAAATATTTCGTCAAAATTCACATTTACAACAGTCCCAAGCAGTTATTCAAAACAGTGATGATGAGGGAGAATTCGATAACTTCCAACTGCCAAGATATGCTAGACGCCAAGTGCAGAAGCGACTTAGTACCAGACCAACCTCAAAACAGGTGCAGGAAAATGGTTTTTCTGGAGGTGAACGCAAAGTATGGCTCTACATTCATAGAGTAAACAGGCATGTAACAGAGGAAACAATTCAGAACTTTATAGTGAAAAAACTAGAATTTGTAAATGTATCTGTGAGAGTTAAAGAACTACCATCTGATCCTGAAAAACTATGTGTTGTAGTGACCGCTCTTATGTCATTCAAAGACACTATGTACGACCGTAATTTCTGGCCTGAAAATGTCGGAATAAAGCGGTTTTCCAAAAACATCGCGATGTTTTACAGAAAGGTGGTGATTTTTTCTAGTCAACAACAACACTAAAAAACTGTTAGTTACAAAACCAAATAAAAAAAAGTCTCAAAGAAAACGAGACCCAAATCTTAAAATAATGTCGAGTAACATACAGGGCATAAATAATAAAGTGCTGGAGCTAACTGTACTTCTAGAAACTGTGCATTTTCAAATGCATCAAAACATACAAACACTAAATTTGGATAATTATGAGTTAATTACTGACTTCTCAAGAACTCATAAAGAAAGAGAAGGTACAGCAATATACACAAGAGGTATTGATCATGCAGCGATGGTAAAAACTAAAACAAAATCTGTGGAATTAGAATGTGAATTCTGTGTATGTGAAATTGTCAAAAATGATGTATCTTTTACATGTATTAGTACTTATAGGTCCCCACAAGGAAGTACTGACTTTTTCTTTTCTAGGTTCAGCGAGCTCATGGATGAAATATACTCCCCCGGAAAGCTGTTGGTAGTATGTGGTGACTTCAACTTTCAATTTCAATCAGCAAATGATCAAAACTCACATGACTTTGTCCAACTAATGTCAGGCTATGGTCTAAGTTCGGAAATTGAAGGTATTACCAGGCCAAGCTCAAATTCTCAAATAGACAACATATTTTCAAACTTGTTGAACTTAGAGCATAATGGAGAAATCTACCAATATAAGATATCAGATCACTACCCTTGCTTACTTAATATCCAGGTAGGTGATGAGGTTCGGGTGCCTAGGTTTGTGAAAAGGAGGTTCTACTCCGAGGAGAATATAATAAGATTCCAACAGGTAATGAGCGGGGAAAATTGGCAAAATGTGTATAGGTTTCAAGATGTTGAAGAGCAATTCAATTGTTTGAACAGGATCTTCTTTTATCACTTTGACTTGTGCTTTCCTATCAAAACATCTAGAGTAAAAGAGCCTAACTCATGGGTAAATAGGGAAAGTATTCTACAGCACATATATTTAAGATCTTTATGTAAATCATAAAATCTTAAACACTCAGGATTCATTAGAACAATACAAAAAGGAAAAAAGAAGTACAAAAAATATCTATCAAATTTAAAAAAAAGTATAAACGAAAACCTAATCTTAAATTCTAAAAATAAAAATAAAACCATGTGGAATATCTTAAAAAAGGAAACAAAAGAAGATAAACAAAAAAAGACATAAAATTAAAACAAAATGAAATTGAGGTTGGTGACCCCAAAAAAATTGCTGACATATTTCAAAAACACTTTTGCCTACCTTTTAATGAAAAAAATTTAGAAACAAATATACCCAGACATAACAGAAAACAAATAGAAGTCAGTTTTTTCTCTGAGTGGTCTGACATAAAGCAAGGGGTCCCGCAAGGTTCGATATTGGGTCCGTTGCTGTTCCTACTGTATGTGGGTGATCTTCCTGAGAGTGCTAATGGGGACATGGTTGCCCAATTTGCAGATGACACAACCTGTGGTGAGTCTAATGCAACACTTGAGGAGCTCACGGAGGGGTGCTCGCGTGTGGCGGGGGCAGTAGCGGGCTGGTGTCAGACCAACAGTCTATACTTGAATGTACAAAAAACAGCATTAATTAAATTCCAAAAAACAGGCAAAATAAAAGAATCCCTTCTAGTAAAACTCAACCACAAGTCACTACCAACTACTGATTAAGTAACATTTTTGGGATATCACTATGGATCCACTATTGAATTGGGAAAATCATGTGAGGGACCTGAACTCGAGGCTCTCTAGTGCAACAGCTGCTACTAGAAGGCTTAGAGAAGTTATAACAACAAAAACCTTTAAAACCTACTATTTTTCTAGTGTCCAAAGTCTCATTACATATGGCATCATTTTTTGGGGCTCATCATTCAAGGCATCGATTGTATTTAGGGCACAAAAGCGTATAATCAGAGCTTTTCTGGGACTCTCTCCCAGAACCTCTTGTAGGACTAATTTTGCAGCCGTGAGCATTTTGACGGTACCATCACTGTATTTTCTCCAATTAGTTATTTTTGGCAAAAAAATTAAACACCTATGCATTTTATTTTATTTTATTTTATTTTTCTATTTCAACGGCAGAGCCAATTTACAATAATATTACAGAGTAATTAATTAATAACAAGATGGCAAAAAAAGTAATAAAACTAATTAAAAGAAACAAAAAAAAACAATAATATGAAACTAGGACTAAGAAAATTGACGAAAGACAAAAAATTTTCTCTTTTATTAAAATATAGGAACTGTAGGTTTTACTATAGTAATTCCCTAATACTACCCTTAAAGGAAGTGAGACCGGCTGCGAATGGATCAAGATTGTTTTGATTGTACAGACGAAGAGTACGAGTCAATGGTGAATAATAGCCATAATTGGCATGATGAAAGGGAATACGAAACATTGGCAAGTTATGCCTACGCTGAATAGTGTTGAAACCGATAATCTCCAATAAAGATGGACAAAAGCAGATACCGTTTAATATTTTATAAAAAGTTATAACATCAGAATATGTCCTTCTTCTTTCCAAAGTATCAAGTCCAAATGGTTGGCTAATGGCATTATAATTTATGTTATAATTGTTGTTGTAAATGGCTATATCAGCCCTGAATGCAAGAGAACGAAGAAAAGTTCTGTGTACAGACTCCAAGCGATCAATGTGGCAGGCATAGTGTGGTGACCATACCACTGACGCATATTCCAGTACAGAACGAACTAGTGAGCAGTACAAGAGCTTAAAACAATATGGTGATAACTCGGAGCTGTTACGAGTGATAAAGCCAAGGGTTCGCATACCCTTATTAATAATATCGTCATAATGAGGCCTAAATGACAACTTGCTGTCAAATAAGACACCCAAGTTCCTGACTGCCGCTACTGATTCAAGAGCAGTACCATTTATGACATATATATGCTGAATCGAATTAGATGATCGACTGAAAGTGATACTTAGGCATTTTTTAACATTTAAATCTAGACCATTATTACTACACCACTCACTAATGTTATTAAGATCACTTTGAAGTAACAAACAATCAAGATAAGTTTCAATCAACCTATAAAGCTTAAAATCATCAGCAAATGCCAGATGATCCGAACTAACAATCACGTCACTAAGGTCACGAATAAATAAATTAAAGAAAACTGGGCCAATGTGTGAACCTTGCGGGACACCAGAGTCCACTTGAATCTCACCAGAAACGCAATCGCCTATCCGGACCAACTGTGTGCGACCAGTCAGGAAACTATGGGCAAGACTTACCAGAGTCTCGCCCAAACCCATAGCTCTCAACTTGCTCACCAAGTGTGCATGACACCCTGTCAAATGCCTTTGAGAAGTCCGTGTAGACACTGTCCACTTGTTTAGACCCCTCAAAGGCACTCAACAGAGTGTGCTGATAAGATAGCAGGTTAGTCACTGTTGACCTGCCTTGAGCAAACCCATGCTGGCTACCAGATAAAATGCCCCTGCAGTGCCAGGAAAAATGACGACAAAATAAATGATCAAAAAGTTTTGGTATAACCGATTGAATACTAATACCACGATAATTACGAACATCATTCCTGTCACCATTCTTAAAAATAGGTGTCAAAAAACTGACTTTCCAGTACTCTGGAAATGTACCAGAAGACAAGGACATATTAAACAACCGATGCAAGGGTTCGCTCAGCGTGCAAACACAATTTTTGATAAAAACAGATGGAATGCCATCAGGACTATGGGAGTATTTAGTTTTTAAGTTGCTGATCCCTTCAAAAACTTCCACCATAGAGAACTGAATAAAATTTAAGTCCAAACTGTAATTAAAAGAGTAGGGAGGAACTTCCTCATTATGTTTTTTGTATGTAGAAGCAAAGTTCTTTGCAACCAAATTAACAATCTCTTGACCGCACTCAGCAGTCTCATAATCCAGGTGCATATTATTGGGATACATACTCGATCTGCGCAGGTTACTAATATGTTTCCATAAACATTTTGGATATTGCGAGACCTCCGAATTAACTTTAAAAATGTACGAACTATAACAGTTGTCACGCAATATTTTGCATTCTTCTTGAGTTGAGAGAAAGTCAGGTAATCACTGTAGCTATCAGATTGTTTATACTTTGTATGTGCAATTTTTTTTTGGACTATAAGTTGCTGTAAATTTTTACTAAACCATGATGGAAAATTAGTTGATTTAAAATGATTTACCGGCACAAACAGATCTATGACAGAATAGAGCACATTATAAAAAAAATCAAGACATTTATTGATATCCCTCTGATCGAGTATGTTGTCCCAGGGAACACTAGCTAAGTAGTTGTTGTAAGCAAGAAAATCACAATTTCTAAAGTCATAATAAAATATATCACATTTGAGACCATTTTCACAGCCTACAGGAACACTTATTTCATAAGCAGGATGACGCACCGTAACAGTTGAGAGTTTTTCAGAGGCATAAGATGTTTTGGCTGACACTAAACTTAAAAAAACTAAATCCAAAAAAGAGCCAAAACCATTAGGCAAATAGTTTACTTGCTTAAGATCAAGAAGGTTACATAAGGCACATAAAATGTTCGTAGATGTTGAGGATTCAGCACACTCAACACAAAGCCCACCATCAGTATTAACCCAGATTGCACCGGGTAAGTTAAAGTCACCACAAATTAAAAATTCACATTTAGGGTAAGCTCCCACAAGATCCGAGGCTGCTGAAGAGAATTCTTCATATACTGTGATGGGCGATGCTGGAGGAATATATACAGCACCAATTATAAATTGTTTTGTTCCATATGAAACATGAACTAAGACCTGTTCAAGGACTGAATCACTAGTCTGCACTAGTTGTGATTTAATGTGCCTACGAACAGCAATTAATGTGCCACCACCTCTCTTTTTATTAGTTTTTGATGTACTCCTATCTTGTCTAAAAATATTAAAATCAGTAAAACACAATTCTGTGTCGGAGTAGTCATCATTAAGCCATGATTCCACTAAGATTATAACATCATATACACAGCTATTTACTGAATGCCGGATGTCTGTCAATTTAGTCCGCATCCCACCTATGTTATGGTAGTAAACTTTTAGTTTTTTGGAGTAGTTTTTGACTTATTTCTTTGTTGTTTCTGTTGGAGAACTTTGGGTATGCCATTTACATATTGTATAGACAGATTTTGTTCATTCACAGAACGTAAGTCCAACTCTTGATATGCTTTTCTAAGTTGACTACGCTGAAGGGATGTAAGATCAGCCCTTATTTGAATATTGCTATTAGTTAATAGTTTACGATTTTTTAAAACTTGGGAAGCAAGAATACTGTTAAACAAAATAACTTTGGTCTCGGATCATTTTTGATGTTACTACCAAGCCTGAAGACTTTGAAATTAGCACAATCAACACTAATCTGGGTAAAAACATCTAACACACATTTTCTATCATGATCAATACGAATTTTAGAATCGCCGGCGGTACTCTCAGCAGCATTATGAAATAATACATTTTTGGCTCTATTTGTACGATCTTGCATTTCACTAAAAATATCAGTGCTTGACTGAGCCGAGGATCGCATACAATTTTCATCTAGTGAGGGGGATGTGGAAGAGTTCTGAGCACTTACCCCATGCGATTTAAGGAGCGACAATTCACTCTTTAGTGCCTGAATCTCAGACCGAAATTCAGACATTCCGAAAATATTCAGAATAATTAAAACTACATCCGACATTTCGATATTTTGTTTGTTTACAAGACGATCCTGAATATTTTGACCTAACCTCGAAAAATCTGCTGATTGAAAATCATCCGACTGAAGTTGGCTACACGCCGCTCCCGCTGGATTCTCATCTTCATGAGTTTTAGGCGATTTGCACATTGACCCTGATCGATTCGAGTTGCTCAACTCACCCAGGTCGTCTGAGTCAGCTGGTGATATTGATGAACGACACCTAACCTTAACTGCTTCACGTTTCTCACAATGCCAATTATGAGTGTCTGTCAGGCAAAATAGTGATCTCTATGGTGAGGAAATGCATATGATCACGAGAAACAGGGATGGCCTGAGTATACCCCGACAAAATACATCTTTTTTCCAGCGCGTACCTGAATACCGAGCTATCAAAGCATACCATAGCCTACCAACAGCTATTCGGGAGGAAGAGAACTTGAAAAGATTTAAAGGATTGGTTAATGAGTACTTGCTTGAGGTGACCCTGTATGATTTTAACTTGTAATTTTTAATATTGAATTTATCTAATATTGAATTTGTCTATATTTTAACATATGTGCGTGTGTTTGTGTGTGTTAAACCTAAAAATGAAAAAATATGAAAATATACTTCTTTTGTATGGATTCATAATGTAAGTGTCAATTTTTATCTACTTTAAAAAAAATCAACTAAATTTTTTATCTAAAACTACTTTAATGATAGGATCAGGATGTTACAAATAATATAAAAGGATTGGTATTTTGAACATTTCTCTAAAATGTTTAAAAAAAAAAATTGACGTTGCTTTTTTATAGGATTAAGTTACACTTTTTTCTGTAATCTTGTTGGCAATAAAGTATTTATCTATCTATCTATCTATCTAACATATTTACATGTATCATCATGGCTATTTGCCATCAAAATAGTGTGATATATTTGCTATTCTAAAACAAAGAAATCAGCATGTGGTAAGTATTTATCTTAAACACACAGAACAAATGAAGAAAGAACTATGTATTCAAATTGAACTTTCAACATAGTTTATGAGTATATAAAATAGACGCCGACTATCTGGCATCTAAATTACAAAGAAGTAAGAAAAATAGCGCACAGAACTTAAAAAGAATTAGTTTAAATGATTACATCGGGATTGCTCGATATATGTATATAAAAAGATGAAATATTATTTACCTAACAGTTATAATCAATAGTGTACTAATATAAAATCCGACAATTAAACTAGAAAGTTTAGTTTATGGAGGAAAGGGGCTATTGCTAAAACATTGAAATCCAAAAAACAAATCAAATTTACGGAGGACTAATGCATTAAGTGAAGGCTTGGCGGAAGATGAATATATAAATGACGTAAGATTAACATAAAACACACAGTTATTATGGAATTATGCGCTGCGGGTACAGACATTGTTCAAAAATATGAAAATACCCTAAAAGATGATATCCATCAAGCTTCATCTTTGTCCCTTCCATACAATAACAGCTTTACTGTCTGGTGGCTATGTTTATGTGTATATAATGCAACTTAACAAAAAAAAATCTAACAATGCTAAACATTTCATTGACTTATTCTAGTTATAAAGCTAGTAATTATAAAAGTTTCAACTAAAACTAACATAAATTATATGTATACCAATTTAATTTATTTTTAACAAACTTTTATAAATTCTTTGAGGCTCATCTACTTTTTCAAGAAACAAGTTAAAAAGTCCAAACACAATTTAAAAAGCCTTTTAAAGGTAGGAGGTGGAAGAGTCATCAACAGAAAAACTGCAATACATCGTATACAGTACAGTACTTAAAAAACAACGATGTAAAGCAATTTTTAGATGACAGTTGTAGCCTATTTAAAAGGAGAATTCAAAATATTTTAAAAAAAGAGGAAATGGTAAAAGTAAACACAGTTTAAAGTGGGGATTTTCAAATTCTCAAACAACAAGAAATGATTACTGAAACAAAACATTTTAATACTTCGAATGCTGCAATTGACCGTGATACTGATTTAGTTAAATGGTTTGAGAAGCATGTGAAAAATCAGTTATTGGTTGATCTTAAAAAATTTGCGGAAAATCAGTCTGGTTGGTCTTTCGTGAAAATAAACAACCTTCTTATGGGAATTAATAAGTATAATCCAATGAGAGCTGGTTGTTGTTTAGAGCTACCCAAAGAAATTGTTAATCGTAAGGCTTGTGTAAATGTCAAGAACAATGACAATTTATGCTTTGGCTAGGCTATGGTGTCGGCATTATATCCCGTTGAAAAAAGTTTCGATAGAACAACATCTTATCCGCATCCCCGCGAAGTCCTAAACCTAAGTGGAATTAAATTCCCTATGACTTTAACCCAAGTTGCTTATTTTGAAAAGCAAAATAATGTATCTATAAACGTATATAGACTTCACAAACCTGTAGATAAAAGCTACAAAGTAATACCTGCATACATCACTAATGAAAAACAAGAAAGACATGTCAATATTCTTATGATTTAAAACACATATTATGCTGAAAATAAAGATATTTCATATCTCTCTGCTGCAACTTACCATTTTGTATGGGTAAAAAATCTTTCAAGACTTGTAAGTAGTCAACTGAGTAAAAATAAAGCCTTGAAATGGATATGTGAAAGAAGTTTACACTATTTTTCCTCTGAAGATAAATTGAATCAGCATTCTAAAGATTGTCAAAAATTGGAAGTATGGTCGTACCCAAATTACCAAGTGAAGATAAAAAATTATTAAAATTTAAAAACTTTAAGAATAAACAAATGGCCCCATTTATAATTTATGCAGATACTGAATGTTTGCTGGTTCCTTTAAAAAGGAAACTGGAAACAACACTTAAAAATGTCAAGAACATGTCCCTTGCTCTGTTGGATATTACGTGAAATGTGAATATGATGATACTCTATCTTTCTATCGGCATTATACTGGTCCTGATTGCATGGAATGGTTTGCTAAGGAGTTGGAGGATTTTGCAGAGGCTTTGGAAACTGTATTCTTGTGTGATTTGCCAATGGAACCTTTAACTAAAAAACAGAAAACTGATTTTTCTCAATCTAAAAGTTGTCATGTTTGCGAAAAACCTTTTTCAAAAGGAGACTTAAAGATAAGAGATCACGACCACCTTACTACTTATACCGAGGTCCGGCACATAATGAATGTAACTTAAATTTCAAGGATATTCACACCGTTCCTGTTATTTTCCATAATTTTAATTCATATGATGCCAGTTTAATTATCGAGAGTATAGCAAAGTTAGATGGCGCAATCAATTTGCTACCAGTAAACAAAGAAAAGTGTATATCTTTTACAAAGAAGCTGGTTAATAATTTTATAGAATGTATTTATTGATTCTATTCGATTTATGGCTACAAGCTTATCTAACCTTGTTTCATATTTAATAGAATATCCTCTTTTAAAAAAAGAATTCCATAGTTTTGAGGAAGATAACATTAAACTACTAACACGAAAGGGAGTGTTTTGTTATGATTATATTGATGGATGGGAAAAATTAAAAGAAATAAAGTTACCCGAAAAACATAATTGTTTTAACACCTTAGAAGGTAAAGAAATTTCACAGAATGATTATGAGAATGCACAGAATGTATGAAGTACCTTTGAGTGCAAAAGCCTAAATGAATTTGGTAAACTTATCACGTCCTTGCAATGCAACTCTAGGTAAATTTAACTTATCCCCATTAAATTTACCTATAGCCTAAATGAATAGTTAGAACTCTATTTACGATCCGACATAGTCCTTCTGATGGAGGTATTCCAGCAATTTAGAAAAAGTTGCCATAAAACATATGGTTTAGATCCTGCTAACTATTATACCCTTCCTGGTTACACATGGGACTGTATGCTCTACAAGACAAACCAAGCTTTAGAACTATTAACAGATTACAATATGGTTACATTTATAGAACGTGGTATAAAAGGCAGCTTCAGTCAATGCTCAAAAAGATATGTGGAGGCCAATAACAAATACATGTCAAATTATGATGTCAAAAAGCCAACTTCATTTTTAATCTATTTTGATATCAACAATCAATATGGATATAGCATGAGTCAGTACCTACCACACGGTGATTTTCAATGGTTAACTGATAATGAGCAAAAAATTTTTAATGTAGATGAAGTTCCAGATAATTCTCAGAGGGGTTACATATTAGAAGTTGACTTGGAGATCCCCGCATCACTACATGACTATTTCTCTGACCTTCCACTATGCCTAGAACATATGTGTCCACCTCAAGAAAAAAACAATCAAACAAAAAACTTATGGCCACATTGTTTGACAAAAAAGAGTATGTAATTCACTATATAAATTTGAAACAGGCATTAAAACTTATTGTTAAACTAAAGCATATCCACAAGATCTTAAGCTTTAAACAATCGGCATGGCTAAAGCCTTATATTGATTTAAATACTCAATTAAGACAGAATGCTAAAAACGAATTTGAAAAAAATCTTTTTAAATTAATGAACAACGCTGGTTTCGGCAAAACTATGGAAAATATGCGAAATCATAGAAATATCAAATTGGTCCGAAACTGGGATGGGCGCTATGGGACTGAAGCGTTGATTTCTCGATCTGAATTCAAAAGCATTACAATATTCAATCAAAACTTGGCTGCCGTAGAACTTGAAAAAAACTGAAATTTACTTTAACAAACCTATATACCTGGGTATGTGTATTTTAGACATTGCCAAAATAACCATATATGAATTTCATTATAACTATATGCTACCAACTTTTGCAAAAGACTGTTCAATAACATACACAGATACTGATAGTTTAGTATATAAAATAAGAGATTCTGATATACAGGGTGTCCCAGAACTAATGGTACATAGTTAAACTGTAGATTGCCTGGGTCAAAATATTACGATTTAGCCGATTTACGCGTATAAGTTTTTTTGAAAATTGGCAAGACGTGTCCGTTGAAAATTTTGATGTACAATGTACAGGGTGTTCCTTGGACCACTACCATTGCATTAAAATCAGTGTATTTTTTTTGTGCCTCGGTGTATACCAGTTTTTGTATAAAATAATGGTTTTGCCATCCTTTTTATGTAAAAAAGTTAAACTGGTTTAAAGTCGCTCAGAGCAACGGTTTTTGAGACTTTTGCATTTAAAGTTTTTATTGCATGTGAGTGATATGCCTAATTTATGTATGATACTTTCTTCAATTCTTTCTACTAATTAATATTTTTGCAAAAACTAACCAGCATGTAGGTTTTTCTGAAATTTGCAAGATGATTCCGTTGAAAAAGTTGATGTACAATGTACAGGGTGCTCTTTGGATCCCTACCATTGCATTAAAATCATCAGTGTATTTTTTTGTGCCTCGGTGTATACTTAAGCAGGTTTTTAAACAGAATATGATTTTAATTATTAAATAATTTTACAAACAGTTCTGTAGTTTTAAGAAAGTTTGACAGAATAGACGGTGACAGCAACTTTATTGGATTTTACCGTTTTTTATTTTCAAACACTACTATAACAAATAATTTTAAGTTTGATTTACTATTTGCTAATTTTCAAATTTTAACTTTGTTGCTGAGAGCGCCATGCTTAGAGATTTTATACTTTTTTTCAATAAATAACAAAATACAGTGAAACCTCTCCTTGCGGACACCTCTATTAAGCAGACACTCCATTTAAGCGGAAAAATTTTTTGGAACCAAGCTTTTCAGTATTTCTTTGCATGTAAAATCCACTCCTATAACCGGACACTCTACTAACCGGACGCGGACAATTTTTTTTGGTCCTCCCTTAACCGGACGCGAACCTCTGACAACGGGACGGAGTGCTGCACGACATGGACATAAACATTATGAAGTATGCTGGCAACAACGCACTCTGCAGCCGGGGAATTACCTCTTTCCGTTTTAATGCGGAGACTAAATACTTCTGTCGTATTTACAACATATTTTATTCGGCAGGGGCGGGACAGCTGTGTTTTATTTTTATTGTTCAATTGGGTAGTAATAGATCTCTTTGAAAAAGTGCTTAGTAAAAAACTTCTTAGTTTACGTGAAAGTTGTTAACGTTTCGGAGAAGGAACATCTTTCAGCACGAAAGAACGCTGAAAAATTTAATATCGGAAAAACTCGAGCAGCGGAAATTGTTAATAAATATATATTACAATTTCGCAATTCCTTCTCAAAAGCGGACACCTCCAATAAGCGGACAAAATCGACGGAACCGTGAGTGTCCGCTTATGGGAGGTTTCACTGTATTAATTTTATTAATAATTATAATTTTCTTTCAAAACAATAAAAAAATTGTTGCATTAATAAAGTATACGTACTTACCATTTTTAAAAACACTAATACGAAGAGGTTTTTGTTCCTCATTAAAAACATCGCCCTAAACTCCATATCATAATTTTTGAGATAACTTTTTGACAGTTATCAGCTGTTTACCACAACAAATAGCATAGGCCAACGAAAAAAAGTTGTAAAACGTTGTCTCAAAAATAATGATATGAACTATACACAGTTGCAATAACGAACAATAACTTACAATTGTTTTAACACACTTATTATAATTCAAGAACCACCCTGTATATTTTTTTACCTAATATTTCTTAAGAAAACATTTAATCTTAGAATGCTTTAGAAAAGTATTGATTATAGCTAATATGTATGAAGAAGGTAAGAATTTAATCAAAAATCTTTTACGCATACAATAAAAACTTCTAATTTAAATATCTTGAAAACCATTGCTTTAAAAAATTAATGTTTATAATAGAATCTTGTATACACCGAGGAACAAAAAAGTTAACCCCTATTTTAATGTAAGGGTACCGACCCAGAGAACACCCTGTATAATATATTTTTTAACCAAAACTAAATTGTCCATGCCCAAAAATCACCAAACGCAATTTTTTGTGCAAAATTATTCATTAGTAGAAAGAATTGAAGAAAGTATCATACATAAATTAGGCATATCACTCACATGCAATAAAAACTTTAAATGCAAGAAACTCAAAAACCGTTGCTCTGAGCGACTTTAAAACGGTATAACTTTTTTACATAAAAAGGATGGGAAAACCATTATTTTAAATAAAAACTGGTATACACTGAGGTACAAAAAAAATTCACTGATTTTTATGCAATGGTAGTGGTCCAAGGAACACCCTGTACACTGTACATCAAATTTTTCAACGGAATCGTCTTGCCAATTTTAAAAAAACTTACACGCTGGTTAGCTTTTGCAAAATTATTAATTAGTAAAAAAGTTATTAAAGAAAATCCTATTGAAAAAATAAAGTTTAACACCCTGTACTCGTTTAATACAAACTTTTGGACTAAGGTAAGTATGGCTAAATCGTAATATTTTCACCCAAGGTATCTACAGTTTAACCATGTACCATTAGTTCTGGGACACCCTGTATATGAAGCTATACGCCGTGACAGTTACAAATTTATTCATATCTTAGATTACCCTAAGACAATATATATATGATATACCAAGGGTTAATAAAAAAGTTTTAGGTATGATGAAAGATGAGAACAACGGTAAAATCATGACACACTTTGTTGGGTTGATAGCAAAGATGTATGCTTTTAAATTTCTTGATTGTGAATCGAATAAAAACATTATAGAATTGAAAGATATGTCAGTCGAAAAAGTTACTAAAAAGGCAAAGGGTGTTAAGAAAGGTATCGTCGAATCAAAAATATTATTTGATAATTATGTTGACTGCCTAAACAATTTTAAAGAGAAAATGGTGTCACAACATCTAATCAGATCAGAAAAACATAAGCTATACTCGATAAAACAAAATAAAATTGGACAAAGTCCTTTTGATAATAAGAGATCCATATCGAAAGATTCATATGAAACTCTTCCTTGGGGACACTACTGCATTAAACACAATTAATAAATTATTAGTATTAAGTGCTACATATTCAGCTATTTTATAGTATTATATATAGCGTTTTGATATCAATAGCTGTAAGAAAATAGGTTAAAGTCTTAGAGTAATAATAATATAAAGAGAAGAAGTCAACCGCGGCCCCGTGTAAATTTTCCCTATTCGTGGCGGTCATTTTTGAAAACTTAGAATTTGCAGAATCCCCGGCGATGGTAACATAGCTGCGTCACTGGAATCATCTCGAAAAAACCACACTGGGCTGAATTTTCACAGTATTTTCAGAAACATAGCACTACTTCTTGTTTATTTTTACGTCCAACTAAGTTCTTTTTTACAAAAATAAAACTCAGCACACAGAAAAAACACCAAAAATTCAATATACCGAGTCCGACGGCCAAGACAACACTGCATTTAATACAAACACATGTTACTGTCGGTGTCGACTTTAGGAGCTTAGGAATATCTGGGCTAACCGTTCACGACTTGAGGACCCACCTAATTAAACTTGTTGCCATTATATAAGTGAAAAAATAATCTTTTGTTTGAAACTCGTAGACAATGATTGAGTAGAAATAAAACTTTGAACTTCCATTGTCTTTATCTGAGGGCACGGCAGTGCCTCGCCAAGTTCCCGCTGCCGTACCATCTTTTCTTGAAACATTTCAGCCCATATTTGACCTACCTAAAACTCTACTTCGGAAAGAGCTACAAATCTCATACTTTGCACAGTCGTAGACCTTCATAGAGTTAACAACCCCTCCAAGTTTCATGGACTTCTATAAAGTAGTAGTAGTAGTAAAGTAGTTACGAAATTTCAAAAAACGTCGAAATTGCCACTCACTCACTGACTCACTCACTCATGTATAGATCATCAAAATTCTACTGTACTTCCAGATCTGCTATAAAGCTGAAATTTGGCGGACTGATAGAAATTATGACCAAACCCCTGGAAAAAATCAAAAAGCCCCAGAATTCTAATTTACTCCCCTCCCCTATACATGTAAAATTATTTAAAAGTAACATTACCCACTTCTAGAAATGCTAGACAACTGAGCGTTAACAGCCTGATAGGAACTATGATAAACATATAGGAAAAAACATCCCAAAATTCTAATTTACTTCCCTCCCATATAAATGTAAAGTTATGTAAAAGTAACACTGCCCACTTCCAGAAACGCTAGAGAGCTGAGCTTTTTAAGACTGAAAGACACTATGATAAAACTATAGGAAAAAATTTTAAAACACCAATATTTTAATTTACTTCCCTCTCCTATAAATGTAAATTTATATAAAAGTAACATTGCCCACTTCCAGAAACGCTAGAGAGCTGAGCTTTGGAAGGCTGATAGAAACTATGATAAAACCATGGAAAAAAATTAAAAAACCCCAAAAATTTTCATTTACTCTCCTCCCCTATAAATGTCAAGTTATGTAAAAGTAACATTACCCACTTCCAAAAACGCTAGAGAGCTGAGCATTGAAAGACTGATAGGAACTATGATAAAACTATAGAAAAAAATTTAAAAACATGAAAATTTTAATTTATTTCCCTCCCCTATACATGTAAAGTTATGCAAAAGTAACATTGTCCACTTTCAGAAACGCTAGAGAGCTGAGCTTTTTAAGACTGACAGACACTATGATAAAACTATAGGAAAAAATTTTAAAACACCAATATTTTAATTTACTTCCCTCTCCTATAAATGTAAATTTATATAAAAGTAACATTGCCCACTTCCAGAAACGCTAGAGAGCTGAGCTTTGGAAGGCTAATAGAAACTATGATAAAACCATGGGAAAAAATTTAAAAACCCCAAAAAGTTTCATTTACTCTCCTCTCCTATAAATGTCAAGTTATGTAAAAGTAACATTACTCACTTCCAAAAACTTAGAGAGCTGAGCATTGGAAGACTGATAGGAACTATGATAAAACTATAGGAAAAAATTTAAAAACACGAAAATTTTAATTTACTTCCCTCCCCTATACATGTAAAGTTATGCAAAAGTAACATTGTCCACTTTCAGAAACGCTAGAGAGCTGAGCTTTGGAAGGCTGATAGCAGCTATGATAAAACCATGGGAAAAAATTAAAAGACCTCAAAATTTTAAGTAAGGCATTGCAAAAGTTTTGAACAATATTCCGCATATTTTACTATTTTAAAAATTAAATATTATCCAATTCCTTTAAAAAAGAAGTGAAATCATAACAAAAACATTTTATGTAAAAATAACCAAGTACGCGGCATTCCGTAAAAAAAATTTAGATAAAGTAAAGTCAAGTTCTCCAATACAATTTTCAAAATGAAAGTAAGAAACTAGTTTGGAAATGTTTTTCTAAACTTGGCTATTACGGCTGTAAATGACTCAGGCACAGTGCTAAATTGAACATAAAGAAGTTTGGCTGTAATAGCAAAGTTTAGAAAAACATTTCCAACTTGTAAAAATCTTTCATTATGAAATTTGTATTGGAGAACTTTGCCTTACTTTTATCTCAACTTTTTAATGGAACGTCGCATCAATATGCGGTTTTCGGCATATAGTAGCGCGCGTTTTTAAAAAAAAATTATATTATAACCGAAAACTTCGTAGGAGCTTTCATTTCGGAGATATTTACAAAAAACTGTTTTCAAGGTTGATATAACGTGGAGTGTGCTAATGGGCTAGGAAGGTATCAGATCTGTCATGGACCCATTTATTTAATTCCAAGACGCTTGTTTTCCTTAAGGTGTGGTTTCACACAAAACTACTAAATACTTAGAGAAAATTAAAACAATCCTATGAAATTTTCGTTTGAATGGTTAATAGTGCTTCAACTCTCCAACCAGAAAAGCCGCATTTTAAAATAATAAAATAGAATATCCTTAATACCGGTTAAAACTGTTGGAACAATGACTAATAGTTAATCGTCCTCTACTATAGGAAAAAGGATTCCCCTTTTACCTGGGGATATAGTCCAAGTAGCTCAAAACGAAACCCGGCCCTGCTAACACGAAATCCGTAATATGATGTCATACACCTGTTGCCACGTCCTGAAAAAATTGTGGGAAAAGGGGCCGTTCATAAATTATGTTGCCTAAATGAGTATTTATCGCAATTGTAATAAGAAATACACAGCATAAAACGACGCGACGCGGGCTAATAAGCGCATGAAAATTATCGCACGGTTTAAATAGCCTAACCAACTCAAAGCACTTTATATTTTGGCAAGGTAAGAAGTTGAACCTTACTTATTATTTATAAAATTTTACAGAGGCAGAGGAGGCGATAACAGCGGAAAAGCTACATTGTTTACCAACAAATGAATGAATGACCGCCGCAACCGGGGCTACTACTTCTCTTTATATGTTATTACTCTGAGGTTAAAATATAGTTTGGCATTTGTATTTTAGTTATAATAGGACTTTGTTAAAAACTCTTTTTATACCATGAGAAATATAATAATAATAAAAAAATATGAATTTGTATACGACTAGGCTTTTTGTAATTTAATAGTAGTAGGGTTAGGACTATAGGCAAAAGTGGTGATTGATGGGAATTGTAAAAATTAAAATTTTTATACTTGTTAGTAATAGCATTACTCGTTTTTGGTAATAGCAATTATGATGGTGATATGAGTCAATATAATTAATATCTAATACTTTCTGCAGCTAGACTTTGCTTTGTGATAACAGCATTAAAACAATAAGAGTCAAAATATATTTTGTAAGATAGATATAAGACCAGTATTATACAAGTTTGTAATGTCATAATTTATAAGTTAATTTTGTAAAAAACTCTGTAACTGAATATTTATAATAAAATGTTAAACAATTTATTATGTATCCTTATTTTTAAATATTATTGAACAAAAACAAGCAATACTTAAATACAAAATAGAAAAAAAATTCTAATGAGAGCATACGGTTGCTTTTGATCAGGCTAAGCGCTACTATAAAAGTAGCTAGGTTAAGGAGTGCAACTCCTTATACGATCGGTTAAAATCTTTTAAACATATTAAAAAAGTATTAAGTATAACAAAGATAAAAAATTAATGTTAACAAATATAAAAACTGATAAGATAAAAATAAAAACATTGATTTATGCATATAGAGCATAAGCTGGGTTATTGATAGACATATTTTAAAATTAAATGTGGTCATTTTAAATTTTAGCAGAGTAAGAAATAAAATCTTAGACAAATGACAGGTGAGGTCAGATCAATTATCATTAAACCGAGCGATCTTGCACATGTTTAACTAAGGCTATCAAAACGGTATTTTTTGTGGGCTTTGGTTTAACATACATAAACATACGAATAGCACATCTATGTCACCTTGGAAAATAGGACAGAAGGCACATCCCAAAATAAATATTCCAGATTTATTTGAGAATCTATAAAATAAATCAAATTAAAAAATAAACTATGTTATTTATAAATCGGGTGGTAAATGGTATGGGGCGATGCTCAGAATTACTGCTGTCAAAGCAATATACTGTGACTCGTTCAAAAAAAAAACATGTTTTCGTCTTATGGGGATTTACATGGGAAAAGTGCGCCAGAACCCGTCTTGCCTATCTACCAGTGTCGTACATAAGGGAAGGGGGCTGGGGGGCCCGGGCCCCCCCCGAAGCTAAGATTTTTTTAGATATTTTCCACATATTTCCTGAATACAAACATAAAATAGCATAAAATACGGCCTCATGGGGTTCTCGGGCCCCCCCCCAAACTGCCTCGGGCCCACCTCGAAACTTTTTTCTATATACGCCACTGCTATCTACTATCAGGGATCAGTTCATTAACTAGTTTTTGGAGTTAGGGATAGATTTCGCCGAAGTGAAAAATGCCGCCAATAGGTTGCCGTTTTTAGCAATGTTCTTTTTTATACCGGTAATAAATGACCTATTAAGCTTGTTTTCATATATGAAATAAACGTTTTTTTCTAGCAGCTTTTAAAATCAACTTTTTTTTTCTCACGCGTTTTTTACGTGTTAAACACGTGATGTGCTATGTGGGTTAGAAGGGATAGGAACAAGATAAGTATTGACATACTAAATTTAATGCAACTTGATGAATTTTAGAAGGGAAAGGTGGTAAAAGGTAAGGTTTTTCTACTAAAAACGCAAAAATTTTGCCTGGGGCGCGACGCATGAAAGTATCTTTTTTCTTCTCAACATTTTACTTCTAGTAAGTTATATTCAAAATAATGGCGTTGACCTGAATTTATAGATTAACACTAACAAATAGTAAATGTAATAAAAAAGATTATCTGCTGGACATTAATTACATCCCCTAAAGGTTAGGATCTGGATACGTTGAGACAACTTTTTTTCGTTGGCCTATGCTATTTGTTATGGTAAACAGCTGACAACTGTCAAAAAGTGATCTCAAAAATTATGATATGGAGTTTAGTAAGAGAAACTAGTATTACCTTATCAATATGGTAGTGTAGTAGGTAATTAATTAAAAAAACACATAAGTTTCTAAAACGGGGCGGCTAATTCCAATTTGCGTGTGGACGGCCGACGCCGACGCGACGCCGACTGTCTGGGTTTGACTCTCCACACAACATTACAGAAGTCACCTAAAAGGGCTCTGTGTATATATTGACAAAGCGTCTCCCTTGGTTAAAGGGGCGTCTGTAATTAAATTTTTTAAAGTTTTATTTAAAAAACAAGTAAACTTTTTCTCATAGTTGGAATTTGATGGAAGATATAAAAGATTGAGATTCTCTTATTGAATCTTCCTCGCACTTGGAATAAATATTTTATTTTCTCTGTCACACATTTTCCAAATTATTTCCCTCCCGCCATTTTAAGCCAATCATAACAACGCATTACAAGGTTAAAACCTGTTTTTAAGTGAAAAAATTGCATGGCAGCTCCTGTCATCAATTTTTTTGAAAAATTTTGTAAGCTTACTGATTCAGAACAACACTAAACACCAACCCCCATTAAATAATAAAGGTGCATATCATAGCGCAGCACTAGGCTCACGCGGGCACGTTTAGTGTGATAACCAAAGATTTATAGGAACAGAGGACTAAACATGTCTTTAAATTTGCGTTTATTTTTTCACATGGAAAAGGCTAAAATGTTAATAAAAATTCAAAAATGACATGCTTCAACATGAAGACTTTAAAATTATAAAAATATTGAAGTCGTTCTTTGCCGTTCTAGTTCAGGCCCTACAGGGTCCGATACTGCGTTTAATGATAGAAGCAACACACGTGGTATGGATAGACATGTTAGTACCCTCTAAAGGCAGTGGTGCAAGTTCCATAGGTCTACGAAAAAGGGGGAAAATGTTTAAAATATGTTTTTTTTTCTTGTGGCATTTTGTATCCTTAACACATTGTTTTTTTCAAAAAAGTATTTTTGTTCAAAAACCCATTGTATATAGTTAAATGTTTAATTAGTTAGACATAACATTTAAAAATACCCGCTTTGAAATAAAATAAATGTGTTAGATATAGAAATCCTCAAATCAAACAAACATTTTGAACATTCATTTTTGTAACTCAGTAAATAATACTCAAGGTGCGTAAAAAAATATTTTTGATTAGTAATAACTTAAAACTTAATTTTTTGAGTTGAATTCATTTAAATTGGGGGAAGGGGGCATTCCCCCTCTCGCCCCCTCAAAAGTAATCTTTTACAGTATTTGCAAACTTTTAACTTGGCCAAAAACAACTAAGTAATAATTATTGGGATTGACCAAAAGTATAATACGCTCCCCTTACTATCAGTGGCGCAAGTGTGAAAAAAACAATATTTTTTTTTAATTTTCTTGAATTTCATTGTCCTACATATCTGGTTTTATAACTCATTTTCAAAGCTGAAGAAAGTTTCTCTCCGACGATGTACATCACTCCCCCCTCAAGGCAGCGGTAAATCTAGCATAGACGCACCAAAAATGGTTAAATTCGGTATACACTTGAATCTTCATTTAAGACAACCGGAAAAGTACTAATACACACACTGCGTTCAATGAGAGAAGCAACACACTTGGTATGAATATACCGTATACTTCCCCGAAAATATAACGAGGGGCAACCATCCGCCCACTCTTGGTGGGGGGGGGGTAATTCCCCCCTAAATGGATTTTTCGTCATTTTTTATTACTTAGTATATCAAATTTGACCATTTGTGGGGCGTCTATGCAAGATCTACTGCTGTGCTGAGGGGGAGTGATGTACATCGTTGAAAAGGAAATTTTTTCGGCTTTAAAAAGAAGTTTTAAAACCAGACATGTGGGACAGTAAAATTTAAGGAAATTAAAAAAAAACGTTTTTTCCTCACCTCTCATTTATTTAAATATCTATAAAAGGTGCGCCACTAATGTAAGAGGGGCGTGTTATACATCGTTAGAGAGGACTTTTCATTAGCCTAAATAATTGTTACTTAGTTGCTTTTTGCTAAGTTAAATGTTGTAAATAATTGGGAAAATTCTGTAAGAGAGCACTTTAGCGCCCCCCACCCCAACTTTAAAGAAGTTTAACTAGAAAAAGTCAGTTTTAAGTTATTCATAACCAAAAATAATATTTTACTTACTCTCAATATTATTTACTGGGTTACAAAAATGAATGTTCAATATTCTTGCTTGATTTAAGGATTTTTATAAACTCATTTATTTTTATTTCAAGGCGGCTATTTAAAAAATATATGTCTAGCTTAATAAGTCTTTAACTGTATACAATGGACTTGACAATGACCAAAAATATTTTTAAAAAAAATATATATTATAAAAATCGTCTTTTTTCGTACCCTAATAGAACGTGCACCACTGCCGTCAGAGGGTACTAGGGTACATCGTTAAAAAGGCAATAGTATCCGCTTGAAAAATGATATCTAGAAGATTTTTGAAAAAGTTTACTGTTTTCGAGTTATTAGCAAAAAACTATCAAAAAGCACGTTTAAGGGGGGCACCCCCCTGCCATGTTTGAGGGGCCTTTCATAAAATGTTCGGGCGAGTCTCATGTATATCCATACCGGTCTAGGACAACTGGGCGTCGCCAACTGGGCGCAGCCAACTCGGCGCCGCCAACTGGGCGCCGGGCCAACTGGGCGCCGCCAACTGGGCGCCGGGCCAACTGGGCGCCGGGCCAACTGGGCGCCGGGCCAACTCGGCGCCACCAACTTGAAATATTACATTGCTTGAGGTCATTTAACAAAAATTTTTACTCAGACTTAAAAAAATCAAAATGGCGGATCCAAAATGGCGGATTTTCTTATTTACTAACCGATTTGTCTCAAACTTGAAATATTATATTGCTTGAGGTCATTTCACAAAATTTTTTACTCATACTTAAAAAAATCAAAATGGCGGATCCAAAATGGCGGATTTTCTTATTTACCAACCGATTTGTCTCAAACTTGAAATATTACATTGCTTGAGGTCATTTAACGAAATTTTTTACTCAAACTTAAAAAAATCAAAATGGCGGATCCAAAATGGCGGATTTTCTTATTTACCAACCGATTTGTCTCAAACTTAAAATATTACATTGCTTGAGGTCTTTTAACAAAAATTTTTACTTAATCTTAAAAAAAAATCAAAATGATGGATCCAAAATGGCGGATTTTCTTATTTACCAACCGATTTGTCTCAAACTTGAAATATTACATTGCTTGAGGTCATTTAACTAAATTTTTTACTCAAACTTAAAAAATCAAAATGGCGGATCCAAAATGGCGGATTTTCTTATTTACCAGCCGATTTGTCTTAAACTTGAAATATTACATTGCTTGAGGTCATTTAACACAATTTTTAACTCAAACTTAAAAAAACAAAATGGCGGATTTTCTTATTTACGAACCGATTTGTCTCAAACTTGAAATATTACATTGCTTGAGGTCATTTAACAAAATTTTTTACTCAATCTAAAAAAAAATCAAAATGGCGGATCCAAAATGGCGGATTTTCTTATTTACCAACCGATTTGTCTCAAACTTGAAATATTACATTGCTTGAGGTCATTTAACAAAATTTTCTACTCAAACTTAAAAAAAATAAAATGGCGGATCCAAAATGGCGGATTTTCTTATTTACCAACCGATTTGTCTCAAACTTGAAATATTACATTGCTTGAGGTCATTTAACAAAATTTTTTACTTAAACTTTTGAGACAAATCGGTTAGTAAATAAGAAAATCCGCCATTTTGGATCCGCCATTAGTAAATAGGCTATAGGAGTTCTGCAGAATTTCCCATGTGAATTCCCATAAGAAAACGCTAATGTTCAAGTTAGCGAAATTGGCCCAGTCAAGGTCACACGCAGAAACATATAGTCGAATTGTACGATATGTTTTTATGTGGTAGACGTTAAAAAATCGAGTTTTGGAAAGTAGGTAAAAAGAAAAATGGCAAAAATGGCATATGATCAGGTTGTTGGTGGGCGGGGCACAAGAGCCCAAGAGTATGATGTGAGTTTCGAAAGTAGGTAAGGAAAAATGTTATGTTATCAGTATGTTGGTAGACGGGTAAAAGAGTATGTATTTTTTGTGTGTTAGGAGGGGGGATGGGGCTGGATGGGCGTTTCAAATATTAAGAGGCGTGGTAGCAGGATGCCTCGGTGGCAGGGTGACGATCTCAGTCAAGTGGCAACTATCAAATGTCAGTGTCAAATGCCAGCTCTCAAACGTCTGAAATGTCTGTCAAATTAAATGTGTCAAATGTCACCAGCCCGACGGCGCAGGCGTGCGTCAGGTAGGTGTTGGATTTTAGAATTTTGATAGTTGGATCTGTTTTACAGCTATGTTGGTGAACGGGTAAAAGAGTATTTTTGTGTTAGGTAATAAGGAGGGGGGATGCGGGGATGGGAGTTTCAAATTTTAAGAGGCTTGTGTTAGGTAATAACGAGGGGGGATGCGGGAATGGGGGTTTCAAATATTAAGAGGCGTGGTTATGATGTGTTTTTTTTTCATTAAGCGAGAAGTTGGGTGGTGATGTGTGCGTGTGTTACAGAGCGAGAGAGATTAGTAGGGGAGCCGCGGGTGAAAAAAAGTAGATGAGCCTCGGAGGCAGGGTGATGATCTAAGTCAAGTCATGCAACTGTCAAATGTCAGTGTTAAAGTGTCAAATGCCAGCTGTCAAACGTCTGAAATGTCTGTCAAATTAAATGCCCGACGGCGCAGGCGTGCGTCAGTGATGTGTCGAGGGGTCTACCCGGTAGATGTTGGATTTTAGTATTTTGATGGTTGGATATGTTTTACAGCTCTTTAGAGCTGCTTAGAGCAATTTAGATAACCATCTAAATTTGTTCAAATAACTGTCTAAATGTTGTCTAGCCAAATTAACGAAGTGTTGGTTAAAAAGGTATTATTAAAGCTGTTTGTGAAGTTTAACATGTGACCAACGTATGATATAATTAGTGATATGGGTATTGTGTCACGTTAGCGTCACGTTAACGTCACGTTTGCGTCACGTTAGCGTCACTTTGGCGTCACGTTAGCGTCACGTTTGCGTCACGTTAGCGTCACGTTAGCGTCACGTTAGCGTCACGTTAACGTCACTTTAGCGTCACGTTTGCGTCACGTTAGCGTCACGTTAGGGTCACGTTAGCGTCACGTTGGCGTCACGTTAGCGTTTTAGGAAGACAAAGGTCGATCAAAAGGCTTTTGTCGACAGGATATTAATAAATAAACACACACTAACCCAATATAAGTATTATCACGTTTTAAATATACACTTTTAGACATTTAATAAACAAGCAGTTGTTAAGATAAAAATAGCAATCCTCTATCCTTCACCTTCATTAAAGGTTAGTTATGATACAAAAAATTGATCTTATTTAATTTTCTTTTTACCAATTTAAACTTTCATGATTTTTGACAATAGACAGATTATTGTCTTTTCACAATATTTATAAAAAAGGGTATCAGTACTAGCCACTTAAATAACTTAAAATGTAGACCAAATAGTCTATTTTGTTAACAATATGTTTTAACTGGGGGCTATTTCAACAATTTTGATTTACAATAATTATTAACATTTTCTTTAACCTTACCCAGCACTCTCTAAGATCACATCTGAGTCCGAGGATGCCCGAAAGTGAGCGTATACTAAATAGAGTAGGTACAAAAACTACGACGTGTGCTATATAAATTATCGAATTGAACTGAATAAACATGGTATGGCATCTTTGGTGTAACAAAATGTATAGACGCAAAAAGACCGAAACTGGCCGAAAGTACTTATAATATTATTTTATATTTAGGTGTTAGTAGTATCATGAAAATATAAATAGCGACTATAATATTTGTAAAATTGCTTGAACTGATGCAAATTATACTGTTTGTATACAATTATTTAAATGATGGGACAATCATGTCAGAAATTGATAAGAAATCTAAAATATCTGTGTCTCTTTATAAAAGTGGTTAAAAGAAGCTAAATATTTTCAGTAAAGTAGTTCACCATCGCTTTCTTCCATGGCTTCAGCGGTAAAATCTGAACTTATCTTGGGAATGCTATAATGTCCCCAGGGCAACGTTTCGTTCGTCTCAGGAACGAGATACCTCTTATCATCATATGGTAAAAGGGCCATTTTAAGCTGGGTGATAGAGTGTACCTGATGGTTCTCTGACCGAATAAGATTTTGCGAAATTGATTTATGCTTAAAACTATCAAGACATTCAACATAATCTTCAAAGGTAATGTTCGTTTCAACAACCGAGGATTTGACTCCCTTCGCCTTTTTTGTTATTCCCAAGTTTAATATGATGGAATTAATTTCTTCGTCGTCATACCCTTCTTCCTGTAATCTCATTCTTTTCTTTAGTACATCATTTGCAGACGTTAAAACTTTGGTAGCATATAATTTCGATATAAGACCTATATACTCAGTCATAGGAACACCGTTATTTTCGTCCTTCTTCATTCCTAAGACTTTTTTATTAACTTGCGGAATTCCAGAAGTATTATCATTGGGGTGATCAGAGGTATCAAAGTATTTATAGCAGCTCTCGTCTCTTGAAAGAACTCATAAATCAGGCTGTCTGTGTCCGTGTAGTACGCTGAACAATTTTCAAAATTTGGCTTTATATATCCATAATGAAATTCGTAGATTGTAGTCTTCGCTAAATCTAAAATTGTCTGTCCAACATAGATCGGCTTATTTAACCAAATTTGCAGTTTCTTAAGCTCAACCGCAACTAGATCAGGTTTTTCGTTATATATCACACAATTTTTGAATTCAGGCTTTGCTATATATGACTCAGCACCATAACGTCCACACCATTCAGTTAGCAACCGGACGTTGACACGCTTCCTAACGTTTTCCATCCTTTTACCGACAACGAAAAAGGATTAGTTTAAGATATAACTTAGGGCCATAGTGCAGCAGGTGATAGAGGAGGTTATATCCGAGAAAAAAGTTTATATTACATGGGGATTAACAGACATCTGTTGTTTAAGATATAGGATTTTTTAAAGTTAGAGGAGGGGGATAAAGGGTTTTAAAAAAAGAAAATCTGTCGCAGCAAGATGAATATTGTGATTCAAAAATGTGGTATTTATTTTTTGATAAAATTGCGAGTTGAGGAGATACAGGCCTCCAAAAATGTGTAAAAACTAATAATTTTTTAAACAATTATTATTTTCTTACATATTAAAAATATCAATAATATTTTATTATTATGTCTCTCCAGAAACTTGTTTTTATTAACAAAAAATATAAAAAAAACATTGTGTTTAATATGGTATTAATAAAAGTTTATACCAAAAAGCATGTATTTTCTAAAAAATTAAGCGACTAATTTTTTAAAAATTATTCCTATTTCAATTTATTGCTCAAGTTATTATGATAAAAGTTTAAAAAATCGACAACTTTGATCCTCTGTATCTCGACAAAAAAACAGTTTGGACCCATGTTATCTAAACTTTTATATCAGACATGACCTCCTGTATCACCTGTTGGCCTATGGCCCCTAAGTTATGGGACACCCTGTATATAGTATTTTTCACATAATGAATAAACGATAGTACTGTATTTGAGTTTGTTATTAAATATGTTTTTTACACAAATATCGCTTTAGGTCTACGGAAAAATAAAATCAAAATTAATATTTTTCAACTTACCAAAGACCGCATTATTAATCAACTTAAATAAATTCTTCTCAAATTCATTCGCTGCCTTTTTACGGAGCTCTGTATTTAGATCGATATAGCTCTTCAGCCATGGAGCTTGATTAAATTTAACAACGCGATGTACTTTCTTTAATAGCAACCCATATGAATTTGCTTGTTTTAGAGCTCTATAATGAATCACATACTTCTTCTTATTATTTATATTAGTGTTGCCATTAGTTTCGTAATAACATTTTTTGGAGGCTTCCCAGTCTTAGGATTTATATGCTGCGGGCAGAATGGTATATCTTTATGTTGATCATGTAGTTCCTTGGGATAATCCAAATCAACTTCCAATATATAGCCCTCACTAGCATCATCAGAAATTGCGGTGACATCAATGTTTGTATCACACCATTGGAAACCACCACAGGGAAGGTATTGAGACATCGCCCAACCATACTGCAAGAAAAAATATAATTATTAATGATGATTGAAACCAGAGCTGTCACAAAAACATTATGAAAGTACTCCAAGTACAAAAGTACTTGATTTTCCCAAGTCTTTTACTTTTACAATAGAAGTACTTTAGATATGTCAAAAAATTGGAAAAATGCTCAAAATATCAAAAAAATTTCCAAAATGTTAAAATATTTAAAAAAAAGTAAAATTTTTAAAAATGTAAAATTTGTCAAAAAATATCAAAAACTTCAAAAAAATGTTAATAAAGATTTAAAAAATTTAAAACATATCAAAAATGTTTACAAAAGATACAACCCGAAAGGTTTTATTTTTTTATACCTAAATTACATTTATTAATTTTTTCTGAACTCTTCCTTTTACATACAAATGCCATGAATTTGAATTTCACGTTCCACGAAATAATGAAGGTGCGTGCAAATAATTAAGCCTATAGGCATTAATTTTTGGATAAGTATGTACCTAATATCACGATTTTTTGGGCCATTAATTAAGACGTACCTATCAAGGTAGCTAAAATACCGGACTTCCCTGCCAAGTTGATAAAAAACCGACATGTGGCAACCCTGAGGTTACCACTTGTCTTCGGCGCACTAATATTTACTCACCTATATTTATATTGGCCTTTAAGAATATTTTATTGTACTTAGTTGAAGTTTTTTTATGTACTTGAAGTACTTCGAATGTACTTGAAGTACTTTGAAACCAATTATAAGCAAATATTTAAAACGGATTAAACGCACCTGGTTATTTACATCAAAGTACATCAGAAAAGATTCGGGCGTGGAAGGATCATAGCTTGGAAGGTATTTGTTGTTAGCTCTGGCTTTCCTCTTACTGCAGACTTGACTTAGACCGTCTCTAATACCCCTTTCCACGAAGAGGAACATATCAGCATCAGCTCTATACCGGTATGCTTTATCATCGCATCCCACGTATATCCTGGTAAGGTGAAATAGTGAGCAGAATCAAGTTTATAAGTTTTAAGACAGCTCTCCCGAAACCTTCAAAGACATCTGTCAAAAGCAATATATCTGTTTTCATATAAAGTTCGACATACTCGCCTAACGTTCTACAACCGACTTCATTCCAGACGAGTTTGGCTTGATGGTAGAGTCTGCTGGGACATGGTTTGTTCTCCAACTTTTTATAGAAGGCATCTTGAGCTGGTAAATTTACTTCATCAAATTTATCGGAAGCGTCGGGTAATCGTAAGGCATCACTCCAACAAAACGGAATTGGATGGGTGTATCATCGATATGTTTTGTAAAACGTATATATTTCTCTTTTGTAATCGGAAGCAAATCGATAGACCCTTTCATTCTCGTAGCAATATCTGTTATTATAAAGTGGGCATCATAGCCACTTAGATTATGGAAGACTACAGGTATAATATGAGTGTCTTTATAATTAATGTTGCAAGATTCGTGAGCAGCACCGCGATAGTTGTTACTGGGGATCAGGTGGTTATGATCTCTAACTTTCTTATCGTCAGGAGTGAATTTTTGTTCACATATATGGCAAAGTGTAGCTTTTTGTTGCTGAACTTCCTGCATCCATGTCATATTAATATCGAAGGGGCACCAAAAGACGGTTGCCAAGTCCTCTGCCAGACTATTCATTTCATCAGCAAACCACTGCATGTAATCCAAACCTCGGTATGAACGGTAAAAACTTAAAGAGTCGTCATAGCTGCATTTGGGGTAATAGCCAACAGCTGCAGGTATATGATACTGGTTTCTCTGAGGTTTTTTGGCATCATTTGTTGGTTGGTTGGTTTAAGCACACTCTCCAGATCAGCGTAAACTACGAACGGAACTTTCTCCTTATTTTTAAAATTTGTAAATTTCAGTGTATTTTTTCCTGGTTCGGGCATTTTGATTGCAGTTTGATTGATCTTCAAACAATCTTCGATATGTTTACCAAGTTTCTCTTCTGTTCTACAGTAAATGAGACAACGGTCACAAAAAATTTTTTGCCCGTTACTTTACTGAGTTGACTGGAGAGGAGGCGAGATAAATTCTTGATCCAGACATAGTGGTATCGCACGGGAGTCTCAACGTCATCGTATCGATCTTGTACCATTAACAGATTAATATGGCGGTCTCTCTTATTCTTCGTCAGATAGGTAGGAAATGTTTTAAATACATTTTTGTTCTTCTGAAGAATATATATATTTACCGATACATTATTCTGTTGCTCGAAGTTTGGTATTTGCTTAAAAGTCATCGGGAACTGTATTTCTTTTAATTTAAGAACTGTAGAATAGTGGGGGTATGATACTAAATTTGAATCTATTTTGCCTGCAGGATATAAAGCGGACGTAACAGCCCAAGCAAAACAGGCGTCATCTTTATTCTTGACGGTGATACATGCATGTATGAGGAGCCTAACTGCGGCGTATATTTATTTGCGTTTACTCCCAAGTTAATCACCTTTTTTAGTGCCCAACCACTATCTCGCTCTTGAAATTTTTCAAGTTCTTTCATAACTGGAGCTAAAACTTTGGAGTCAAACCAGACATTTAAGTTGGTATCTGTATAGATGGGTGCGTTTCATGTGGTGAAGTACTTATGCTCTTTGTGTACCTTATCACCCTTTATCACCTCGAAATCCCCGAAAAATTGACTTTTACAGTTTCATTTTTTTCAGAGCGTTCTGGATACGTCTTATAAAAATTGCTTTACAATCAATAAGAAAAGTTTTTGGATCTTCATGCCACAAGTTTGTAATGACCGCCGTGCGAATTCTAGAAGCAAAAACACATACAAAATCGTCCCACCGGACTCGATCCCGGGCAGTTTGTTTCCTTGATAATAGACCTGTACCCTTCTTTTGGGTTGTTTTAATCTGGTTCCTATAACTTCTTACATTCCGCAGACATGCCATAATGTGCTGCTTCGCCCCCAAATTGCTCGATTTTTGTATTTCTTTAGTCATCTTTTTTATTGCGCGTATACATTCACGCAATCCTTCCTTGGCTACTGTCTCATCATAGTGCGGTCTTAAAAGCCCCAATATGGCAGCAATGTGTCTCAAGATCAGTAAAGGGAGACATTTTCTATAAATATAAAAAGTTTAATTAACGTTAGACGATATAAATATTAAAAATAACTCGCTTGCAAGCTATAACCTATCTACCTACCTACTTATTAACTTTACGTTGCGTCTTTTTAAAGAACCACTAAACCTTTTCTCTTTAACGGATTGAAACATACTGAATAAACTAATAAAAATCAAGATATATTAGCAAAATGCAAAACCAAACAGACATTGTCGCCAACAATATCCCATGGCTACCAACTTAATAGAAATTACCAACAAGTCAATGATACCAACCAAATTTCACTGCTACCAGTGTTACCAACTTAAAAATTATCAATATGTCAATGATGAAGATATATTCAAAAATTATAAAACTAATAAGAACATACTGTTTACAAAATTGCATAATTTTAAAAAACTAAAACAAATAAGAACTATTCATCAACAAGCTTATGATGTGACCAGTCATGTCCGATAATATGCATGAGTACATCAGATTGAATATAATCAAATATGGTATTGAAAAGGCATTTATTCAGGCAAATTACTGTGGTGTATGCCTAGCTACAAGTTTAGTTTTCCACGAATTAGCTGAGAAAAATGGAATAAAAACCAAGGTGCAAGTGGGTACTAAGTTATATTCAAATGGAATTAAAATTTCACCGCATTTCTGGCTTGAGCATAATAATTTAATACACGATCCTACTATTGCGATAACGCAACATTATCTACCACACAGTCTTGCTGTTACTCATAGAAAATACTAAAATCCAACATTTACCGGGTAGACCCCTCGACACATCACTGACGCACGCCTGCGCCGTCGGGCTGGTGACATTTGACACATTTAATTTGACAGACATTTCAGACGTTTGACAGCTAGCATTTGACTCTTTAACACTGACATTTGACAGTTGCTTGACTTGACTTAGATCATCACCCTGCCACGGAGGCTCATCTACTTTTTTTCACCCGCGGCTCCCCTACTAATGTTTCTCGCTCTGTAACACACGCACACATCACCACCCAACTTCTCGCTTAACGAAAAAAAAAACACATCATAACCACGCCTCTTAATATTTGAAACCCCATCCCCGCATCCCCCCTCCTTATTACCTAACACAAGCGTCTTAATATTTGAAACCCCCATCCCCGCATCCCCCCTCCTTATTACCTAACACAAAAATACATACTCTTTTACCCGTCTGCCAACATAGCTGTAAAACAGATCCAACCATTAAAATACTAAAATCCAACACCTACCTGACGCACGCCTGCGCCGTCGGGCTGGTGACATTTGACACATTTAATTTAACAGACATTTCAGACGTTTGACAGCTGGCATTTGACACTGACATTTGACAGTTGCCACTTGACTTAGGTCATCACCCTGCCACCGAGGCATCCTGCTACCACGCCTCTTAATATTTGAAACCCCCATCCAGCCCCATCCCCCCTCCTAACACACAAAAAATACATACTCTTTTACCCGTCTACCAACATACTGATAACATAACATTTTTCCTTACCTACTTTCGAAACTCACATCATACTCTTGGGCTCTTGTGCCCCGCCCACCAACAACCTGATCATATGCCATTTTTGCCATTTTTCTTTTTACCTACTTTCCAAAACTCGATTTTTTAACGTCTACCACATAAAAACATATCGTACAATTCGACTATATGTTTCTGCGTGTGACCTTGACTGGGCCAATTTCGCTAACTTGAACCATAGCGTTTTCTTATGGGACTTTACATGGGAAATTCTGCAGAACTCCTATAGCCTATTTACTAATGGCGGATCCAAAATGGTGGATTTTCTTATTTACTAACCGATTTGTCTCAATAGTTTAAGTAAAAAATTTTGTTAAATGACCTCAAGCAATGTAATATTTGAGACAAATCGGTTGGTAAATAAGAAAATCCGCCATTTTAAATCCGCCACTTTATTTTTTTTCACAGTATTCAATCGATCGCAGTTCAGTACGGTTATATTGCATCGTACCTGCATGATAGTGCTAACGAGGTCAAAGTCGAGTTTGTTTTGTTTACAAAAAACATCGCGCGCGAGATACCTGTGTTGAGAATCTATATACAATGTGTATTATAAATAATATATCATATTTAAAAGCAAAAAAAGTGTACCATCACCTGTGAAACTTGTTTTAAAAATTAGCGAAAAGCCCAAACAAAATCAAGAAAAAATGGATAATGCCGAATTATTTCAGGATAGCCATGCTAGAACACAAAATGAAGAAGTTTTATATAGCGAATGGAAAAAATCCCAAAACGAAAAAAATTCACTTAGTGTACAAGTGGATTATCTCCGAAGTCAACTGGAAAGTATGCAAAGAAAATTTGCAGATTTAGAGACAAAAGTCACTAAAAAAGAAGAGTCTGACATGGACTACATTACTGATGAGGACGATCTGGCAAGAGAAACTGAGTGGATCAGACAAAAAGGAAAAGGTTGGAAAAAACGTCGAATGGATACTTCACTCTCACCACCACAACAAAGCTCGGGCACTGGAGAGCCCTCCAATAAAACACAAAATGAAGAACCCCCAACTAAGGTTAAAAAAGCTCCATTACCTCCACCGATTATGGTAAATGGCGTAAATAATTTTAATGATATTTATGAAAAGTTAAATATCATACAAGGAGTTAAAATAAAAGTTTTAAATAACGAAAATATTAAAATAAATGTACAAGACGCAGACAGCTATCGGCTGGTTACTAAAATGCTTAATGAAATAAAGCATCAATGGCACTCATACGAAAACAAACAAATAAGGCCAATTAGAGTAATAGCGAATAGGCTACACTTCTCATGTGACCCACAAAAAATTGTAGCTGATCTACAAAAAAAAGGTTTTAAGGCACTGGAGGCCAGCAACAAACTTAAATGGAGAACAAGACAACCTCTTAACATGTTTATGCTCACATTCAGCCACGATGAAGATATCAACAAAATTTTTGAAATTTCCAGTATCCTTGGGATTGAAGTGGAAATAAAAGCACTAAAAACCTCAAAGTTAGTCCCTCAATGCAAAAGATGCCAATCTTATGGACACACGCAAAAATATTGCGCTAAAGAACCACGTTGCGTAAAATGCACGGGGAAACATCTTACTGTAGAATGCCCCAAACCAAAAGAATCTGAGCCAAAATGCATCCACTGTGGAGGCAAGCATCCTGCTAACTACAGAGGATGCCTTGTTGCTAAGGAAATACAAAAATTGAAAAATAAACCTAAGAAACCGAATCTCATACCAAACGTGAGTACAAATAGACAAAACCAACAGACAAGAAACACAGTCACACAAAACTCTGTGACAAGGACATACAGCCAAGTAGCAGCAACAGCTACTATACCTGATATTAATATCAGTAGTCAAAATACTATGGAACAAACACTACAATTAATTTTGGAGAAATTGAACAAACTTGATGAGCGATTAACTAAACTAGAAAGTAGCAATAACGGAGCTACCAATATGCCTCAAAATGGTCAGTAATCTTAGAATCCTAGCTTGGAATGCCAATGGTCTCTTGCAACATCAGCAAGACTTGCAAGTTATTCTAGACATAGAAAAAATTGACGTCTGTCTTGTGTCAGAAACGCATTTCACTAACCAGTCTCACATTAAATTTAAAGGTTATAAAGTGTATCATACAACTTACCCTAGCAATACTGCACATGGGGGAAGTGCTGTAATAATTAAAGAAAATATATCACACTATGAGGAGATGGGATATAAAACCATAGAGATTCAAGCTACATTAGTAAGTGTAAAAACCAAAACATATACATTAGTCATAAGTGCTGTCTATATACCACCAAGGCACTTACTAAAGAAAAATCAATATCTTAATTTTCTCAGAAGATTAGGAAACCGTTTTATAATTGGAGGTGACTTTAATGCAAAAAATACCTACTGGGGATCTAGACTGACGAACTCTAAAGGAAAAGAACTTTTGCAAGCTATTAGTGAATATCAATGTGAGCCGATATCAACTGGTAAGCCCACATACTATCCAACAGATCCAGGAAAAATTCCAGATCTAATTGATTTTTTTATAGTAAAAAATATATCTTTAAGTTTTGTAGATATAGGAGAAAGTTTTGATTTACACTCAGATCATTCACCTATTATTCTAACTCTTAGTAAAAACATAATAAAGAAAGAAGCAAATATCTCACTAGTTAATAAACTGACTGACTGGATTAGTTTTAAACAAAGTCTGTCAGAAAAAATAAACCTATCAGTACCATTGCAAACGCCAGAACAAATCGATAAAGAAGTTGATTATTTTGTTACAAATATTCAACAAGCAGCTTGGGAAAACAGTCCAAAACCAAAGAGAATTTTTAAGGGAAAAAACTATCCAAAGGAAATTAGAGACCTTATATTGGAAAAAAGGAAACTAAGAAGAAAGTGGCAACAAAGCCGTGATCCTCGGGACAAAACAAATCTCAACAACATGACGCAGCGCATTAGGCGAGAAATTCTAGTAATAAAAAATGAATCTATTAACCATTTTCTTAATGAGCTTACAGATGATAAAAATACCGACTATTCCCTTTGGAAAGCAACCAAAGATTTTAAAAGACCAATTATCCAAATTCCACCCATACGAAAACCTAACAACCAGTGGGCAAGGAGTAACGAAGAAAAAGCAGATATTTTTGCAAGTCATTTAGAAAAAACATTTCAGCCCCACGAAGCACCAGATGAACACTTTCATTTAAATGAACCCCATCAAATCGAGGACCATATTAAGCTTACATCACCAAAAGAAATATTAACAGAAATCAAAAATATTAATTCGAAAAAAGCCCCAGGGTATGATCTTATTAACGGGGTAGTCATAAAACAACTCCCCAGAAAAGCTATCGTAAAACTATGCAACCTAATTAATGCGTCTTTTAGGCTTAGGTACGTACCTAAACTGTGGAAAGTTGCAGAAGTTATCATGATTCCAAAACCGGGAAAACCACTCCATGACGTGTCATCTTACAGGCCAATATCTTTGCTGCCAATTATATCCAAGCTCTATGAAAAATTATTGCTTAAAAGAATAAAACCCATCATAGAAAGACAAGAAATTATTCCATCTCATCAATTTGGTTTTCGAGACAAGCATTCCACGATAGATCAAGTACACAGAATTACTAATATAATAGAAAAAGCACTAGAAGAGGGAAACGTTTGTTCTGCAGTTTTTCTAGATGTAGCACAAGCATTTGACAAAGTGTGGCATGAAGGCCTTAATTTTAAACTAAAAAGGTTTCTGCCAAAACAGTATTCGGATATTTTGGAATCATACATATCTGATAGACATTTTAGAGTAAAACAGGAAGACTCATACTCAAATTTAAGAGAAATTCAAGCAGGCGTGCCCCAGGGTAGCGTACTAGGCCCTTATCTATACTTATTATTCACTTGTGATATCCCAAAGCCAGAAAATTGTCACTTAGCAACATTTGCCGATGATACTGGTTTATTGACGGTAGAAAAATCTATTGAAAAATGCATAGAGAAACTTCAGGATGCAGTCACCCAAATTTACAGTTGGACCACAAAGTGGCGAATAAAATTAAATGAAACCAAATCAATTCATGTTGATTTTACAAACAAAAATATAAATCACATACAAATAACAATTAACAACATTCCAGTACCATATTCGAATCAGGCAAAATATCTAGGTATGACACTTGATACCAAATTGCGCTGGAAAGCACATGTTAAGAAAAAAAAAGAAGAACTTGAGATAAGGTATAGAAAAATGAACTGGCTAATTGGAAGGAAGTCCAATTTAACAATTCATAATAAGTTACTGCTTTATAGACAAATACTGAAACCAGTATGGACATATGGTATTCAACTATGGGGTTGTGCTAAAGAGAGTAACATTCTAGTTGTACAGAGATTTCAAAATAAAGTATTAAGAAACATTGTGAATGCACCTTGGTACGTTCGAAATAGTGACCTTCATCGAGATCTAAAAATCAAAACTGTAGCAGAGACTATAAAAAAGTACGCAAAAAGCCATGAAGATAGACTCCATCGGCATGTGAATGTGGAAGCAATTCAGCTTCTAGACAATACTATGCTAGTTCGACGACTAAAAAGAGTGAAGCCGTTTGAGCTAGTAAACTAAGTGAATTACACATAAAACAAAATAATGCTATAAACACAACACAATTGTGAGTTACAGACTAAACAAAGCGGGGAGAACTGTTGAGTGAACCCTAAGTTTAAATCTGACTTTTCTAGTAAATTAAGTTAAAACAAAATTGCTAATTAGTCTTACTGACTAGATTGTAATAAAAAAAAAACACAGTGTGTTTGACAAATAAAAAAAAAAAAAAAAAAAAAAAACTTTATTTTTTTAAGTTTGAGTAGAAAATTTTGATAAATGACCTCAAGCAATGTAATATTTCAAGTTTGAGACAAATCGATGGTAAATAAAAAAATCCGCCATTTTAATTTTTTTAAGTTTGAGTAAAAAATTTTGTTAAATGACCTCAAGCAATGTAATATTTCAAGTTTGAGACAAATCGGTTGGTAAATAAGAAAATCCGCCATTTTGGATCCACCATTTTGATTTTTTAATTTTGAGTAAAAAATTTTGTTAAATGACCTCAAGCAATGTAATATTTAAAGTTTCAGACAAATCGGTTAGTAAATAAGAAAATCCGCCATTTTGGATCCGCCATTTTGATTTTTGGATGCGCCATTGTTGTAATAAAAAACGTAAATTGTAGTGTTACCAGGTTACCAAACACTACAACTACCAAGATTCAACAGTCGACTTAATGGATTTAACTTTACTTAACAAAAATAAATTTCAAAAAAATTGCGTAAAGGATTTTTTAAAGATGTTTTTATATAAATAATATATTTTATTTTTTATCTACACATTTTATCCAAAAAAAAAATTTGGTTCGGCGTCGAGTTGGCCGGCGCCCAGTTGGCGGCGCCGAGTTGGCCCGGCGCACTGTTGGCCCGGCGCCCTGTTTGCGGCGCCGAGTTGGCGGCGCCCAGTTGTCCCATTCCGATCCATACCAAGTGTGTTGCTTCTATCTCTAAACGCAGCATATCACTTGAATCTCGGATGTAGGGCCTGAACTATTCCTGAAGTTGTCATCAATTATTTGTTATAAAGGTCCTAATATGTGCACAATAAATTATTAAAATATCTTCACTTGTTCTAATTTCTTGGCAAACAGCATATGAAATTCGTATATTAATATAAAATTATTATTTGTATGGCAGTGGCGGCTCGTGAGGTAGTGCCACGGAGCCATGGCACTACCGTATATTTCTGCAAAAGCACGTTTTTTTATTTTTAAAACATCTTTATTGGTTTTTATATTATTTTATGCATTACTTTTTCATTTATATATTACAAAGAAAAAACTCTCTTTAGATTCAAAACATGTTCCTAATAAAACCCGAAATAATAAAGAATTTAGTGGAGAAAACGTTCACAGTTTTTTCTTTGTAATTTGCAAACTCAGTTTTGAAATCGACTATTTTTTCAATTTATATATTATATGAAATTCGGTAGCCCTGTGCAATGCAGTGGATGACACTCCGACTCGATGCGACGGCGACCGACTGGAAACCAAAGCAGCGTCGAACACACTGCCACTTTTCTCTTGGCTCCACCACTTCCGACAAGACACTGAAAGAAGTCACACGTGTTTTAAGATTAAGACCAAAATTCCATCCACAAGAAAGTACGCGGTGACGCGAGTGAAACTGTGGAACTGCTGTTCATTCAAAGAAGTTAAGCTTCTAGCGTGTTGCTGATTTTTTTCCTTTGTTTTAGTTCAATAAACGTCTGTTTTCCCAGACGGGGTAAATTGAACTTTGGGCTCCTTTTTGTGAAATCTCTAGTCTTCTCCCCCCCCCTCTCAGGCATTCAGCCGTCTACTGACGTTACGAAAAATTTTATTTTTAATGAAGAAATAACAGCGTGCTGTTTTATTGCTCTTTTAATTGATATTTGATTAAAAGTATAAAGCTCTAAAATAAAATCTACCGCTTACCGCAAAAGATCTTCTCCGCACTTTCCTGCAACTTTTTGTGTAATAGAACCTTCTCACAAACGACCACAGGAATTTGATCCATCTCGTGAATAGTTTGCCGAAATCTGTCAGCGCTATCAAAAATAGCGGAATGCCGATAAGAGCGTAAACGATGGTTAAAGCGCGTCCAGTGGTGGTTTTGGGAAACATGTGTCCGTAACCTGAAAAGAAAACGTTATCTTAAAACCTCCATAGTGATTTTTTTTTGTAATTTGTAAATATAATACCAATTTACGAACGCCACGGAAATAGGTTGCGTTACTAGACTAGAAACTTTTTAAATCGACCCAGGGAATTGCCGGGAGACCTGGATAGTGGCGTATATAAGGGAGGGCCTGCCCGCCCCCCCAAACCGATTTTTTTTTACATATTTTGAACATATTTCATAAATACAAACCTAAAATAGCATAAAATATGGCCTCGTGGGGTCTCGCCCCACCCCCCCCCCCCGCCCAAACTGTCTGGGATACGTCACTGGACCTGGACGTTTATTTATGATTGCCCGTGGGGTGAGGTGAGCCAAAAGTTCACTTTCACGGATGGACTTTGAATACTTTCACCACCTTTTTGCACCGGAAATGAATCCACCGGTGTGAGCGCTCACCTCACCTCACGTCACGGACAGTCAAGAATAAACTTCCTTGATGTTTAAATATAAGGGTACTCGAAAGCCCGTATATTTATAACTATCACAAACCAATAAGTTATGGTATAATTGACCATTTTCCAAGTTGGACATAATCTTCAATATTTTCACTTTATATTTTAGATTATTTTAATAGAAATGTCAAATCTATTAGTTGAGTTTTGTAGGGTATTTTAAGAAAAAGTTGCAAAAATTGTATATTTTTTTACATTTGGCATATTCGTACCTAACAACCAAAACTGAATTTTTGTTCGGAGATTCCCGGTTTTCCGGCTTCAGAATCATCCCACATAGCACAAAAATCCCATCAACGTTAAATTAACGTGAACAAAAATAACAAAGTTTCTTTTTTAGTTGAAAACAAACTCATACCATGTAAAATTTATTTTGTTAAATTTACATGCTTAAAGATAACTTAAAAACAAGGAGAAATCAAGCTATAAAAATGTACTTTTTGCTGAAGTTTCTGGTGCTGTGTATATAACGTGTTTTTTACCCTCGTTATTTTCATGTACCAAATTCACACTTGAAAAGTCCTCCACAACATGTTTTCAAACGCCACTAGATTAAGACTTCTCCAACCTACTAACTTTCTGCGTCTTTTTTGGTCACGTTTTTTTAATAACATTTTTTAACTTAAAAGAGACGTGAAAGGAAGTTATAAAAGTTCACTAGTTTAAGACTACAACACTTCAAGAAAATTTTAAAGATGGCGCTCAAGGCAAGACAAAATATCTATTTATCTGTCTATATACATTATCAAACGTGGAATTTCGTACCCGTGAATTTAAAAATCAAACAAGTTTCGTGGCTAATCGGGCAAAAAGGAGTTTTTTTTTTGTTTCCCTTATATTTTTCCGTGGGTAGCCTGAAAGCTTAACCTCACGGGGGTCCAAGATCTAATGGACACCTAATAAGTGTTGACAGTGTAACGATTTTTTTCTTAACCCTAATAGCAAGTAACGTTTTTAACAAAAAAAATTTTAATACTTGTAAGACCCTGTACAAATAAAAATAAATCAAAGAATTATCCACATATTAAAAAAAAAACAGTATCGTCGAGGGAGCGATCCTCCGGTGTCTGCGTGTCGGGCGTTGTCCTTTGTCGCCTTGTCCACTGGACCACGGTACTTCATGATAAAATTTGTTTCAACAAGCGTTGTTTAGAGTCGCTTTACGGCACGTTCCCCACTTCGTCGTCCCGCGGCTGTACTCAGACTGATCCAAGCTGCTTTGTTCGGTCAGGGAAACCCGCCGTCTTTTTTCAAATGCACGTAGCCGAGAGAGTCAGTTACATGCGGATTCTTGATGCAGTTTAACTTCTATATGGTAACCGAACTACTTTAGTTTTGTGATAGCAAGGTCTCGTTAAATCGCAGGATTTTGTGTGTTTCAGAGAGCATTTTAACACCGTTATAATATGTGCTAATAAAATATATTAAAAACTTATTTTAACCAAGCATAACTGCTACTCAAAATGTTGTAAAACTTACAGAAATTGTACAGTGTTTTGTAACAGAGTTAGTTTCGTGAAAAATGCTGGTGTGATTAAAAAGGTGGACCATTGTTCATTACTGGTGAGTTTGCCTAATTTTTTTATTAGACTTTTTGCTGAGAACATAAACTTTTAATTCTATAGAAACATAAAATACTATTCTGAAAATTGATTAAACTTAAACGCATTTCTAAGGCAACAATGACCTTTTTAGGCCATTCCATTTTATGAAGCCCATTCCATTTTATGAAGTCCATTCCATTTTATGAAGTCCATTCCATTTTATGAAGGCCATTCCATTTTATGAAGCCCATTCCATTTTATGGAGCTCGTTTTCTGGGATCCGTATATGTTTTGAAGCCCGTACATCACACATACTTTGAGCAGAAGCCCGTAATTGTTTACTGAAGTAAAAGCCATGTTGTACTAGTCGATGTTACTGCTTTCTTTTTGTTTTGCTGTCCCGTTTTGAAATCTGTTTTGTTGAAGTACCAACCACACTACCTACTCAAATCTTTTGAGGACTCAACCTCCAGCGTGGGATTTGGCAGATAAGATTTAATACTTATTTTTACTAACCATTTTATTTAACTGTGATATATTTCTTTTTTAAAGCACTGGTTATTATTTGTTAATATTTTTGGTAAACCTATTTATTGCCCTTGTTAAGATCTGGCAACAATGCACCCTTGTTGAGTAGATGCGCATTTACCCTCCCAAGGTATTAATTTTTCTTAGGTCCCAAAAATATATTATATTTTTTTGTTTTTAGCCAAATAGGTACATACTTTTTATTTAGGTACTTCGATAATTTTTTTGTGTGGCTTGATTTTATCGTCCGTGTATTTTCTTCTTACTTTTTATTAACATAAAATAATAAGATAAATTCTTTTATTGAAATAAAAAACCAACTCTTTATAAATAGAAATTGAATTACATTCTTGAGATAATAAAAATAAATAGTAACGAACATTCTGTGATAAGAAACAAGGATATAAAATAATATTTTTTATCGATAGCTATATAATTAAGTATTTAGGTTAAAAGATCCTTATATATTTAATTTTTTTGTAAATTTCCTTCTTGCAAGTCGTTTGCTGATAAAAATAATTAGAGACTATTTTTTAAAAAACCTTTTGCGTTTTAATCAAACATTCACCATCTTTATTAATACTTAGTGAATAATACAAGGTTCACTAAGATCTCGATACATTCTTTCTATTTTACTTTTAAACTTGTATTGGCGCCCTTTAGGCAAAAGAAAGTTAATTTATTTCACATGAATATTGTTGAGTTTTTTTTGAGGTGAACACCACGACCTCAGTCCCAACTGAGCTACCGAGAGCATTTTAGTTTGTAACAAAAAACCGTTACAGATTAAGCGGCGCGACCAACGCGGGGCCTGAGTTTTTTATTGTTGTTTAAATTTCTTTTGCCTATAAATAAAGATAATTTTTTTGAGTTTTTTTAAATTTTATATCCTTGGTTCATAACTAGTTAAAAAATTAAATACTTAAAAATAAATCAAGATAAATCTAAGATATTTAAATAAAGATAAATAAAGTCAAATATTATTTAATTAAAATAAATGAGAACAAATATAACCTAATAAAATTGATATAAAAATAATTTTTGCATTTATGGAGGTAAATTTTAATGTTAGAAGTATTAAGGCGGTTTCTTCTTATTATATGGCATCTAGTATAGTTTAAACATACAAATAAAATTATTTGTGTTTTTTCTTTTTAGATTGTTTTGAATTGAATATTTATAATTGTTATTTAGGGGCTCAGCAAAACGAGAGTTTTTCTTAGTGGCAAAACAAAGGCTAAATCTAGATAGAGTTTTACCCAGAAATATTTTTAATATTTTTTTTGTTTTTTATTTTTTATTCTACGTGGCCAGTATTGAACTATATATAGATGGTACCTACCTAAAGTTTTATCAGCCATATATTTTTTTATATAGAATTTTTTACTAACAATTTTGGTGTTGGGTATTTTTGTGATTGAATCTTGAGTACGTTTTGATCAGTCTGTGCGGGGACCGATTATTCATTATAATGTTTTTTGCGTACGTTCCACTAAATTAAGAGCGAGTTATGAAAACTATATTTTGAGATTTTAATTTTTTTGTATTTTTTATGCAGGGCGCTCGATGGTATTTAAAGATACTGCAGTTCGATTTTAAAGTTTTCTTTGTTAATTATACGACGATTGCGAGTTAAAAAAAATATATATAAATAATTTTTTTTGCATTCTTTTTTTTTTAATTTTTTTGTTGCAAAATTTTTTTAATTTTAAAATGGATATCCGTGATATCGATTTAATGAGGCCTATTCATTTAACTCAACCGGAGTTATCTTATGAATTAAGAATTCGTGGAGTTATTGCTACGAGACATCAAGATGCAGCACAAAAACGAAAAATGTTAAATCGCAGAATACAAGCGGATAAAAATCGAAATCTTTCTTATTCGGATCCGCAGTATGAATTCGAAAACGAAAAAAAGGTTATCGAGGAAACCTTAGTAGCTTTAGAAGTTTTCGTTTCGGAATTTGAAGGACCACAAACAGACTCTGCTTTTCAGCGCTATCGATCGCGATTGATTCATATTTCGAATCGTATTTGTCGGATTATAATCCCTCTTATAGACCAAGACTCTGTCGTTATTAATTTTAAGCAAGAAGCTTATGCAAAACATTTAGAGCTAGAAGCTAACCTTTTTGAAAAAGCTGATATTTTTGAACAAAACAACAGCGACTCGATCCTAACGTTGAACCAAACCGTTCTTCCTGCTCCAACCCCTATCGTTACCCCTGTTTTTACTCAAAGCAAGTCAATACCTGTTCATCAGTGGAATTTGTCATTTTCTGGCGAAGCAGATTATCATGTTGTTCTAGAATTTTTAGACAAAGTTGAGGAATATTGTAAGTCCCGTCGTGTTTCAAAAATAGAGTTATTCGAGAGTGCTGGAGAGTTATTTTCAGGACCTGCGCATAACTGGTTTAAATCTGCTGTTAATAGAGTTACTAATTGGGAATCATTAGTTAAAATTTTAAAAACCGATTTTTTGCCTGAAGATTTAGATGATTTAATTTGGGAGGATATTAAAGCAAGAAAACAATATAAAACAGAACCTTTTCACCTTTTTGTTGCGAATATGGAGTCATTATTTAAACATTTAGATAGACAACCCTGCGAAGCCACAAAGTTAAAATACTTAAGGAAAAATATGTGTGATTTTTATAAATCTCCTCTAGCTTTGGTCAGCATTGACTCAATCCTTTCTTTATTGGAAAACTGCCGAAAAATAGAAAATTCAAAAACGACAGATGGCTCTTCCCATCTCGTTTCTTCTTTCCACTCAAATGATCCAGACAATTTTTGTGAACCATCAACGTCTGGTTATAACCAAAACCAAAACCATAAAAATAATTTTAAAAATACATCCTTTTTATCTGGAAATTATCGAGGCAATTTTAAAAACAATCGAGGTCGTGGCAATCAGCATGGCTATCTGAATACCAATCATAATTTAAATTACAGTAACCATTACAATAAATTTAATTCGAATCGTGGCAGATCTTATGGAAATCATCATGACTATTCGAGTAGCAATCATTATTCGCAGTCTAACAGTCAACGTAATAATTTTAGTAATCATCGTGGTAGGTTTCGAGGTAATTTTAAAAATAGAAATTCGAGTAGAAATCTTCAAGATAATTTAAATCCTAGTAATAATGTGACTTCTATAAACACTTCAGATACTAATAACAATCTTTATACAGTTCAATCTAGTGACTCTTCTAAAATAGTGTGTTGGAATTGTGGATTACCCAATCATGTTTTCTCGTCATGTAAAGCTCCGAAAAATAAATTTTGTTACCGATGTGGAAAATCCAATGTAACAACTCGTGATTGCAATTGTTCAAAAAACTAGTTTCGAGGACGTTTGGTAACGGTCGACGAACTCCTTGTAATTTTAAGGCCGAGAATAATAAAAGAAAATTTTTTTGTCAGTTTGAATGGGACAATTGGAAGAAATTTGTTTATGATTTTTATAATAAAGTTAAAGTATCGGAATTTGGTAATAAAGCAAATTTAAGTACCGTTGAATCGGATTTGGTTTCTAATGATAGTTCTTTAGCTCCATTATTTGTTAGTTTACCTCATGATAATAGGCCTTATATTGAGATAAATATTTTTGATACATTAGTTACTGCACTTTTAGATAGTGGTGCAAATCACAGTGTGCTTGGCAGGAAATCTTTAGACTTAATAGCAAAATTTGAACTTGAAGTTGACAGTTTTGGAAAAAATAACCCGGTGTACACAGCTAGTGGACAACCACAAGAAGTTGTGGGTGTAATCTATTTGCCGATATGTGCTGATAATCTATGTAAGATTACAAAAGTTTTAGTTGTACCTTCATTATCGCATGGATTAATTTTGGGAAGTGACTTTTGTCGAAACTTTAACGTTAAGATTGATTTTGAGGATAATTCTTGGACAGTTTGTAGTTCTGTCAGTAATTTTGTTTTCTCTGTTTCTTCGGAGGACAAAGATACGTCTTTGGGCATTGAAAGTCAAAACTTTTCAGAAAGTGAGTTGCGAGACATCGAAAAAATTAAATTAGCTTATGAAGCTATCAGTTGTAAAGATAAACTAGGACGCACAGATAAACTTGTATTTAATATTGATACTGGAGATGCTCCACCATTCAGAGAACGACAATATCCTTTGTCACCTTTTATGATGAACATACTAAATAAAGAACTAGATGAAATGCTCGCCTTAAATGTAGTTGAACCATCACATAGCTCTTATAATTCTCCGGTCTTGTTAGTTAAGAAAGCAAACGATGAATACCGTTTCTGTTTTGACGGACGTCGTCTAAATAAAATAACAAAGCATTATGCATATCCTCTGCCTAGAGTAGATACTATTTTAAACACTTTGCGTGATGCACGTTATATCTCTTCCATTGATCTTAGAAAAGCTTTTTGGCAGATTTTCCTGAACCCTGATTGTAAAGAAAAAACTGCTTTCTCTGTACCAGGTCGTGGTCTATTCCATTTTAATGTTGTTCCGTTCGGTTTACGTAACTCTGCTCAATGTCAGCAAAGTTTAATGGATAAAGTTTTAACCCCGAAGCTTTCTCCTAAGGTGTTTTGCTATTTGGATGACATAATTGTTACTTCCAGTAGTTTTTCTGAACATATTTCACTGTTATATGAAGTGTTAGAAAAATTGAAAAATGCAAATTTAACTGTTAACCTTGAGAAATGTCAACTTTTTAAGTCAAGTCTCAAGTACCTTGGTTATGTAGTGGACTGCTCGGGATTACGTACCGACAGTGACAAGGTTGCTGCTATAGTGAATTTTCCTCAGTGTAAAACTACTACTGAAATCAAACGTTTTGTTGGTATGGCTTCTTGGTATAGAAAGTTTATTAAAGGCTTTTCTACTCTTGTTTCACCGTTGAACGATTTGTTGAAAGGTAAAAAGAAAGGTCAAACTGTGAAATGGACTCCTGACGCGGATAGTGCTTTTATTAAGTTAAAAGAGGCTCTGGTCTCTGCTCCAATTTTATGCAGCCCCGATTTTGATATTCCTTTTATTATTCAGGCTGATGCTTCTAATACCGGTTTGGGCGGTGTGCTTTTGCAAGAAATAGATGGCTCAGAAAGAGTTATAGCTTACGCTAGTAGATCTTTATCTCGAACAGAACGTAATTATACTGTGACTGAAAGAGAATGTCTTGCTGTAATTTTTTCCTTATCAAAATTTAGGCCCTATGTGGAGGGTACTGCAAATCTAAAAATTATTACCGATCACTATTCACTTTTATGGTTAAATAATATGAAAGAACCAACTGGAAGATTAGCCAGATGGGCCGTTCAGTTGCAACAGTATGATTATACTATTACTCATAGAAAAGGATCATTAAATGTAGTTCCAGATTGTTTGTCCAGGATCCCTTCTGATAATCTAGTTAATAACGACCATGAGAATGTTGATGTTTTAGCTTTGACTAATTTTGAGACACAGAAATTAGATATCCGTTTAGAAAACCTTGACCCTTTTTATTTAAAGATGCAACAAGATATTTTATCAAAACCTGAAAAATTTCCTAATTGGTGCGTTAAAAATAATTTTGTTTACAAGCACGTTCCCTTAAAAACTAAATTTAAATCTAATTTGACCCCCTGGAAAATTTTAGTTCCAAAAAGTCAAGTTCAAGAAATAATTAGAAAACATCATGACCCTGTTGTAGCAGGTCACTTTGGATTTTTTAAGACCATTAGTAGAATTCAGGAAACTTATTATTGGAAAGAAATCAGAAAAGATGTAGCTAAATATATCAGATCTTGTGTAGTATGTGGAGAACAAAAGGCATCAAATGAAGCTAGAATGGGTTTAATGGGTGCTGAGAAGTCTTGTAACTTTCCATTTCAAATTATTGCAGTAGATATTATCGGTCCTCTGCCTAGAAGTCGTTCTGGTTTTAGTCACTTGTTAGTTGTGGGCGATTGGTTTTCTAAGTATACAATATTACATCCTTTAAGAAAAGCTGAAGCAAGTAAGATTTGTCAGTTCATGGAAAAGGAAATATTTTTGGTACATGGAGTACCCCAATTTATTATCTGCGACAATGGCAGCCAGTTCGCTGGAAAGGTTTTTAAGAAAATGGCCGAAAAATATGAAGTTCAGAAAATTTGGTTTAATGCTCGTTATCATCCCCAGACTAATTTTGTTGAAAGGTCAAATAGAGTAGTTGGTACAGCTATACGTAGCTATATTAAAGAGCATAGAGATTGGGATCAACACTTGTCAGAGATACAATTTGCTATTAATTCATCGGTTCATGAAGTTACACAGTTTAGCCCTAATTTTATAAATTTTGGTCGCAATGTTCCTATTACTGGAAAGTATTATGGTGAAATTATAGATGTTGAAGATCTTGAACTTTTGTCCAGAGAGCGCGTTGGGTTTTGTGATAATTTAAAAGGACTTTCGGAGATTTATGAAAATGTTAAGAAAAAGCTTCATCAAGCATATGAGAGAAATAAACGCCAATATAATTTGAGAAAACGTGATGTTCAGTTTAATGTCGGAGATAAAGTATGGAAGCGTAATAAGGTGTTGTCTGACGCATCAAATCAATTTGCTGCCAAATTGGCAAAGAAATATGTTCTATGTAAGATTTCTAAAAAGATTTCTCGATTAATATATCGGCTAGTTCATATTGACGGTTCTGATGCAGGCGAATGGCACATTAAGGATTTGAAGCCTTATCTTGGTTCGAATTCTGACGTTTCCGTAGGCTCTGATAATTAGTTTTGAGTATTTTGTAGGCGGTTGAGTGTTATTTTTGAAAGGAAAAATTGTGAATTAACTACCGAGTTACATGTTTTAGAGTGACCGGAATTTTGAGTAAAGATGCAAATAAGTTTCGTAGTGAGGAAGTGTATTTGGGTACCCTAGTCATTTGCGAATTTCCCCTGTGTAAGACTGCAGTCGATTCCCCATTAGCTTATAGATATTGTTTAAGGTATATAGTTTCGATATCTTCGATTTTTGAGTATGAGCAATTTGGTTATCATGTTTTAGTTGCCTTGTGAAGTCTTTGTAGATTAGTCCCTACTTATTTTGTCCCTTTCCTAATTTAGACTGACCGATAGTGACTCCAATTTTGGCGGGTGATACACGAAAGATACCAAGCTTCTATAAAGAATCATTCCAAGGAACCCCTATATGCACATAAAATGAATTGGTGTATGCTCATAAATACCTTTGGTAATGAATACCTGGCCAGTATTTGTTTCATAGCAACTTTCTCTTAAGTTAATATTTTTTTTACCACTTAGGTTAATAGTTTGTTAGTATAGATGTACAATTTAATCCTATGGAAATATTCTTGTTTCTAACTTCCCATTTTTAACTAGTAGTATTCATACTGCATAAATAAAATTTGTTTTTCCCCAAATTTTATTCTTTTAGGAGAGGGGTGGTGTAACGATTTTTTTCTTAACCCTAATAGCAAGTAACGTTTTTAACAAAAAAAATTAAAATACTTGTAAGACCCTGTACAAATAAAAATAAATCAAAGAATTATCCACATATAAAAAAAAAACAGTATCGTCGAGGGAGCGATCCTCCGGTGTCTGCGTGTCGGGCGTTGTCCTTTGTCGCCTTGTCCACTGGACCACGGTACTTCATGATAAAATTTGTTTCAACAAGCGTTGTTTAGAGTCGCTTTACGGCACGTTCCCCACTTCGTCGTCCCGCGGCTGTACTCAGACTGATCCAAGCTGCTTTGTTCGGTCAGGGAAACCCACCGTCTTTTTTCAAATGCACGTAGCCGAGAGAGTCAGTTACATGCGGATTCTTGATGCAGTTTAACTTCTATATGGTAACCGAACTACTTTAGTTTTGTGATAGCAAGGTCTCGTTAAATCGCAGGATTTTGTGTGTTTCAGAGAGCATTTTAACACCGTTATAATATGTGCTAATAAAATATATTAAAAACTTATTTTAACCAAGCATAACTGCTACTCAAAATGTTGTAAAACTTACAGAAATTGTACAGTGTTTTGTAACAGAGTTAGTTTCGTGAAAAATGCTGGTGTGATTAAAAAGGTGGACCATTGTTCATTACTGGTGAGTTTGCCTAATTTTTTTATTAGACTTTTTGCTGAGAACATAAACTTTTAATTCTATAGAAACATAAAATACTATTCTGAAAATTGATTAAACTTAAACGCATTTCTAAGGCAACAATGACCTTTTTAGGCCATTCCATTTTATGAAGCCCATTCCATTTTATGAAGTCCATTCCATTTTATGAAGTCCATTCCATTTTATGAAGGCCATTCCATTTTATGAAGCCCATTCCATTTTATGGAGCTCGTTTTCTGGGATCCGTATATGTTTTGAAGCCCGTACATCACACATACTTTGAGCAGAAGCCCGTAATTGTTTACTGAAGTAAAAGCCATGTTGTACTAGTCGATGTTACTGCTTTCTTTTTGTTTTGCTGTCCCGTTTTGAAAGCTGTTTTGTTGAAGTACCAACCACACTACCTACTCAAATCTTTTGAGGACTCAACCTCCAGCGTGGGATTTGGCAGATAAGATTTAATACTTATTTTTACTAACCATTTTATTTAACTGTGATATATTTCTTTTTTATAGCACTGGTTATTATTTGTTAATATTTTTGGTAAACCTATTTATTGCCCTTGTTAAGATCTGGCAACAATGCACCCTTGTTGAATAGATGCGCATTTACCCTCCCAAGGTATTAATTTTTCTTAGGTCCCAAAAATATATTATATTTTTTTGTTTTTAGCCAAATAAGTACATACTTTTTATTTAGGTACTTCGATAATTTTTTTGTGTGGCTTGATTTTATCGTCCGTGTATTTTCTTCTTACTTTTTATTAACATAAAATAATAAGATAAATTCTTTTATTGAAATAAAAAACCAACTCTTTATAAATAGAAATTGAATTACATTCTTGAGATAATAAAAATAAATAGTAACGAACATTCTGTGATAAGAAACAAGGATATAAAATAATATTTTTTATCGATAGCTATATAATTAAGTATTTAGGTTAAAAGATCCTTATATATTTAATTTTTTTGTAAATTTCCTTCTTGCAAGTCGTTTGCTGATAAAAATAATTAGAGACTATTTTTTAAAAAACCTTTTGCGTTTTTATCAAACATTCACCATCTTTATTAATACTTAGTGAATAATACAAGGTTCACTAAGATCTCGATATATTCTTTCTATTTTACTTTTAAACTTGTATTGGCGCCCTTTAGGCAAAAGAAAGTTAATTTATTTCACATGAATATTGTTGAGTTTTTTTTTGAGGTGAACACCATGACCTCAGTCCCAACTGAGCTACCGAGAGCATTTTAGTTTGTAACAAAAAACCGTTACAACCGTTTCGTCCTTATGGGACTCCTCAGAACACTGCTGGTCAATGTGACAAATCTTATGTCAATGTGATAAATCTTGCTAAGTTAATCAGACGGTTTTGTCTCTAGTTAAATGTAATTAGTGAGCGAACTATAGCAAGAGGCGCCATCTACCGAGATACGAGAGAAACAAAAAACTGAAAGCAGGCTAAAACACTGCTATACAATATCGATCAATGAAAAAATCGAATGCAAATAAAAGAAAACAACTATAGTCCGTGACCTACGACAGCTCTTTGTCTTTCAGGCCGGATCAACACAGATTGCATTTTTACCCGTCTTCAAGACAGTAAGCGTCAATCAACGGAATTTTTAAGCCAAATAATACTAACAAACGTGGAATTTCGTACCCGTGAATTTAAAAATCAAACAAGTTTCGTGGCTAATCGGGCAAAAAGGAGTTTTTTTTTTGTTTCCCTTATATTTTTCCGTGGGTAGCCTGAAAGCTTAACCTCACGGGGGTCCAAGATCTAATGGACACCTAATAAGTGTTGACAGTTAACCGTTTCGTCCTTATGGGACTCCTCAGAACACTGCTGGTCAATGTGACAAATCTTGCTAAGTTAATCAGACGGTTTTGTCTCTAATTAAATGTAATTAGTGAGCGAACTATAGCAAGAGGCGCCATCTACCGAGATACGAGAGAAACAAAAAACTAAAATTAGGCTAAAACACTGCTATACAATATCGATCAATGAAAAGATCGAATGCAAATAAAAGAAAACAACTATAGTCCGTGACCTACGACAGCTCTTTGTCCTTCAGGCCGGATCAACACAGATTGCATTTTTACCCGTCTTCAAGACAGTGAGCGTCAATCAACGGAATTTTTAAGATAAATAATACTAACAAACGTGGAATTTCGTACCCGTGAATTTAAAAATCAAACAAGTTTCGTGGCTAATCGGGCAAAAAGGAGTTTTTTTTTGTTTCCTTATATTTTTCCGTGGGTAGCCTGAAAGCTTAACCTCACGGGGGTCCAAGATCTAATGGACACCTAATAAGTGTTGACAGTTAACCGTTTCGTCCTTATGGGACTCCTCAGAACACTGCTGGTCAATGTGACAAATCTTGCTAAGTTAATCAGACGGTTTTGTCTCTAATTAAATGTAATTAGTGAGCGAACTATAGCAAGAGGTGCCATCTACCGAGATACGAGAGAAACAAAAAACTAAAAGCAGGCTAAAACACTGCTATACAATATCGATCAATGAAAAGATCGAATGCAAATAATAGAAAACAACTATAGTCCGTGACCTACGACAGCTCTTTGTCTTTCAGGCCGGATCAACACAGATTGCATTTTTACCCGTCTTCAAGACAGTGAGCGTCAATCAACGGAATTTTTAAGCCAAATAATACTAACAAACGTGGAATTTCGTACAAGGTAAAAATGCAATCTGTGTTGATCCGGCCTGAAAGACAAAGAGCTGTCGTAGGTCACGGACTATAGTTGTTTTCTTTTATTTGCATTCGATCTTTTCATTGATCGATATTGTATAGCAGTGTTTTAGCCTGCTTTTGGTTTTTTGTTTCTCTCGTATCTCGGTAGATGGCGCCTCTTGCTATAGTTCGCTCACTAATTACATTTAATTAGAGACAAAACCGTCTGATTAACTTAGCAAGATTTGTCACATTGACCAGCAGTGTTCTGAGGAGTCCCATAAGGACGAAACGGTTAACTGTCAACACTTATTAGGTGTCCATTAGATCTTGGACTCCCGTGAGGTTAAGCTTTCAGGCTACCCACGGAAAAATATAATGGAAACAAAAAAAAACTCCTTTTTGCCCGGTTAGCCACGAAACTTGTTTGATATATACATTATGTTTTTTTAAAGCTAAACAAGATTTTTTAGGAGTAAACACTTTCACAGAATATTAATGTGTCTTTATCAGGTTAATAACAGATGCGTCGTGATCGTGGATCAGGGATCAGTTCCTTAACAGGCTTTTGGAGTTTAGAGGCTAAATCACTGCTTGATAGATTACATCAGTGAAAAATCCCGACAATAGGTGGCGCTGCTACTAGTAAAATCTTAAAAATATTGGGTAGAAAAGCCACGCAAGTCGCGTTTTAAAATTCGTGTAGAAAAGGCGTGAATCTAATGTGATTTTAACGTTGATAAAAATCACTTGAAACTAACGTAAAAACATTGCTGTTTTAATTTGATAATGGCGTTATTAAAACGCAGTCTTTAGCAACGTTATTTGTTATAACGTTTTTTTTTTTTTTTTTTTTTTTTTTTTTTACGGGTATGCGCACTTGCAAGGAGATCCCTATCACGCTCGAGAAGCGGCAAGTGCGCGGAAATGTTGGTCTGTGTTGGTTTTGAAACGGTTCAGGTTGTAACCTGCAGGGAAAACTGTCGCAGGGAGTTTATTCCACAGCGATGCTGTTCTCCAGAGATATGAATTCTGATATAATGAGGTTCTTGGTGCCTCTATTTTGACAATAAATTGATGGTTACCGTCTGTTTGACGTGTTCGCCTAGTAGGTGCTACTCCCGGGGGGATCATACGTGCCAACTCTTCAGAGCATTTTCCGTGATAATACCTGTAGAAGAGAGATAGATCGCCCACAGTTCTTCGATGTTCGAGACTATCCAAGCTACGGGTAAGTGCGGGGTCATTGATCAGCTTGATAGCTCGTTTTTGCACGGTGTTCAAAAGCATTAAGGTATGTTTGGGTGCCGCACTCCATATATGTGAGCAGTACTCCATAGTTGGTCGAATCTGGGCTTTGTAGAGTGTCAGCAGTTGGCTTGGTGTATACAGATGTATTGTACGAAATAGCACCCCAAGCTTTTGGGACGCCCTTTTAGCTATATCTGTCACGTGACTGTGCCAAGACATGTTGGTCTCTGCAGTGACTCCTAAGATGTTCAACTGGCTCTGCAATGCGACAGCACTTCCAGATAGCATGATGTTTGGCTCACCGGTGCTGGTCTTTTTTGAAAACAGGGCTGCTTGGGTTCTCTGCGCGTTGAACTGTACAAGGTTTTTGTTGCCCCAGTCCTCTATTATCTCCAAGTCGTTATTTATCTGTGATATTTCAGTTAGTCTAAGGTAATGGAATTCACGTGCGGAGAGACATGTGGGTGGTATGACTGAGGAGACTACATTGCCATCATCTGCAAAGCAATAAAGTGGATTTACTGTTTTATTTATGAGGTCATTTATGTAAATCAGAAAAAGTGTTGGCGAAAGGATTGCTCCCTGTGGCACACCAGCATTTATTTGGTAAGAGTTGGAGTTCCGGCCATCCAGTGCAACATAAATGGATCTATCCTTAAGGTAACTTTCAAACCAAGTGCAAAGTCTCGGTGACAATCCCGTTGCTTTGAGCTTGTTGAGCAGATTTTCATGCCAGACTTTATCGAATGCTTTAGAGATATCTAAGGCAATTGTTCTTGTTTCACCTCGCAACTCAATCGCTTTTTGCCATAAGTGAGTGACGTATGTAAGTAAATCGCCAGTTGACCTATAATTTCGAAATCCGTATTGCTTGTCGTTGATAATTTTGTACTTTTCCAAGTACTTGGTTAGGTGATTGTTCACAACTCTTTCCATTACTTTTGATATCACCGGAAGTAAAGCAATTGGTCTATAGTTTAACGGATCTGTCTTTTTTCCTTTCTTTGGAATGGGTTGTACTGCGGCAGACTTCCATGATGATGGATATACTCCTTGCCTATAAGATAAATTGAATAATTTCGCGAAAGTTGGGGTGAGTTCGCTAGCACAATTTTTGAGTACTATCGCGGGAATGCCATCTGGACCCATTGCTTTGTTTGTATCCAACTTTTTAAGGGATTTTCGTATTTCTCTGTGACAAAAGGGTACCTCTGGCATACTGTGGGAAACCCTTTCAATGAACGGTGGAGTTTTTCCATTTGGCACTGTTAGGTTTGAGTAGGAGGAAAAGATTTTGGCCAGCATATTGGCTTTTTCCTCTGATGTTGTGGCTAAGTGACTATTTTTATCTGTAAGTGGTGGTATGGATGACTTGGTGAAGTTTGATCCAACGGCTTTTGCAAGAGACCAAAAGGACCTAGAACTACTTGGACAATTCAGCAACCTGTTTTTATTCTTTGATTGTATGTTTCTTTGGCGGCGTCAATAGTAATTTTGCAACTATTTCTGGCTTCTATAAATTCTGTGTGGTTTTGAGCGGTTTGTTGTCGTTTCCAAAGGTTATATGCTGTGTATTTTTTCTGTACAGCCGTTTGACACTGGCTGTTGAACCAAGGTTTTGCATTAGCTCTGCGTTTTATTGTATGTGGGATATATGCATCCATTCCAGATAAGATTTCTTTTGTTATTTCATTACAGCAAATAGTGGGATCAGCTGTTTTAAAGCAAACCTCTTGCCATGGAAAATTCAGATAAAACTGTTTAAGGTCATTCCATTTTGCGGATTTATAGTGCCACATTTTACGAGGAAGTGATTGTTGGCTTGGCGGTATGAACATTTCGCACTTTGTTCTTATAAGTTTATGATCGGATGAACCAAGTGGGGGATCTACTTGAATTGTGTACAAGTCAGGATTTGTAGTTACGAACAAGTCTAAAAGCGCTGCAAATTCACCCCTTTCTGAGATAAGGGTAGGTTCATCGACAAGCTGCGTTAGACCACAACTTATGTCAAAAGCTTCTGCTTCCCTGCCTTCATTATCTGTTTTGTTCTGGTGTTTTAGCCAGGGTATATTGTGGACGTTGAAATCGCCTAAAAAAACAATTTCCGCATGTGGATACTAAGACTGTATACTATCACAGTTTTCGGATAATGTCGCAAAAAAGTTTTGATACTCGGTGTTACTTGGCGGTCGGTAGAGGCAGCAAATGAACTTGGTCGATGACTTTGAGGTGAATTTCAGCCATATGATATCGAGGTTCGCTGGTTCTAGCTTCTCCTCTCGATGACATGAAAGGTCATTTTTAATGTACACACAGATCCCAAAATTATGTCGAAATCGGTGGTATAGGTCATAGCCGGGATAAAGATAGTTCACAATAGATGTTGCAGAACTGATTTTAGATTCAGTGAGAACAAGGATGTCAGGTCTTTGTTCTTTAAGATGTTGGTGAACTGAATTCATGTTGGTACTTAATCCTCTTATATTGCTAAAATCAATTCCGAGTTGAGTTTTTGGTCTTCTTTTAATATCTTTGCATGAAGGACCCCCAGGATCACCCGACGCTCGGAGATCCGAGTGGTCGGGTATTTTACCTCCGGAATATTTTGATCCTGGAGGCCATCATGCTATCTGTTACTCATTGTTGGAACCGGACTGCCAGCGCAGTAGCGGAACGTGGTGATACCACTTAGCGCTACTCACTTCTGACATGGTGGTATCTCACCGGTCGACGCCCAATGAGTAAAAAGCGTCTACCACCTACCTACCACGTTAATGAATGACCTTTTATGCTTGTTTTCATATATGAAATAAACGTTTTTTTCTAGCAGCTTTTTTTTTCTCACGCATTTTTTACGTGTTAAACACGTGATTGTGCTATGTGGGATAGATGGCGACTGCCAAAGTTAAGAAAAAAACATTTTCAATTTTGGGAGAAATCAAATTAATTTTGATGGATTTAAGGTCGGTTCAGCCTCATAAATTACATTAGATTACATTAAATTAACTTACATTAACTTACCCTAAGCGAAATTAGACTAACTTAAGGGAGTTTCCCGAATTTGGCAGTTTTTAACTTGTATTTTATGTTTAGATAGTAGCTAGTGCCTTTAAAAACACCCCTAAATGAAAAAAAACACAATTTTATGCACATTTTTTACAATATTTTGTTAAAAACAAAACCAAAAAGTTGCCTGGTCGCCAGGTGTTGATACCTTAGGTAGATTAAGCATTGTTATCAAGGATAAAAACATAGACAAAATAGTGCTAAACATTTTTTCTCAAGAAGCGTGGCAACCGTGTAGGTTCGGTTTTTATCGGTATAAGTCGGCTTTGCGTGGAAAAAACTGTTCAGTTCCAGTTGGTTTTAGTTTTCTGATACTCTGGGATTTTTTAAAAATATTTTAATAAAAATAAATAGTTTTTGGTTATTTATTAAACATATTGGGACTTGCCAGATGATTTGTTTTTATGTTTTAGCATTTTTGTGTCAAACAATTTATATTTAGCAAAAAATTAAGATTAAAAAAAATATTTTTTATTTTGTGTTTCTTTGTTTCATGTAGAACTGCCAACCTTGCTACATATCACATGTTTTCTCTTAATTTTTAACTGGATGGCCATTTGGCCATATTCACGCCTAACAAAACTGTGTTCTATGCCCTCAACTGTGTAAAATGACAGATGTCAAAGTTATCGTTTATTTTTGAAAGCTTGCTTTCTAACCTTGTTGTTTATCAAGTTTCGTGTTTTCTTGTTGGTCCAATTTTCTTGTTGTTAAAATTTGTTTACAAACAATGGAGGAGTTGCTGTTGCTATTGGCAATAACGATATTAATAATCCGGCGTCGCCGAATTCTAATGATGTCTCGGAGGACAAGGAGATGGAGTGTCCGGTATATCAACAGACGGAGAAATCAAAATAGTATTGTCAACACGTTTGTGAAGGCTGCTGTAGCCCTTAAGTTGAGGCAGAAGGGACTGTATTGGGTAAGGGTGTAAAGGGTAGAGTGTGGCGAGAGAAGGGGATAAAAAGTGTAATAAAAAATACTGTGTCGCTCACCGATACCTGCAGACGTAGTCGCTTATAGGGCCCTATTCTTCAGTTCCATGCTCCACAGCTACACAGCTTCACAGATGATAACGCACAGCTTAAATTTTAATGGGTTTTTTGAGGGTGCCAAAGGCAAAGGGTAATTTTGAGTTGAATTTACACGAGAAACCGCGTGATTGAGTTCGTTTCTTATACACTGGCGCACTGTCCACTTTTTAGGTTATAGGAACAAAAGGAAAATATTTTCATGGACCACGTAGTGGCACCTGTGTTTGTGTATAAAAACGTGATAAAATAAATATCAGTAAAACACGATAAAAGGCAAGAAACTTCCTTCTATATTAACAGAATCAATCAAAAAAAGGAGAATTTGGTTTATTTATTTTAATAATCCTTTTGAATTGTAAATTTCCCAAGAGAGGGCAGTGCAAGTAAATAAGTAAGTAATAAAGTAATATTTTCAAGTTACTAAAATTAACTAATTAACTAAAATAAAGAATTTAGCGGAAGCTAAACATACCGGGCGCCAACAAGGCACTAATTCTTGCCTGTTTTCATAAAAAAAATATTTCTATTACCAAAAAGTAATAACTAAACTTAATAAAAAAAAATAGAAGGGGTTTATTCAACTGGCAAAGGGCCAGCTTGACTACTGGCCTTTGCATAACACCTTGTGCAGTTTTTAAGGTACAGCCCTAATTATTCCATTAGGACCCGGGTGACACTTTATTACCCTACCTTAACGCCATTTTAGAGGAGGTGCGAGCTCATTTTTAGTAAGCACGAGAGTACCTAACTCAATGGTTTTACAAGTCTTGTTCCATTTATGACGCTGTTGTAGAGTTTCTAAATATTCGTTGTGCCAACGCCGCCAAATATCTTGGTGTATACGCTGCACAAGTTGCCATCTAGATAACCTAGAAACATTAAGATCCGTCAGATCTCGGTCAGGAGCGGACGAGAGTGGTTCCGTGGTCAAAAAATGACCAGGGGTTAGGGCAGACAAGTCAGAGGCATCTGAGCTAAGGGGTAAAATGGGGCGAGAGTTAAGCATAGCTTCTACCTGCACTAACACAGTGTAGAGCTCCTCATAGGTGAGTACCTGGAGGCCTATGACCTTTTGCAAATGGGTTTTGACAGATTTAACCCCAGCCTCCCAAAGTACTCCAAAGTGAGGGCTCGAAGGCGGGTTCAAAGACCACTCAATATTTTGAGCTTCTGAGGCATTTTTCATGTCACCACTTTTGGGCTCCCAAAAAATTCGAACCAGTCACTAAAAAGTTTAGAAATTAAACCTCTACTGCCGACAAACCGTCTAAGGCAAGCTATGAAACAATTTGAGGTTAAATCAGAGGCAAGCTCAAGATGTAAAGCTTTGGTTGTAAAATAGATAAATAGGCAAATATATGCCTTTTGAGATTTTATGCCTCGGGCTTTGCTAAGAGGGATATTGAAAGGACCTGCGTAGTCCACGCCAGCATATTTAAATGCTTTGACTTGGTTTATGCGGCTAGCAGGGAGAGTAGCCATAAGTAGTGTTTGTGAGGTTGAAGTTGGTTTGACTTTAAAACAACTCATGCATTTTGCCAACACACTAGCGATGGCTCGTTTAGGGGAGAGAATCCAGAACTGTTGCGTAATTAAAAATTGATGAGTTTGCAGTCCTGGATGAAGAAAAATATGATGAAATTCTTCAATAATGAGCTGCGTTAGGCGATGTTTAGTGGGCAAAAGCACAGGATGCTTTCGATCATAAGAGAGACCTGATAGTAGAAGGCGACCGCCTACCCTGAGCAATCCATTCTTGTCCAAGAAAGGGTGTAACTTTCTAAACAGTTTAGGTAAAAGTTGTCCTTTTTTAAGCTTTTCGATTTCTTCGGAAAACTCAACATACTGTACATGCTTGACAAGAAGTAACAGAGCTTTGTAAAGCTCTAAGTTGGTCAAGTGACCTTGAATGCGTGCTTCAGAGGTGCGTTATTTAATATTGTGTATAAATCGAGAGAAATAGGCAACAATGCGTTTTAGAGGTCCTAGAGAAGAGTAGCCAACTATCGAAGGGGTGGGTAGGAGTGAAAACTCCGAGGAGAGTGAGTCTGCGTTCTTCCTCACATACTTCTGGGGTAAGTTTTACAGTGGATTGTGGCCACTCTTCAGGGGGTAATTTTAGAAAACTTGGTCCAGTCCACCATAAGTCATGATGAATTAAATCATCAGGGAGTAAGCCACGTGAAGCACAATCGCTAGAATTTTCTTTAGAAGGCACATAACGCCATAAAACTGGGGCTATTTTTTCTTGAATATAGCTGACCCTGTTTGCAACAAATGCTTTAAATCTGTGCGGAGAGGATTTTATCCAGTTTAGGGTCACCGTGGAGTCAGACCAAGCGAATATTCGAGATATTTGAAGAGAGCTAGAGATCAAGTTGATAACATGTCGTAATAAATTTGCCAAGAGCATGGCGCCACATAGCTCCAATCGAGCTAAAGGTATGCGTTTTAAAGAGGCAACTTTGGATTTTCCGCATAATAGATTAACATAAACACAGTCATCAGAAATGCATCTTAAATAAACACAACAAGCGTATTATTTTTCGCTACTATCACAGAATCCATGTAGTTCAAGAGAAGTAGCGTCAGAATTCACATAGCGTAAAATGGAGATCCCGGATATTTTAGGGAGTTGATTTTTATACAGGAACCAAAGTTTTTGAATATCTGCTGGGACTGGGTCGTCCCAGCCGACTCCTAAGGCCCAAAAATGTTGTATTAGGTGTTTTGCCAAAAAGGACAGTAGAGTTAAAAAACCGAAAGGGTCATAGATTTTAGATATTTCGGACAATACGGATCTCTTTGTACAGGGTCTATCAAGAGGGGAAACCTTGTAAGAAAAGGCATCTGCAGAGGGGTGCTATTTTAACCCTAATATTTTTAGAGTATTATCTTGATCATTAAAGAAGAGATAGCTAGTTTTACATTTTTCAGGGGAGAATGTCTTTAAAAACTATAGAACTATTGCTGGACCACTGTCGGAGCTTAAAGCCTCTATAACCTAGTACTGCGACTAATTGAGCTTTTGCTTCGAGAGCTTTTTCGAGTGACTTACAGGAGTAACAGCAGTCATCTACATACACGTAGCTCCTTAAAATGTGAGCTGCTAAGGGACATTTAGCCTCATATATATTAGGTAGTTCAATGACTGACCTTATAGCTAAAAATAAGGCGGCTTTGACACCAACAAGCTTTGACACCAACAAGGTTTTAAGAAATAATCATCGACAGGTTGTTCAGGAGAAAACCTCTATAGAATTTTGATGGACGGGGTTTATCAAGACTTGCCTAAACATTTGTTTTAAATCACTACTAAAGCAGTACTTATGCAGGCGAAAAGTTGTCAAAATGTCAAATATTTCTTGTTGTAATTTGGGACCTGTCAACATAGAGTCATTACAGACAGCTACATGATGCATCAAAGACCACTCGAAGCGTCGTTGTGCTACTCTCTGATTTTATAACATAGTGGTGGGGTATATAATAAATTGTATTCGGAGGGGGCATATTTTTTGAAATTAGCTTCATATGGTTAGAGTCAAGGTAGTCTTGTAGACAATCAGAGTATTCTTTGTGAAGAGAGGGGTTTTTTAGTAAACCATTTTCTAGGCTATAAAATCGTTTTAGAGCAATAGAGTGGGAGTTAGAGAAAGAGGGCTCTGGTCCTTTAAAGGGGAGAGAGACGACAAATCGACCAGTTTCTTTTCTCTGGAGAGTATCTTTGTATATTTTTTCACAAAGCTCAATGAGTTTTATGAGGGACTTCCTCAATTTGCCAAAAGGCTTTCAGAGTAGAGTAAAGACGATCTTCATTTAAAATAAAATAGGAACTAATAGAAGGGCGGATTTTTCCGCCCATGATGAGCCAACCAAAAATCGAGTTTAGAGCTGCGGCCTTGTCAATCCCACATGAAATTTTACCTTCTGTGAAAATAAAACGAAAAAGCTGAACACCAATTAAAATATCTACTGGTTTGCATTGATTAAAAGAGGGGCCTGCGATCTTTAAGATATCGGGGTAGTCACTCTGTGGAAGTGGGGTGAGGAGTTGATCATTGCAAACTTTTGACAAAATTAATAAATCAATGTTAAAAGAAGGAGAGAGTTGGTCTACCGGTCTTATGGAGCAACTAATGCCCCCAGAGGGGGTGCAGCTCGTGTGACCTTAGCCATTTAGAGTTAGATTTGTTTTGTAGCGAGAAAGACCAATTTTATTTGCAAATTTCTTAGAAATTAAGTGGACCTGGCTTCCAATGTCAATGAGAACCCGCGCTTTATCATAATGTCCTCTCATTGACTTCTATACCCTACGGGTAGACCCGGCATGGGCCAAAATTGCCATTATATCAAGCTTTTATCGCAATTGACCAAATACAAGTAAGAATTTAATGAGCAAGATAGGGATGAAAATAGAATTTCGGTTTGGTGAGTCCGGACACATGCAACATCGCAAAAATATTCTATTTGCTTGTCTTGGATAAAAAAGGGCAATGGCGGCGCAAAATAAAAATTTTGAATTCCACTAGAATTTTTATTTTTATCAACAATTTTCTGTTTCAATAATAAATAATTCATGAATACTTACTTGTGTATACTGTGTTTACAAAATTCTCTTCAGTAAAAAAAAAGAGTAAAAAAAATTTCTAAGCATGCTAAGTGCAGTGGATGTATTAAAATTATTGTTTTCATCTTAGAACTTTACAAATGTTGTACCTTACAGGTCAAATATTTTCTTTCTTTGAACAAGGGTCTTCTTCAACTCTTCTCTTCTTGGGTGGACTACAAGTTATGCTCGAGTCAGATGAAATTTCGGAACTAAAAATTTCAATTCGGAATGGGACAACTGGGCGCCGGGCCAACTCGGCGCCGCCTACAGGGCGCCACGCGGGGCCTAATGGGCGCCGGGCCAACTCAGCGCCGAACTATTTTTTTTTCGATAAAATGTGCAGATAAAAAACAAAATAAATATGTTATTTATACAAAAATTTCAACATCTATTAAGTCGAGTGTTAAAATTTGGTAGGTGTAGTGTTCTGCAACTTGAAACACCGCCAAGTTCCATATTCGATACATATCCATGCATAAATAAGAAAGTCCGCCATTTTGGATCCGCCATTTTAATTTTTTTCATTTTGTGTTCCATCTGCACATTTTATCAAGAAAAAATATTTTAGTCCGGCGCCCAGTTGGCTCGGCGTCCAGTTGGCCTGGCGCCCAGTTGGCCTGCCGCCCAGTTGGTGGTGCCGAGTTGGCGGCGCCCAGTTGATTTTGTTAAAAAAATTGAAATTGAAAAATTCTTAAAACCCCATTAAAACCCATACAAATTGCTACAAAAGACGCATTTTCATATTTCAAACTGAAACAAAACGGTCCCTGACGTCTATCAGCTGTTAACAAAAACTTGAAATAACTAAGGTCACTGATCGAAATCGGGTCAGTTTTTTTGGCCATTTATGAAAATGCACAATTTTTAAAAAAGCATGAAATTCAAAACAAAATCAAGAAAATTATGATTCCTACATTTTTACAATTAAAAATTAGTTTAATTGAACATTATATCAATTTTTATTCCTTAAAACACTAAAAATTAATAATTATTTACTTTTTTTAAATTTATCGAAGGTCTAACCGAACAAAACCAAACTGAACCGATCCGTATCGAAATGAACCAAATCAAACCGAATCTAACGGTTCGGTTTGGTTCGGTTCGATTTGGTTAAACTAAACCGTACCTAACTGAATGTAGCTAAACCTAACCGAAACAAACTGAACCTAGCGGAACCTAACCAAACCTAGCCGAAGAAAACTGAACCTAACCGAACCGATTTAAAACGAACCGAACCAAACCAGACCGAATCTGGCTGAACCTAACCAAAACAAATTAAACCTAGCCGAACCTAACCAAACATAATCAAACTGAACCAAACCTACCCGAACCAAACCGAACCGAACCGAGTCGAACCAACCAAACCAAACCAAACCGAACCGTCAGATTCAATTTGGTTCGGTTCGATTTGGTTAAACTAAACCGAACCTAACCGAATATAATCAAATTAAACCAACCTAACCCACCTAACCCAACCTAACCCAACCTAACCCAACCTAACCCAACCTAACCCAACCTAACCCAACCTAACCCAACCTAACCCAACCTAACCCAACCTAACCCAACCTAACCCAACCTAACCCAACCTAACCCAACCTAACCCAACCTAACCCAACCTAACCCAACCTAACCCAACCTAACCCAACCTAACCCAACCTAACCCAACCTAACCCAACCTAACCCAACCTAACCCAACCTAACCCAACCTAACCCAACCTAACCCAACCTAACCCAACCTAACCCAACCTAACCCAACCTAACCCAACCTAACCCAACCTAACCCAACCTAACCCAACCTAACCCAACCTAACCTAACCCAACCTAACCCAACCTAACCCAACCTAACCCAACCTAACCCAACCTAACCTAACCCAACCTAACCCAACCTAACCCAACCTAACCCAACCTAACCCAACCTAACCCAACCTAACCCAACCTAACCCAACCTAACCCAACCTAACCCAACCTAACCCAACCTAACCCAACCTAACCCAACCTAACCCAACCTAACCCAACCTAACCCAACCTAACCCAACCTAACCCAACCTAACCCAACCTAACCCAACCTAACCCAACCTAACCCAACCTAACCCAACCTAACCCAACCTAACCCAACCTAACCCAACCTAACCCAACCTAACCCAACCTAACCCAACCTAACCCAACCTAACCAACCTAACCCAACCTAACCCAACCTAACCCAACCTAACCCAACCTAACCCAACCTAACCCAACCTAACCCAACCTAACCCAACCTAACCCAACCTAACCCAACCTAACCCAACCTAAGCCAACCTAACCTAACCCAACCTAACCCAACCTAACCCAACCTAACCCAACCTAACCCAACCTAACCCAACCTAACCAACCTAACCCAACCTAACCCAACCTAACCCAACCTAACCAACCTAACTACCTAACCAACCTAACCCAACCTAACCAACCTAACCCAACCTAACCCAACCTAACCCAACCTAACCCAACCTAACCCAACCTAACCCAACCTAACCCAACCTAACCCAACCTAACCCAACCTAACCCAACCTAACCCAACCTAACCCAACCTAACCCAACCTAACCCAACCTAACCCAACCTAACCCAACCTAACCCAACCTAACCCAACCTAACCCAACCTAACCCAACCTAACCCAACCTAACCCAACCTAACCCAACCTAACCCAACCTAACCCAACCTAACCCAACCTAACCCAACCTAACCCAACCTAACCCAACAACCTAACCCAACCTAACCCCAACCTAACCCAACCTAACCCAACCTAACCCAACCTAACCCAACCTAACCCAACCTAACCCAACCTAACCCAACCTAACCCAACCTAACCCAACCTAACCCAACCTAACCCAACCTAACCCAACCTAACCCAACCTAACCCAACCTAACCCAACCTAACCCAACCTAACCCAACCTAACCCAACCTAACCCAACCTAACCCAACCTAACCCAACCTAACCCAACCTAACCCAACCTAACCCAACCTAACCCAACCTAACCCAACCTACCAACCTAACCCAACCTAACCCAACCTAACCCAACCTAACCCAACCTAACCCAACCTACCCAACCTAACCCAACCTAACCCAACCTAACCCAACCTAACCCAACCTAACCCAACCTAACCCAACCTAACCCAACCTAACCCAACCTAACCCAACCTAACCCAACCTAAACCCAACCTAACCCAACCTAACCCAACCTAACCCAACCTAACCCAACCTAACCCAACCTAACCCAACTAACCCAACCTAACCCAACCTAACCCAACCTAACCCAACCTAACCCAACCTAACCCAACCTAACCCAACCTAACCCAACCTAACCCAACCTAACCCAACCTAACCCAACCTAACCCAACCTAACCCAACCTAACCCAACCTAACCCAACCTAACCCAACCTAACCCAACCTAACCCAACCTAACCCAACCTAACCCAACCTAACCCAACCTAACCCAACCTAACCCAACCTAACCCAACCTAACCCAACCTAACCCAACCTAACCCAACCTAACCCAACCTAACCCAACCTAACCCAACCTAACCCAACCTAACCCAACCTAACCCAACCTAACCCAACCTAACCCAACCTAACCCAACCTAACCTAACCCAACCTAACCCAACCTAACCCAACCTAACCCAACCTAACCCAACCTAACCCAACCTAACCCAACCTAACCCAACCTAACCCAACCTAACCCAACCTAACCCAACCTAACCCAACCTAACCCAAACCAACCCAACCTAACCCAACCTAACCCAACCTAACCCAACCTAACCCAACCTAACCCAACCTAACCCAACCTAACCAACCTAACCCAACCTAACCCAACCTAACCCAACCTAACCCAACCTAACCCAACCTAACCCAACCTAACCCAACCTAACCCAACCTAACCCAACCTAACCCAACCTAACCCAACCTAACCCAACCTAACCCAACCTAACCCAACCTAACCCAACCTAACCAACCTAACCCAACCTAACCCAACCTAACCCAACCTAACCCAACCTAACCCAACCTAACCCAACCTAACCCAACCTAACCCAACCTAACCCAACCTAACCCAACCTAACCCAACCTAACCCAACCTAACCCAACCTAACCCAACCTAACCAACCTAACCCAACCTAACCCAACCTAACCCAACCTAACCCAACCTAACCCAACCTAACCCAACCTAACCCAACCTAACCCAACCTAACCCAACCTAACCCAACCTAACCCAACCTAACCCAACCTAACCCAACCTAACCCAACCTAACCCAACCTAACCCAACCTAACCCAACCTAACCCAACCTAACCCAACCTAACCCAACCTAACCCAACCTAACCCAACCTAACCCAACCTAACCCAACCTAACCCAACCTAACCCAACCTAACCCAACCTAACCCAACCTAACCCAACCTAACCCAACCTAACCCAACCCAACCTAACCCAACCTAACCCAACCTAACCCAACCTAACCCAACCTAACCCAACCTAACCCAACCTAACCCAACCTAACCCAACCTAACCCAACCTAACCCAACCTAACCCAACCTAACCCAACCTAACCCAACCTAACCCAACCTAACAACCCAACCTAACCCAACCTAACCCAACCTAACCCAACCTAACCCAACCTAACCCAACCTAACCAACCTAACCCAACCTAACCCAACCTAACCCAACCTAACCCAACCTAACCCAACCTAACCCAACCTAACCCAACCTAACCCAACCTAACCCAACCTAACCCAACCTAACCCAACCTAACCCAACCTAACCCAACCTAACCCAACCTAACCCAACCTAACCCAACCTAACCCAACCTAACCCAACCTAACCCAACCTAACCCAACCTAACCCAACCTAACCCAACCTAACCCAACCTAACCCAACCTAACCCAACCTAACCACCAACCTAACCCAACCTAACCCAACCTAACCCAACCTAACCCAACCTAACCCAACCTAACCCAACCTAACCAAACCTAACCCAACCTAACCCAACCTAACCAACCTAACCCAACCTAACCCAACCTAACCCAACCTAACCCAACCTAACCCAACCTAACCTAACCCAACCTAACCCAACCTAACCCAACCTAACCCAACCTAACCCAACCTAACCCAACCTAACCCAACCTAACCCAACCTAACCCAACCTAACCCAACCTAACCCAACCTAACCCAACCTAACCCAACCTAACCCAACCTAACCCAACCTAACCCAACCTAACCCAACCTAACCCAACCTAACCCAACCTAACCCAACCTAACCCAACCTAACCCAACCTAACCCAACCTAACCCAACCTAACCCAACCTAACCCAACCTAACCCAACCTAACCCAACCTAACCCAACCTAACCCAACCTAACCCAACCTAACCCAACCTAACCCAACCTAACCCAACCTAACCCAACCTAACCCAACCTAACCCAACCTAACCCAACCTAACCCAACCTAACCCAACCTAACCCAACCTAACCCAACCTAACCCAACCTAACCCAACCTAACCCAACCTAACCCAACCTAACCCAACCTAACCCAACCTAACCCAACCTAACCCAACCTAACCCAACCTAACCCAACCTAACCCAACCTAACCCAACCTAACCCAACCTAACCCAACCTAACCCAACCTAACCCAACCTAACCCAACCTAACCCAACCTAACCCAACCTAACCCAACCTAACCCAACCTAACCCAACCTAACCCAACCTAACCCAACCTAACCCATACCTAACCCAACCTAACCCAACCTAACCCAACCTAACCCAACCTAACCCAACCTAACCCAACCTAACCCAACCTAACCCAACCTAACCCAACCTAACCCAACCTAACCCAACCTAACCCAACCTAACCTAACCCAACCTAACCCAACCTAACCCAACCTAACCCAACCCAACCTAACCCAACCTAACCCAACCTAACCCAACCTAACCCAACCTAACCCAACCTAACCCAACCTAACCCAACCTAACCCAACCTAACCCAACCTAACCCAACCTAACCAACCTAACCCAACCTAACCCAACCTAACCCAACCTAACCCAACCTAACCCAACCTAACCCAACCTAACCCAACCTAACCCAACCTAACCCAACCTAACCCAACCTAACCAAACCTAACCAACCTAACCCAACCTAACCCAACCTAACCCAACCTAACCCAACCTAACCCAACCTAACCCAACCTAACCCAACCTAACCCAACCTAACCCAACCTAACCCAACCTAACCCAACCTAACCCAACCTAACCCAACCTAACCCAACCTAACCCAACCTAACCCAACCTAACCCAACCTAACCCAACCTAACCCAACCTAACCCAACCTAACCCAACCTAACCCAACCTAACCCAACCTAACCCAACCTAACCCAACCTAACCCAACCTAACCCAACCTAACCCAACCTAACCCAACCTAACCCAACCTAACCCAACCTAACCCAACCTAACCCAACCTAACCCAACCTAACCCAACCTAACCCAACCTAACCCAACCTAACCCAACCTAACCCAACCTAACCCAACCTAACCCAACCTAACCCAACCTAACCCAACCTAACCCAACCTAACCCAACCTAACCCAACCTAACCCAACCTAACCCAACCTAACCCAACCTAACCCAACCTAACCCAACCTAACCCAACCTAACCCAACCTAACCCAACCTAACCCAACCTAACCCAACCTAACCCAACCTAACCCAACCTAACCCAACCTAACCCAACCTAACCCAACCTAACCCAACCTAACCCAACCTAACCTAACCAACCTAACCCAACCTAACCCAACCTAACCCAACCTAACCCAACCTAACCCAACCTAACCCAACCTAACCCAACCTAACCCAACCTAACCCAACCTAACCCAACCTAACCCAACCTAACCCAACCTAACCCAACCTAACCCAACCTAACCCAACCTAACCCAACTAACCCAACCTAACCCAACCTAACCCAACCTAACCCAACCTAACCCAACCTAACCCAACCTAACCCAACCTAACCCAACCTAACCCAACCTAACCCAACCTAACCCAACCTAACCCAACCTAACCCAACCTAACCCAACCTAACCCAACCTAACCCAACCTAACCCAACCTAACCCAACCTAACCCAACCTAACCCAACCTAACCCAACCTAACCCAACCTAACCCAACCTAACCCAACCTAACCCAACCTAACCCAACCTAACCCAACCTAACCCAACCTAACCCAACCTAACCCAACCTAACCCAACCTAACCCAACCTAACCCAACCTAACCCAACCTAACCCAACCTAACCCAACCTAACCCAACCTAACCCAACCTAACCCAACCTAACCCAACCTAACCCAACCTAACCCAACCTAACCCAACCTAACCCAACCTAACCCAACCTAACCCAACCTAACCCAACCTAACCCAACCTAACCCAACCTAACCCAACCTAACCCAACCTAAACCAAACTTACCCAACCTAACCCAACCTAATCCAACCTAACCCAACCTAACCCAACCTAACCCAACCCAACCTAACCCAACCTAACCCAACTTAACCCAACCTAACGCAACCTAGCCCAACCTAACCCAACCTAACCCAACCTAACCCAACCTAACCCAACCTAACCCAACCTAACCCAACCTAACCCAACCTAACCCAACCTAACCCAACCTAACCCAACCTAACCCAACCTAACCCAACCTAACCTAACCCAACCTAACCCAACCTAACCCAACCTAACCCAACCTAACCAAACCTAACCTACCTAGTTGTTAATAAATATAGTAAAAGTTCTTAGGTTTATGTCCAGGGGGTAACCATTGTCCATAATCGTCGAAAATCGAGTTAGGATTAGTGTATGCGACCATAAACATTGAGTGGCGCGTGAGTGTTTGGTCTTTAAATTTTTTTAGGGAAATTTTTCAAAATCTTTTTTTCCGCACTCTGGGCACCCTAATAAACCGTAATCTGGTCACCCTAATCCATCGCAATCAAAGAAAATCGGTAATCGAAGTGTCACAAATTTTTTGTTGGTTTCTATTCTTCTTTTATATTTTGTAGGACAAAATTGTTAATTAAACTAAGTGACCTTATTAAGTAAGACAGCATGATGGTCAAATGACATTAGAAGGACATACACAAATGATACCGGCCTGTAGACCGGTCGCGGTGGTCATATAATAATAAATATATCCTTTCGCGATGAAAGACCAAAATTTAACTTAAAATTACTGTAAAGTCCGCAAAAAACATTAAATTTATCGAAATTCATAAAAACATAGATCAGTGTGTGTAACAATTCATCAAGATGTATGAAACTCGACCGTGACATATCAAAAGTTTGGTTCGAAAAAACAAAAACAACTGGATAAAAATCGGTATGTAAGCATTTAAAAAAAATCATTTTTAAAAAAATCAAATACTTTTTGATAATTTTCATGCAATGCAAAAAAAAGTGCGGGGAAGTGACACTTTCTGAATCAAAATGTGTGAGGGTAAAATCGCACGGTCGCAGGAAACACTATCTGTCGTGACGCTACTGAACCTTCTCGTGTTTTAGCAAAAACTATCCGTCAAGACGACTTACCCATGAAATGTGTTTTTTTATGGATTTTTTTTCTTCTTTTGCACAAAAAACAATTTTGGACCATGTTTGAACTCAAATAGTTACTTCGAAACTTGTTTTTAAACGTTTTAAGATTTCTTATTGTAATATTCCCGCACAAAATTCAAAAAAATTAATTTCCGTACTAAGACAACATTGTCTATCAGTTTTCCCTGTATAAACTGACTAGCAGGTAGAATCACTCAAAATACGGCAGGTGGATTAAAGGTAGCCAGCTGCTTGTCTGTCGCACTTATGCCGTCAGTGTGAAAGAGATAAAAGTACCCATATAATATCTAGGGTATTATTAGCATGCAAAATCACCCTATCTTTGTCCGTTTCACATGTTCAATAATGTCTATCTCTGTTTTTATTGTAAAAGAAATACCCGCCCATAGGAACCAAATTGGATAGGGTCAATAAAAAATGCCTTGTCTTTCCGTCTCTAACGCCCTTTCAGGGCGTTATACAACTCAATGTGTCCTCTACAATTTAAAACTTCGACTTGGGCTGTTGCGAGTAAAGAAGATGTCACCGAAACGTTGCTTGTCAAACTGCAAGCATGAGTTGAGGCATTACCTGATAAGTTATTATTTTCTTGTGGGTTAGAGAGAGTAGATACTGCCGAAACATTTATAGAGTGTGTCGGAAGAGGAGCGCTCTGATTCTGATTGTCCAGTGGCGGAGAGCCACTAGGGGGGGATCGAGGAATATGAAGTAAAAAGTGATGCATTGAATTGCAGATTCTACACGAGTAAGTAGAGTTGCACGATCTTATTGAATGTTTCGTGCCGAGGCAGTTGGTGCACCAATGGTTTCTTTTGACTAGATATAGTCTTTCTTGAGGGGTTTTATTTTCAAAAACAGGACATTTATAAATATTATGTCCAGAAAGCTTACAGACGGGACAAGCATTCTGATTTGGAGCAACGCCAGCTGCAAGAGTAGAGAAGTGATTACCTCTATATTGAGGTTTTGAGGGGGGTTTAGCAGTGGTGTAGCCAGAAGCTTTACTTTTATTTAAAATATTGGCCGATTCTAAAGCAAAACATTGCTTGGAGACAAAATCTTTGAGGTCCTCAAAGGTGGGTTCAGATGAGGAATCATGCTGAAGTTCAAAGCGAGTGACAGTTTCAGAGTCTAATTTTCGAATAAGAAGTCTAAAAAGTGGGAAATCCCAGTGCTCAGTGGAGTAATTTAAATTGGTAAGCGCGTAAGCATTATCAGTAAATGGATCTATTAAATTGCGTAAAAGAGCGAGGCTGTTTGTATTTAATTTGGGCAAATCGGTAAGTTTGTCCCAATAATGAGTGGCATGGCTATCATGTAATTTGCACCAGTAATTGGCAAGTTTTTTAAAAATGTTAGGGGTTCCTTTTCTAGATGTACGTTAAATGTAGCTGAAACTTTCTACTATTAGAGAACATAGTATTATTATAAATGACAGAGTCATATAAGCTAATAAATGTTTGCCAAGAAAACAAATCGCCGGTAAACTTCGGAATATCCACCTTTGGAATGTTAAAGCTCATGTCATTATGACCGGTTTTTGAGTTTGAGTTTGAGTAAGAAAAGGAGTCCTCTTTAGGAGGAAATAACTTTTTATAAGTTGCTTTTATGCTAAAATATTGGTAATCAGTTTCTTGACGAATGACATTCTCGTGAGTAAAAAAAAGATTAGGTGTAAGAATAGTCTGTGACTAAACCTCGCCTTATTTTCTAATAAAAGTCGATTAAATAAATAAAAATAAATAAATAAAATAGGGTTTTTCTTCGTCAGCTAAATACGCAATTACAGCGTCATGAGATTTATTAAATTCCTCATAAAAAATGTCCAAGTGATCATATCGCATCTCAAAATCAACTTTTTTTGAGGTGTCGGACAGTAGTAGTAGAAATACTAAAAATTTCTTTAATGCGATCTATTGCTATGCCCCTAAAGGCGCGACACTGTCTTTCACTACTCGACATTTTAAATATCTTTAATATTAAAATAGCTACCAATACAAAAAATATATGTGTTTTATTTTAATAAATGCGCGAAATACGAATATAAAGACAAAAAAATTTATTCGCGAAGCACCGAGAATGCAATAAAAAACCTTAAATCTGAGGGCACGGCAGTGCCTCGCCAAGTTCGCGCGCCGTAACCATCTTTTCTTGAAACATTTCAGCCGATATTTGACCTACCTAAAACTCTAATTCGGAATGAGCTACGAATCTCAAACTTGCACAGTCGTAGATCTACATGGAATTAACAACCCCTTTAAGTTTCATGGAATTCCATAAAGTAGTAAAGTAGTTACGAAATTTCAAAAAACATCGAAATTGCCACTAACTCACTCACTCACTCACTCATGTATAGATCATCAATATTCTACTGTACTTCCAGACATGCTACAAAGCTGAAATTTGGCAGACTGATAGAAATTATGACCAAACCCCTGGAAAAAATCAAAAACACCCAACATTTTAATTTACTCCCCTCCCCAAACATTTAAAGTTATGTAAAAGGAGCATTGCCCACTTCTAGAAATGCTAGAGAGTTGAGCTTTGGCAGACTGATAGGAACTATGATCAAACTATAGGAAAAAATTAAAACACCCCAAAATTCTAATTTACTTCCCTCCCCTATAAATGTAAAGTTAAGTAAAATTAACATTGCTCACTTCCAGGCATGCTAGAGAGCTGAGTTTTGGAAGACCGATAGTAGCTATGATAAAGTTATAGAAAAAAATTAAAACACCCCAAAATTCTAATTTACTTTCCTCCCCTATAAATGTAAAGTTATGTAAAAGCAACACTGCCCACTTCCAGAAACGCTAGAGAGCTGAACTTTTTAAGACTGAAAGACAATATGATAAAACTATATGAAAAAATGTAAAAACACGACAATTTTAATTTATTTCCCTCCCCTATACATGTAAAGTTATGTAAAAGTAACATTGTGCACTTTCAGAAACGCTAGAGAGCTGAGCTTTGGAAGGCTGATAGGAACTACGATAAAACCATGGAAAAAAATTAAAAAACCTCAAAATTTTAAGTAAGGCATTGCAAAAGTTTTGGACAATATTCTGCATATTTTACTACTTTAAAAATTAACGATTATCCAATTCCTTTAAAAAAGAAGTGAAATCATAACAAAAACATTTCATGTAAAAAAAACCAAGTACGCGAAGATGGCATTCCGTAAAAAGAATTGAGATAAAAGTAAAGCCAAGTTCTCCAATACAAATTTCAAAATGAAAGGTTCTTACTAGTTTGGAAATATTTTTCTAAACTTGGCTATTACGGCTGTTAATGACTCTCAACATTTTAATTTACTTCCCTCTCCTATAAATGTAAATTTATATAAAACTAACATTGCCCACTTCCAGAAACGCTGATAGAAATTATGATAAAACCATGGGAAAAATTTTTAAAAGTCCAATATTATCATTTACTCTCCTCCCCTATAAATGTAAAGTTATGTAAAAGTAACATTACCCATTTCCAGAAACGCTAGAGAGCTGAGCATTGGAAGACTGATAGGAACTATGATAAAACTATAGAAAAAAATTTTAAAACACGACAATTTTAATTTATTTCCCTCCCCTATACATGTAAAGTTATGTAAAAGTAACATTGTGCACTTTCAGAAACGCTAGAGAGCTGAGCTTTGGAAGGCTGATAGGAACAACGATAAAACCATGGAAAAAATTTAAAAACCTCAAAAATTTAAGTAAGGCATTGCAAAAGTTTTGAACAATATTCCGCATATTTTACTACTTTAAAAATTAAGTATTATCCAATTCCTATAAAAAAGAAGTGAAATCATAACAAAAACATTTCATGTAAAAAAAAGCCAAGTACGCGAAAATGGCATTCCGTAAGTAGAATTGAGACAAAAGTAAAGCCAAGTTCTCCAATACCTCCAATAAACCTCGCGCGCGAAAAATTTGTGTTAAAAATCTATAAACAATGTTTATTATAAATAATATATCATGTTTAAAAGCAAAAAAAGTGTACCATCACCTGTGAAACTTGTTTTAAAAATTAGCGAAAAGCCCAAACATAATCAAGAAAAAATGGATAATGCCGAATTATTTCAGGATAGCCATGCTAGAACACAAAATGAAGAAGTTTTATATAGCGAATGGAAAAAATCCCAAAACGAAAAAAATTCACTTAGTGTACAAGTGGATTATCTCCGAAGTCAACTGGAAAGTATGCAAAAAAAATTTGCAGATTTAGAGACGAAAGTCGCTAAAAAAGAAGAGTCTGACATGGACTACATTACTGATGAGGACGATCTGGCAAGAGAAACTGAGTGGATCAGACAAAAAGGAAAAGGTTGGAAAAACGTAGAATGGATACTTTACTCTCACCACCACAACAAAGCTGGAGAGCCCTCCAATAAAACACAAAATGAAGAACCCCCTACTAAAGTTAAAAAAGTTCCATTACCTCCACCGATTATGGTAAATGGCGTAAATAATTTTAATGATATTTATGAAAAGTTAAATATCATACAAGGAGTTAAAATAAAAGTTTTAAATAACGAAAATATTAAAATAAATGTATAAGACGCAGACAGCTATCGGCTGGTTACTAAAATGCTTATTGAAATAAAGCATCAATGGCACTCATACGAAAACAAACAAATAAGGCCAATTAGAGTAACAGCGAATAGGCTACACTTCTCATGTGACCCACAAAAAATTGTAGCTGATCTACGAAAAAAAGGTTTTAAGGCACTGGAGGCCAGCAACAAACTTAAATGGAGAACAAGACAACCTCTTAACATGTTTATGCTAACATTTAGCCACGATGAAGATATCAACAAAATTTTTGAAATTACCAGTATCCTTGGGATTGAAGTAGAAATAAAATCACTAAAAACCTCAAAGTTAGTCCCTCAATGCAAAAGATGTCAATCTTATGGACACAAGCAAAAATATTGAGCTAAAGAACCACGTTGCGTAAAATGCACGGGGAAACATCTTACTGTAGAATGCCCCAAACCAAAAGAATCTAAGTCAAAATGTATCCACTGTGGAGGCAAGCATCCTGCTAACTACAGAGGATGCCTTGTTGCTTAGGAAATACAAAAATTGAAAAATAAACCTAAGAAACCGAATCTCATACCAAACGTGAGTACAAATAGACAAAACCAACAGACAAGAAACACAGTCACACAAAACTCTGTGACAAGGACATACAGCCAAGTAGCAGCAACAGCTACTATACCTGATATTAATATCAGTAGTCAAAATACTATGAAACAAACACTACAATTAATTTTGGAGAAATTGAACAAACTTGATGAGCGATTAACTAAACTAGAAAGTAGCAATATCGGAGCTACCAATATGCCTCAAAATGGTCAGTAATCTTAGAATCCTAGCTTGGAATGCCAATGGTCTCTTGCAACATCAGCAAGACTTGCAAGTTATTCTAGACATAGAAAAAATTGACGTCTGTCTTGTGTCAGAAACGCATTTCACTAACCAGTCTCACAATAAATTTAAAGGTTATAAAGTGTATCATACAACTCACCCTAGCAATACTGCACATGGGAGAAGTGCTGTAATAATTAAAGAAAATATATTACACTATGAGGAGATGGGATATAAAACCATAGAGATTCAAGCTACATTAGTAAGTGTAAAAACCAAAACATATACATTAGTTATAAGTGCTGTCTATATACCACCAAGGCACTTACTAAAGAAAAATCAATATCTTAATTTTCTCAGAAAATTAGGAAACCGTTTTATAATTGGAGGTGACTTTAATGCAAAAAATACCTACTGGGGATCTAGACTGACGAATTATAAAGGAAAAGAACTTTTGCAAGCTATTAGTGATTATCAATGTGAGCCGATATCAACTGGTAAGCCCACATACTATCCAACAGATCCAGGAAAAATTCCAGATCTAATTGATTTTTTTATAGTAAAAAATATATCTTTAAGTTTTGTAAATATAGAAGAAAGTTTTGATTTACACTCAGATCATTCACCTATTATTCTAACTCTTAGTAAAAACATAATAAATGCCAATGGTCTCTTGCAACATCAGCAAGACTTGCAAGTTATTCTAGACATAGAAAAAATTGACGTCTGTCTTGTGTCAGAAACGCATTTCACTAACCAGTCTCACATTAAATTTAAAGGTTATAAAGTGTATCATACAACTCACCCTAGCAATACTGCACATGGGAGAAGTGCTGTAATAATTAAAGAAAATATATTACACTATGAGGAGATGGGATATAAAACCATAGAGATTCAAGCTACATTAGTAAGTGTAAAAACCAAAACATATACATTAGTTATAAGTGCTGTCTATATACCACCAAGGCACTTACTAAAGAAAAATCAATATCTTAATTTTCTCAGAAAATTAGGAAACCGTTTTATAATTGGAGGTGACTTTAATGCAAAAAATACCTACTGGGGATCTAGACTGACGAATTATAAAGGAAAAGAACTTTTGCAAGCTATTAGTGATTATCAATGTGAGCCGATATCAACTGGTAAGCCCACATACTATCCAACAGATCCAGGAAAAATTCCAGATCTAATTGATTTTTTTATAGTAAAAAATATATCTTTAAGTTTTGTAAATATAGAAGAAAGTTTTGATTTACACTCAGATCATTCACCTATTATTCTAACTCTTAGTAAAAACATAATAAAGAAAGAAGCAAATATCTCACTAGTTAATAAACTGACTGACTGGATTAGTTTTAAACAAAGTCTGTCAGAAAAAATAAACCTATCAGTAACATTGCAAACGCCAGAACAAATCGATAAAGAAGTTGAATATTTTGTTACAAATATTCAACAAGCAGCTTCGGAAAACAGTCCAAAACCAAAGAAAATTTTTAAGGGAAAAAACTATCCAAAGGAAATTAGAGACCTTATATTGGAAAAACTAAGAAGAAAGTGGCAGCAAAGCCGTGATCCTCGGGACAAAACAAATCTTAACAACATGACGCAGCGCATTAGGCGAGAAATTCTAGTAATAAAAAATGAATCTATTAACCATTTTCTTAATGAACTTACAGATGATAAAAATACCGACTATTCCCTTTGGAAAGCAACCAAAGATTTTAAAAGACCAATTATCCAAATTCCACCCATACGAAAATCTAACAACCAGTGAGCAAGGAGTAACGAAGAAAAAGCAGATATTTTTGCAAGTCATTTAGAAAAAACATTTCAGCCCCACGAAGCACCAGATGAACACTTTCATTTAAATGAACCCCATCAAATCGAAGACCATATTAAGCTTACATCACCAAAAGAAATATTAACAGAAATCAAAAATATTAATTCGAAAAAAGCCCCAGGGTATGATCTTATTAACGGGGTAGTCATAAAACAACTCCCCAGAAAAGCTATCGTAAAACTATGCAACCTAATTAATGCGTCTTTTAGGCTTAGGTATGTACCTAAACTGTGGAAAGTTGCAGAAGTTATCATGATTCCAAAACCGGGCAAACCACTCCATGACGTGTCATCTTACAGGCCAATATCTTTGCTGCCAATTATATCCAAGCTCTATGAAAAATTATTGCTTAAAAGAATAAAACCCATCATAGAAAGACAAGAAATTATTCCATCTCATCAATTTGGTTTTTGAGACAAGCATTCCACGATAGATCAAGTACACAGAATTACTAATATAATAGAAAAAGCACTAGAAGAGGGAAAAGTTTGTTCTGCAGTTTTTCTAGATGTAGCACAAGCATTTGACAAAGTGTGGCATGAAGGCCTTAATTTTAAACTAAAACGGTTTCTGCCAAAACAATATTCGGATATTTTGGAATCATACATATCTGATAGACATTTTAGAGTAAAACAGGAAGACTCATACTCAAATTTAAGAGAAATTCAAGCAGGCGTACCCCAGGGTACCGTACTAGGCCCTTATCTATACTTATTATTCACTTGTGATATCCCAAAGCCAGAAAATTGCCACTTAGCAACATTTGCCGATGATACTGGTTTATTGACGGTAGAAAAATCTATTGAAAAATGCATAGAAAAACTTCAGGATGCAGTCACCCAGTTGGACCACAAAGTGGCGAATAAAAATAAATGAAACCAAATCAATTCATGATGATTTTACAAACAAAAATATAAATCACATACAAATAACAATTAACAACATTCCAGTAACATATTCGAATCAGGCAAAATATCTAGGTATGACACTTGATGCCAAATTGCGCTGGAAAGCACATGTTAAGAAAAAAAAAAGAAGAACTTGAGATAAGGTATAGAAAAATGAACTGGCTAATTGGAAGGAAGTCCAATTTAACAATTCATAATAAGTTACTGCTTTATAGACAAGTACTGAAACCAGTATGGACATATGGTATTCAACTATGGGGTTGTGCTAAAGAGAGTAACATTCTAGTTGTACAGAGATTTCAAAATAAAGTATTAAGAAACATTTTGAATGCACCTTGGTACGTTCGAAATAGTGACCTTCATCGAGATCTAAAAATCGAAACTGTAGCAGAGACTATAAAAAAGTACGCAAAAAGCCATGAAGATAGACTCCATCGGCATGTGAATGTGGAAGTAATTCAGCTTCTAGACAATACTATGCTAGTTCGAAGACTAAAAAGAGTAAAGCCGTTTGAGCTAGTAAACTAAGTGAAACACATAAAACAGAATAATGCTATAAACACAACACAATTGTGAGTTACAGACTAAACAAAGCGGGGAGAACTGTTGAGTGAACCCTAAGTTTAAATCTGACTTTTCTAGTAAATTAAGTTAAAACAAAATTGCTAATTAGTCTTACTGACTAGATTGTAATAAAAAAAACACAGTGTGTTTGACAAATAAATTTAAAAAAAGTTCTCCAATACAAATTTCAAAATGAAAGGTTCTTACTAGTTTGGAAATATTTTTCTAAACTTGGCTATTACGGCTGTAAATGACTCTTAGGCACAGTGCTAAATTGAACATAAAGAAGTTTGGCTGTAATAGCAAAGTTTAAAAAAACATTTCCAAACTAGTAAGAACCTTTCATTTTGAAATTTGTATTGGAGAACTTGGCTTTACTATTATCTCAATTCTTTTTACGGAATGCCATTTTCGTGTACTTGGCTTTTTTTTAAATGAAATGTTTTTGTTATGATTTATTTCTTATTGACAGAGCTCAAAATACCTACTGTACCTACTAGGTAAATGAAATTTTAATATTAAAAGCACCAAATCTAAATATGCAATGCATAATACTTTTAAATAATTTTATACCCTGTTAAATTGCACAAGATATTTATTAGTCCTAAATATAGGTATAGCTTTCTTTTAAATCGATATACCAAAATAAATCGTTTATTTGGAACTGAGTTTTAATTGATTAGAAAGAACGCAAAATCAGATACCTACAATGGTTTGGTGGTATTCTTAGCACCATGAAACCAGATCATCTGCTGTAAGAAAAAAACTGAATAGCATTTTCTAAAGAGAAAATGTATTTCCTTAATTATGAAATATCTTTTTTAAAACAAAGAAAGCTTAAAACAACAAGTGCCAACGTAAGGGTAGAGGGTGGTTTAAGTAGTTCAATATTTGGATGGAAGGACCAAACTTATGTAGCCCAAAAGTTGAGGCAGAAGGGACTGTATTGGGTAAGGTTATAAAGGGTAGAGTGTGGCGAGAGAGAGGGGATAAAAAGTGTAATAAAAAATACTGTGGCGCTCACCGATACCTGCAGACGTAGTCGCTTACAGGGCTCTGTTCTGCAGTTTCATGCTCCACAGCTACACAGCTTCACAGATGATAACGCACAGCTTAAATTTTAATGGGTTTTTTGAGGGTGCCAAAGGCAAAGAGTAATTTTGAGTTGAATTCACACGAGAGACCGCGCGATTGAGTTCGTTTCTTATACGACACTGGCGCACTAGTTATACGACCGACGTCGACCTTACCTGGAGTCATCTAGAGAACCCCGACTACCTCTAAACCTACCGGAGATGAGGAGTTGCATTTCAGTTCATTTGTTGTAAACGTTTTTACCTTTAGTATTCTTAAGTCTTTTATTGTACTCGCATCAATAAAATATAGATTTATTATAAAGCATAAACTCGAAGTGGTTGTTCGATTACTTAATTGGCGCAGTCAACGGAGTTCGAAGTTTCAAACGCATCGTGATCGGCTTATTCGGCTTCAATAACTTTTGGTGATTGGCGATTGGCAGTGTGTATTTTACAAAATTGAAAATCCCAGTCTATCGAAGACCTGTGAAGCACAATCATCGGGAACTAGAACAGCATCGTCTAGTTTCGCAAGGATAAGGACTTTTGTGAGGACAAAATCGCCTAGCAGAACCTTGTTCTTATAGAGGAGTGAACCGAACCGAACCGAACCTTCGCAGTTTACCTGCTTATGTAAGTGGCAATTTATGTCTGATTCCGACGATCAAGTAGATATAATTGAGTGGCTCAAAAATTTAAGACTTGAAACCAACCTCCCTCAAAACTTAAAAGCGCAAAGTTCTTCATTCAGTAATCCTTCTCAAACATTGCAAGCGCGCAAATCTCCGCAATTCGATTTTTTTCAGCTTCTAAAGAAAGCCAGACCTTTCTAACAAATTTGATAAAAAGTGAAAATTCTAAAATGAGTTTTAAACCAGAATATCTCAATTGCGTACCCAAATTTGACGGCAATCCGAATGATTTATATTGGTATATCAGTATTTGTGACAAAATTGTAGAAACATTTTTAAATACAACCGACCCGGGATGTTTTCAAAATATTTATTTGTTGAACTCGTTAATAGGAAAACTCGACGGCGAAGCAAGTACTGTCGTAAATATTGATTCATCGACTGCTTGGGCCGATATTATAAACACCCTTATTCGAAATTTTGCCGACCAAAGAGACGACGTTGCTCTTACAAAAGATCTATGCTCATTAAAAGAAGATTCAAATGAAAGTTACACACAATTTTATAACAGAGTTTTACACACTCTTAATTTGCTCTCCTCGTACATAAACACCCACACAGGCACTGAAGAAAATAGAAAGTCACGAATTGATTTTTGTAAAAACCTTGCACAGACATTTTTGTCAGATTTAATTGACACAGATTTGGCACGAGCCATCCGATCCATGAAGCCTCACGATCTAACAACAGCCTTGCAATATGTCACCGATGAAATGAATAGTTCCTATCTGAAACAAAACGTGTCATTGCCTCAACCTCCGTTTAATCACATTCAAACGCCCCAAAGATTTTTCTCTCCTAGACCAAGTTCCATAAAATCTAATGCTTATGCACCAAATCGTTTTTTTAGACAACCGCCGATAACATTTAGGCCTCAGTCTTTTTATCCTCGACCGGCGTACAGACCACAACAAAGAGTTGCTACAAATAGTCAAGTTTTTAGGCCACAAAACATAGTTCGCTGCCAACAAATTCCCCAAAAAGCCTTACCGCCGCCCACACCTATGTCAATATCTATGCGCAATAGCACTTCACAAATGCAAAAACTGGAAGTGGAAGAAATGTATAATACCGAAGCCAACTAACTTTCTCAATATGATCAAAATTTTACAGATCAGTATTACAATGAATATTACCAACAAAACGGTTACTACCCCGAGGATAATCAATTTTGCCTCTCGGAACATTTGGATAATTGCCAAATCTTTACATCCGAGTCCAGTGATAATGATTTTTTACTATACAACGCAAACGAGCAAACCGATTTAGATGCCGTAAATTTTACAGAGGTCCTCAGTCGGGACAGCAAACTATAACACCGCAAGAAATACCCTTTAATATGAATAGCTCCAGTGAGCTACCATACATTATATTTCCGGAACACAACCAAAAATACTTATCGACAGTGGCTCGACAAGGTCATTTTTAGATCCGAATATAACCAAAAAATTGTACCCGAACCACATAAAAAAAGATCCTTTTGTAGTCTCAACAGTATTTCAAAAGTCCGCTCATCAGTTTAGTGTGCATCTGCTCTGCTCAAAATTATTTAATTTGCCAAAAGCCCAAAATCTAAATTTTTTTTTGTTTAAATTTCACGACTTTTTTAATGGCCTTATTGGAATTGACAATCTCAACATTTTGCAAGCTAATCTTGATTTTAACTCTGGAATTTTCGCTACACTATATGCAAAGGTCAAGTTACAATTTTATAAAACCAAGTCACAAATAAATAATTGTATTACAATACCACCTCGTGTTCATCAGGTAATAAGAGTACCTGTAAACGTAAAAAATGGTGAGATAATTATCCCATATCAAAAAATACACAATTGCGAAATCTCAGAATGTTTAACCTCAGCTAAAAATGGTTTTGCCTTGATACAATCCTAAATAATACATGTGAAAGCGTAACTATGGATTTTTCATTACCATTTGAAGTAGAAAAATGGAACCGCAAAGAAATTGAAGAAATCAATTTCAATAACATTGCTGATGCACATGAAACAAAATTGGACTTTTCAAAATTTCGTTTAAACCATTTAAATTCGGAGGAAAAATATCAACTTATGACACTAATAAATAACTTTTCAGATGTGTTTTATCAAGAAAACACGCCACTTACTTTTACTAACAAAATAAAACATAATATACGGACCACCGACAAAATACCAGTCTACAAAAAATCGTATCCATTACCTTTTGCTCACAAAAAAGAAGTAGAAAAACAAATGAAACAGTTACTTGATCAAAAAATTATTAGACCCACAACAGTATAGACCTGTTCTTGACTTCAGGTCATTGAACTCTAAAACTGTAGATGACCGTTATCCCCTTCCTAACGTCATATATCTCCTTGATAAACTTGGAAAATGTCAATATTTCTCAACCTTAGAATTGGCAAGTGGGTTTCACCAAATTGAGATGTCAGAAAACGATATCGAAAAAACCGCCTTTAGTACAGAAAACGGCCATTTTGAATTTCAGGGAATGCCGTTTGGCTTAAAGAACGCCCCCGCCACTTTTCAAAGAGTGACGGATAATGTTTTAAGAGGCATCCATAATAAAATGTGCTTGGTATATCAAGATGACATAATTATTTTTAGTACGTCACTACAAGAACACATTGACCTCACAGACCTAAGAGCTGTTTTTCAACGGCTGCGCGAATCAAACTTTAAAATAGAGTTAAAAAAATCAGAATTTCTAAAGAAAGAAGTCGCCTATTTAGGCCATGTGGTGACGCCAGATGGAGTAAAACCCAATGAGGATAAAATCCGTTCCATTATTGATTGGCCACTTCCCTCTACCCAGAAACAGATACGCGAATTTCTCGGCCTTCTCGGATATTATAGGCGATTTATACGGGACTTTGCCCGAATCACAAAACCTTTCACTAGATGCTTAAAAAAAGGCGCAAAAATTGTCCATAATGAAGAATTTTTAACTTGTTTTGACACATGAAAAAACTTCTTACAAACAATCCTATATTACAATATCCAGACTTTAGCAAACCATTCAACCTGGCCACCGATTCTTCAAGCTTCGCACTAGGTGCAGTACTTTCGCAAGGGCCCATTGGCCAAGACCTTCCCGTTGCATACGCTTCGCGTACCCTTAATGACAGTGAGACCAAACTGAGCACAATTGAACGTGATTTATTAGCTATCGTTTGGGCAACCAAATATTTTCGGCTATTCCTTTTTGGACGTCCCTTTTTCATTATCACGGACCACAAGCCCCTCCAGTGGCTTCATTCCATAAAAGACCCTTCTTCCAAATTGCTCAGATGGCGTTTAAAGTTAGAAGAATATAGTTATTCTTTAATCCACAGATCTGAAAAATTAAATTCTAACGCGGACGCACTTTCAAGAATAGAATTACATGTATCAGACACCGACAATTTGGACCAAATATCATACATCGCACAGGTAGACGCCATGTCAACCCGTTCGACAGGATTTCAGCAACTAGTAGATAAGACCATCACACAGAAAAAAACAGCAAATAGACCAAACCCAAGTAACGACGATGATATCACTATACATACTAATAACGACGAAGACCCTATCGTGGGGATTCCAATAATAGAAACAGCCGTAAACTATTGGGCCAACGAAATAATTTTTTCTAAAGTATTGCACTCTCCTGAAAACCAAAATTACAAATACTTTTTTCGAGAAAAAGAAGGTATTTAGTTCAAATATCACAGATTAATTTTGAAAATGACATTATCAATTTCATAAAAGAAAATTTTTTGCCGAACAAACTTTATTATTTATATTTCCAGGAACCTGACCTCTATGAACCGTTTTGCGAAGTCGTCAGAAAGAATTTTAAATATCCTTTATTACGCTTTAAGAAATGTACAATCAAGTTACTAGACGTTACCGAAAAAATGACATTCCAGAAATTATAAAAAACTATCATGAAGGAAAAAGCAATCACTGAACTTTTTTTTGGATTTTCGAAAGAACCTATTACACATAAAATTTTCTACGCGTTCCTGGCCTATAACCATACTATACATTCAGTAACAAAAATGAAGCCTATGGACTTTGTAAACGGTCATATTTCGTCAGACGACCCTTTCGACCAAAATTTAGACCATATTCTCATGAGTAACTATGTTAATGATCATTAAAAAAAATCTAAATTACTGTACTCAAAAATTAACGAAAAACTAGCCCAATTCAAAACGACTTTAATCAATAAATTAAACAAAAAACTCAATGATCTTATCCTATTTCAACCCAATCAAGAAATATATATACGTAAATATGAACGGAAAGAACTAGAAAACAAATTCTTAGAACCCACTACAACGGTGTCAGTAAACCCAGCAAGTAAAACAATATCAACAAACTCCCAAGGAAAAATTCATATGTCTAATTTAAAAAGACCGCTAATTAAAAATAAATATGACTTTGGGTAACTTTTATCTTTGGGTTTTGTATTTCAGGTTCGGCCTTGCTTCGGGTCTTGAGGATGAAATGATTATAAAAAAACTGGATAATAAGCTTGGAATAATGCCAATAAAATTAGGAACTGCAAAAACAATAGAATATACCTACACTTTAATTCATTACTTTGATTTAGACCCCATACTGTGGGAAACCAATAAATTAAACTTAAAAGTAAATAATATCACGACTTTAATATGGATATTCCAATACACAGAATTAATACAAATATATTACAAACCAGGATCGATACTAAAATATCAGAAATTTTGCCTCATCCCAACGATTAAGACGTGGGATGATTAACATGTTAGGGTCTGTATTTAGGGCTGTTACAGGCAATTTAGACGCATCGGATGGCGAGTACTATGAAAAAATGATTCATGAGTTACAAAATAATCAAAAAACATTGTCGACGACAATTTTAAAACAGAATTCCTTATCGATTAGTGTTATTTCTAAATTTAATCAAACGGTTCAACAAATAATTCAAAATGAAAAATTTTTAGAGTCCAAAATCAATCAGATTGCTTCAATTGTTAAAAATTCTGGCTACAGAGAAAATTCCCTTTTTATCAAAGATATTTTGCTTCAACTTATAAACTCCTATGAAATTATTCAATCAATCTTGCAAGATGTTGAAAATTCAATTACATTTTCTAAACTAAAGGTCATGCATCCAAGTATAATAAAGTTATCTGATCTTCACAAAGAGTTATTGCCTTTGCAAGAAAAAGTAGGAGAACAACAAATGTTATTAACTGTTACTCTTCAAAATGTATTTTTTTATGAAAAATGTATCACTTTAGAATGTTTTATTCTAAATAATAAAATTACTTATCTCCTACACATTCCAATCACATCTAAAGACACTTTTGACTACTTTCATTTATATCCCGTGCCAATTCAATTTGAGAGCAGTTGGTTTAAAGTTGTTTTCCCGCGAAAATTTTTTTTATAAAAAACAAATTGCAACATGCATACTATTAAGAACCATGCGCAGAAATAACCAGAAATGAATATATTTGCAAAAAAGAAGACTTCAAAAACAGCGAACCCGATAGTCCTTGCGAAATTTCATTAAATGACTCCAGCATGCTCCTAAAATTAGCCACACCAATCATTCACCAACTAGAGAAATCAAACCAATGGATATTTGTTCTTCCAAATGAAGAAAACGCTAAAACTTCCTGTCAACATCAAGAAGAAGTACATACACTTTTGGGAACATACCTTTTCAGACTGCCAAACGACTGCCTAATTCAGATCAACCGACAAATTTTTACGAACAACAACAAAACAACAGCAGCAATAGTTCAGCCGTATATCTTTCCTGACATACAAGATGCACCAACTGTTATACATCTGTTGGACCTATCAAACAGTATAAAAGATATTGAATTGATAGCTTAAACAACCTAAAAAGAGAAATTCAAGAAAACTATCCGCACTTCGAAACATCAAGCATTTATCATGTACCCAGTATATGGACATTACTTGTATATGTAATACTTACACTTATATGTTTATACTTAATCTATAAGCGAGTACGGAAATGCAAACAATCAAAAAACACAAATGCAGTTGTAATTCAAATGCAAACTCCACAAAACAGCTAACGTCATTCCTTCACATTTAAAACAATGTGAGCAGAAAATTGATCCGGCCTGCATCTACCTGCCCCTGTAAAGTCTAATTTTGGGGTGGAAAAGGTATACGACCGACGTCGACCTTTCCTGGAATCATCTACAGAAACCCGACTACCTCTAAACCTACCGGAGATGAGGAGTTGCATTTCAGTTCATTTGTTGTAAACGTTTTTACCTTTAGTATTCTTAAGTCTATTATTGTACTCGCATCAATAAAATATAGATTTATTATAAAGCATAAACTCGAAGTGGTTGTTCGATTACTTAATTCACTGACTGTCCACTTTTTAGGTTATAGGAACAAAAGGAAAATATTTTCATGGACCACGTAGTGGCACCTGTGTTTGTGTATGAAAACGTGATAAAATAAATATCAATTAAAGACGATAAAAGGCAAAAAACTTTCTTCTATATTAACAGAATCAATCAAAAAAAGGAGAATTTGGTTTATTTATTTTAATCCTTTTGAATTGTAAATTTCAGTGCAAGCAAGTAATAAAGTTATACTTTCAAGTTACTAAAATTAATTAATTAACTAAAATAAAAAATTTAGCGGGAGCTAAACAGCTGCAATAAGGCATGATCCAGAGTATTTTTTTGGATTTTTGAGGATGACACCAAAACAGTTTTTTGAGCTACGCAATTTAGTGGAGCCATTTTTCAGAAATCGCCGCAGCACTAAATTAGGAATTTCTAATGCCGATGACAATTGAGTAAGTACTTACCATTATTTGTATGAACCCTTTGCTTAGCAGATTGACTACAGACTACTCCTATGACTACTCTGATTGTAGTGTAACTGCATTGTTCAGCCATGCCCCCAACTCCAATCATTGTGTTGTTTATTTTAATTATTAATGTGTGATGCTGATCACTCCAATTGCACTATATTTTTTTTTCACTAATTTGATTAAAAATTTATGACTAATAAGCAAAATATTATTTGTCATCAGAGAGGCCCTCAAAAATAAAGTCAGAAATTGAAAATTCTGAACAGTTCCAATCTATTTTTCATGTTTAATTCTTGACTGTCACAAAAACCCAATTTTTATGTATGATGTTTTCCTGGTTCTTAATATTTTATAGACGAAAACCAACAAAATTAAAGCATATTAACTAAAATTACAGAAAACAACATAGCATATAGCCTAGCCTAAACAGTTCTTTTTTCTTTTTAGTTTTCTTGCTGAAGGAGAGAGCCTACATATTTGTTGTAGGAAAATCCACTGTAAGCGTAATTATCTTGAAAACATGCACTGCAATTTGGATAACCTTACAACCCAAATACTTGCCAAGGCCATCCAAGGAAAATCTGACAGATGTCGCTAAAGGTTTTCTGAAAATTTGAATATGCCAAATTGTTTTGGAGCTGGAGATGGCAAACACATCCAGATTATGTGTCCAAAACAGGCAGGGTCCAAATTCTTTAACGACTCAAACTCATAAAAAATTCAAAATGGCGGATCCAAAATGGTGGATTTCTTTATTTTTAAACGGATTTGTCTCAAATTTGAAAGTTTACAGTGCTTGAGATCACTAAAGACAGTTTTAAACTCAAACTTAAAAAAATTAAAATGGCGGATCCAAAATGGCGGACTTTCTTATTTATGTATCGATATGTATCAAATATGGAACTTGGCGGTGTTTCAAGTCGCTGATTACGATTTTTGACTCAAACTCATGAAAAACTCAAAATGACGGATCCAAAATGGCGGATGTCTTAATTTTTAAACCGATTTGTCTCAAACTTGAAAGTTTGCAGTGTTTGAGATAATTTAATACAGTTTTATCCTAAAGCTTAAAATAATTAAAATCGCGGATCCAAAATGGCGGATTTCCTTATTTATGCACCGATATTTATCAAATATAGAACGTGGCGGTGTTTCAAGTCGCTGATTACGATTTTTGACTCAAACTCATGAAAAACTCAAAATGGCGGATCCAAAATGGCGGATTTCTTCATTTTTAAACCGATTTGTCTTAAACTTGAAGTTTTGCAGTGCTTGAGATCACTAAATACAATTTTATCCTAAAACTTAATAAAATTAAAATGGCGGATTTTCTAATTTATGCACCGATATGTATCAAATATAGAACTTTTGACTCAAACTTTTAATAAAATTTCAAAATGGCGGATCCAAAATGGTGGGTTTCTTTATTTTTCAACGGATTTATCTCAAATGTCTCAAACTTGAAAGTTTGCAGTGCTTAAGGTCACTTAATACAATTTATGACTCACACTTGCAAATGGCAGACTTTTATAGCTTAATACAAATTATGACTCAAGTTTAAGGAAATAAATGTGGCATTTTAAGCTTAAGACAAATTGGTTAGTAAATAAAAAAGTCTGTCATGTTGGATTCGCCATTGTGATTTTTTTATGAGTTTAAGTCAAAAATGATAATCAGCAAAGTCCACCATTTTGGATCCGCCATTTTAAATTATATATGAGTTTGATATTTGATACATATCGGTGCATAAATAAAAAAGTCCGCTATTTTCCATCCGTCATTTGAAAATAAGTGCTTTCAAGCACTGCAAACTTTCACGTTTGATACAAATCGGTTTAAAAATAAAGAAATCCGCCATTTTGACGTTGAGTCAAAAATCATATTCAGCGACTTGAAACACTGCCAAGTTCTATATTTGATGAATATTGGTGCATAAATAAGAAAATCCGCCATTTTAATTTTTTTAAGTTTGAGGATAAAACTGTATTAAGTGATCTTAAACACTGCAAACTTTCAAGTTTGAGACAAATCGGTTTAAAAATAAAGAAATCCACCATTTTGGATCCGCCATTCTTGAAATAAAAAACGTAAATGGTATTTTTACCAGGTTACCAGAACACTACACCTACCAATTTTCAACACTTGACTTAATAGATTTTGAAATTTTTGTATAAATAACATATTTATTTTGTTTTTTATCTGCACATTTTATCGAAAAAAAGAATAGTCCGGCGCTGAGTTGGCCCGGCGTGGCGCCCTGTTGGCGGCGCCGAGTTGGCCCGGTGCCCAGTTGACCCATTCCGAATTGAAATTTTTGGTTCCGAAATTTCATTTGACTCGAGCATAACTTGCAGTCCACCCAAGAAGAGAAGAGTTGAAGAAGACCCTTGTTCAAAGAAAGAAAATATTTTACCTGGAAGGTACAACATTTGCAAAGTTCTAAGAAGAAAACAATAATTTTAATACATCCACTGCACTTAGCATGCTATCAAATTCTTTTTACTCTTTTTTTACTGAAGAGAATTTTGTAAACACAGTATACACAAGTAAGTATTCATGAATTATTTATTATTCAAACAGAAAATTGTTGATAGAAAAATGCTAGTGGAATTCAAAATTTTTATTTTGTGCCGCCACTGCCCTTTTTTATCCAAGACAAGCCATAAGAATATTTTTTCGATGTTGCATGTGTCCGGACTTACCAAACCGAAATTCTATTTTCATCCCTGTCTTGCTCATTAAATTCTTACATGTATTTGGTCAATTGCGATAAAAGCCTGATATAATGGCAATTTAGGCACATGTCTACCCGTAGGGTATAGAAGTCAATGGTCTAACCCTATTTGAATTATAGTTTTTAACAAAACAAATTGCGAAGCTTATAATAACATTTTTATTTCAAATTAAATCATCATTAAGTTTATGGCTTTTTCATGGTTTTTGCCGGTGGCAGTGCACCCCAGTTGATTAATCAATGTATGTCAATAAAGCACATTCGCTGTCCATTTTTCACTATTTAAAATCATTTTGGAACGGAAACTTTTATTAAAAAACTATTCCAAATAGCAACTTAAATCAAAAATAAGCGATAATCTTTCAAAGACCCTTCAAAGTCAGAAATTTCGAAACGATTGACAGGTTAAACATCGATCCACTACCCTTATTATAGAGGGTGGTGACCGGTCGTGTTAATGTTAAGGTAACTAATAATTAGTTTTGCGGCACCCATTATCAGTTACCTTGGGAATCTGTGGTTCAAAACTGAATTCATACACGTGCATTTTGTTACCAGAATTACGGGGTGATTAAGGACTAGCCTTATTGCAAAGAAAACGAGTTGATTTTACCATTACTCAAACTGTCAATGCCAAATTATAAAAATATTGTTTTGATTATCAGTTTGAGAATAGTAAAATCATAAAATTTAAAACCAAGTATTTAAATTCTAAAATGGCTCCACATGCCACAAAAGAGCTTAAAGCAAGGATTGTCACCAAGTTGGAAGACGGTTGGTCTTTATCAGCGGTAGCCCAACATTTTAGTGTAAGCAGGACAACAGTCTATTCCATAAATGAAAGGTGGATTGAAGAACAATCGCTAGAAAGAAAACATGGATCTGGCAGGCCAAAAGTGAGTCAAGTTCGAGAAGATCAGGCGCTATTCAGGTGCTTGAAGATAACCCCTTTGAGACCGCCAAAAATGCAAGAATAGTCTCAAACTTTCCCGGCAGCCAAGCAACCGTTTGCCGTAGAATTAGGAAATCAAACCTTAGGTACCGTACGGCTGCAAAAAAAATTAAACTTACTCCTCAGCAGAAACAGGCTCGCTTGATTTTTGCTCTTACATATCAGGGAGAAAATCAGGGGTTTACTACGTTATACCTCGATGCTTGAAAATGGGTGTTTCTTTTTTTATTGATAAGTTGAGGTCGTTTTATACTGTTTTCAAGAAAAAAAAATGCGGATTTTTCGCATTTTTTTTAGAAATTTCAAAATTAAAAAATTAGTAAAAACTCATACAAATTGCTATAGAAAGAATTTATTTGACGTATTTCGAGAAAGAGAGGGACGGCTCACAATCGACTGAGCTTTAAATAAATGGTAATTTAGCCAAAAATAAGGTGACCAACTGTATGGCAAGAGGCGATAAAAATTTATGGTTTTTTAGAAATGTATTTACGCATAGAAAAATGGTTACACCATATTTTTGAAATCTAACGTTCGACCTTACATTTTGCTCCAACATTTTAATTTGTCGCGCATTTTTGACTCCGTAAAATCGTCCAAAATCGACTATTGAGCATTTATAATGAAAAAAATGCAGAAACAATTATGATAATGATGATTTACAGAAATTCAGCAGTTCGGTTTGGTTCGGTTTGGGTCGATCTTAGATTAGGTTGGTTGTGTTTTAAAATAATTCAGCAGGAGTCGGCTGCGCTGACTCCTGCTAAATTACTTTAAGACCCAACAAACCTAACCTAAAATCAAACCGAACGCAACTTAACTGAACCAAAACGAACCGAACTAAACCAAACCGAACGGGACCGAACCGAAACGAACCGAACCGAACCGAACCGAACCGAACCGAACCGAACCGAACCGAACCGAACCGAACCGAACCGAACCGAACCGAACCGAACCGAACCGAACCGAACCGAACCGAACCTGAACCGAACCGAACCGAACCGAACCGAACCGAACCGAACCGAACCGAACCGAACCGAACCGAACCGAACCGAACCGAACCGAACCGAACCGAACCGAACCGAACCGAACCGAACCGAACCGAACCGAACCGAACCGAACCGAACCGAACCGAACCGAACCGAACCGAACCGAACCGAACCGAACCGAACCGAACCGAACCGAACCGAACCGAACCGAACCGAACCGAACCGAACCGAACCGAACCGAACCGAACCGAACCGAACCGAACCGAACCAAACCGAACCGAACCGAACCGAACAGAACCGAACCGAATCGAACCGAACCGTACCGCACAAGCATTAAGCAAGAATCTGCTGCGCCGATTCTTGGTGAATAGTTCTAAATAAATAATTTCCTATAATTTGGGCCTTTAACCCTCAGATGCCCCGTAACAAGGCTTTGCTAATCGATTTTCAATCTTTGTTGTTTTGTATGTGAGCAACAAGGACTTAATCGCGATTAAACCCATGATCGCGCTTAAGTGCTTACGGTGCATCTGAGGGTAAGTCAGCGTAAGCAAATCGAATTGCGAAATTTGATATGGCCGAATGACCCGGAAACAGTTGGCCCAGCAAAAAATTTCTATCAATTTGTCAAAACATCTGTGGGAAGGTCAAGTATACAAATTTTCAAATTAAAAAAACACGAAAATCTAGGTATGTAATTAATTTAAAATTGTTAAATTATTAATCCTAAGCTAATTTACAAATTTATGTCGAAAATTTGACGATGCAGTGATAGAAATTGATTTTTTTTCAACCAAAACAAGTCAGAGAAAATCACTATGTAACGTTTTTTAAAAAATTATTTTTAAAAAAAACCATACTTTTTTTTTTAATTTCCCGTATCTAAATCGACTAAAAATAGTCCAAAGAATCATTTCCATACAAAAAAATCGTTATATAGGGCGTTTTGACGAGCGAGGTATAACGTAGTAGCAGGAGTTTTGAGACAGAGTAATATTTTCCGATGAAAAAATATTTCAATCTGCAAAAAGAGGTAAAATTAGGGTATATAGACCAGACAAGCAGCGTTTTGATCCTCAATATGTCGACAGGTATAGAGCTGCTGGCCATTTCAGCGTTAATGTGTGGGGATGGATTTGGCTTAACTTTCGTTTAAGGGAAACCTGTTTTTAAATTATTTTTTTTGGAAACTCCTTACCGAAGAAATTTTGCGGAAATGCACCGTTTTCGAGAAAACTAGGAAAAACCGAAAAAATATGGGAAACCTGCTACATAAAATTTTTTTGTTGGACTACGCTTAGGAATATTCCCTAATATCAAAAATAATAACGATATAGTTTGCGGAAATGCACCGTTTTCGAGAAAACCCGGATAAACCGAATAACAAAAAAACTGAAAATATAGGAAATCTAATTTTAAATTTTTTTTTTATTGGATTCTTCTAACAATAGATCTCTCATTTCACTAATAATAACAAAATCTTGCGGAAATGCACCGTTTTCGAGAAAACTCGGAAAACCCAAAAAAAAATGGGAAATCTGCTACATAAAATTTTTTTGTTGGACTACGTTTAGAAAGACCCCCTAATATCGAAAATGACAATGAAACTTTGCGGAAATGCACCGTTTTCGAGAAAAACCAGAAAAACCGAAAAACAAAAAAAAAACGAAAAAATCAGAAATGTGATAAAAAAAAAATTTCTTGGAATCTGCTAACAAAAGGTCCCTCATTTTACTAATAATAACGAAACATTGCGGAAATGAGAAAAAACAAAAAAAAGTTGGAAATCTGCTACATAAAAAATTTGGCTCTGGAACGAAAAATCGATGTAATGAAAGGGCGACTATCAAAATAGCGATGTAACAAAATAGCTATGTAACAATATAGCGATGTAACAAAATAGCGATTGTAACAAAATAGCGATATAACAAAATAGCGATGTAACAAAATAGCCACTATTAAAATAGCGATATTTTGGGTTCGGTTTTGGTATATAGTTTGACTAAGGGGTTTCTTTCTAACAAACTAGAGGATGTGAGTCCGAACCGAACCGAACCGAACCGGTTCTGTTCGGATCGGTTCGGTTCGGTTCAGTTCGGTTCGGTTCGATTCGGTGCGGTTCGGATTCACACCCTCTAGGATACCGGAAAAGAAGTCAGGGAAGTTTTTTTTTTAAATAAGGTGATATAGTCAAAATACCGCAGGGTATAATAGCGCATTTCAGTTCGGATAGGTTTGCATTGATTTGATTCGATTCGGTTTGGTTTGATTCAGTATTTTGATACATCGCTATTTTGATTGTCGCTATTTTATTGTCGCCATTTTGATACATCGCTATTTTGATTGTCGCCATTTTGATACATCGCTATTTCGATATGTCGTTGTTTTGTTACAAACGCTATTTTAATACATCGCTATTTTGATAGTCGCTCTTTCATTACATCGCTATTTTGATAGTAGCTATTTCATTACTCGTTATTTCGTACGTCGCTATTTTGAACATCGCTATTTCGTTCCGGAGCCAAAAAATTTTTGTTGGAATATGCTTAGGAAGACCCTCTAAAATGGTGCATTTCCGAAAAGTTTAGTTATAATTTCTGATATTAGGGGGTCCTTGTTAGCATAGTGTAACAAAAATTTTTTATGTAGCAGATTTGCCATATATTTTTAGCTTTTCCGAATGTTCTCGAAAACGGTGCATTTCCCCAAGGTTTTGTTATTCTTAGTGAAATGGGGGACCTTTTGTTAGGAAAATTCAATTAAAATTTTTTAAAAATTACATTTTTCATATTTTCGTTTTTTTTGTTTTTCGGTTTTCTCGGGTTTTTTCGAAAACGGCGCATTTCCGCAAGGTTTCGTCGTGGTTTTTGATATTAGGAGGTCTTCCTAAGCATAGTGCAACAAAACATTTTTATGTAGCAGGTTTACCATATTTTTTCGGTTTTTCCGAGTTGTCTCGAAAACGGTGCATTTCCGCAAAGTTGCATTGTGGTTTTGGACATCAGAAGGCTTAGGTAAGGAGCTTAGCACAAGTCCTGAGCAGCATATTCAAATTGTATATTCCTCAAAAAATTGCGCCAAAAGTCTCTTGTGTCGCCAAAAAGCCAGACGAAAAAAAAGCTGATGAACATTTCTATTTTGCCCAAAATGTCGAACAAGCTTTATCCGGACGTATGGTCTCCCTAGTAAAAAAAAAATAGTAAAAGCAGAGTAAAGTTTTAAAATGGTTTTAGACAATACACAATGAAACTTTAGCTTGACTTCCTTAACTCTCCTAGAAGTACAATTTACAGCTGCAGAAAATTTAACCATTTTTTATTTACAATCTTTAGCATAGAATAGTAATAAAATAGTATTTTTTGTGATTCTACAAACTAAGAAACATAATTTTAACAAAACATAACAAACAGGTCGAACACGAAATATCATAAAACAAAAATATTTCCCGTGACTAGCTCGGTCTCTCTCTAGAATCAATTCGTCTATAGGTCTATATTTATTACCCAAATAAATCTTTTTATTTTTTTATAGTACCATATTATGTTGTCTTTGCAAACCAATAAATTAGTTTGCTAGACTCGACAGCAATGACCAGAAGGCTGTAATTCTTTGTTAACTTTATAATTACTAATAGTTACGTATTTTGAAAAAAACTTTGGGAGGGTCCGAGACAGTTGTATGTTTGTATTCGTGAAATATGTGACAAATATCTAAAAAAATCTTTGCTTCGGGTGGGGGGGGGGGGAAGGCCCGGCCCCCCCAGCCATGCCCCTTATAAACCCCACTAAATACTAAATTCAATTATAATAAATTTTATATTACAACTTTTTATTTTTTTAATAAATATTTTAATTTTGGTTAGTTTTCTAATAAATAAACTTGTCTTACTAAACATTGCTTTTAAACTACTTCACCGCCCCTACCCCGTTTGTATGCGAGGCAAAATAGGGCAAAGTCAAGTTTTTACAAAAATAACAAAAAAAAATTATGTTTTTGAAAGTTTTTAATTGCTTAAACTAATAGCACAACATAGAGAACATATCTATCTACCAACTTAACTCAACACGACGAATGTAATGGTGCTTATGTGAGGGAGAAATAACCCCATATTGCACCCCTATCCCCTGCAGCCTTTTACACAAATTGTTGGACTGCAGCGCTATCACTTTTCAAAACTTGCAGTTACTAACATTTTCTCAGACATTTTTTTGGCCTGCGGCATTTTTCTGTAAATTAGTTAATTTTCTAAAACTGCGGCGTCATTTTATTAATTATTTTTCTAAAAATTTTCCTCTAGCACTTTAGTAGCTTTTATATTGCAATGTTCTTCTATAGTAGACGTTTGTTTTAAGCCATCTCACACCCCCCTCCCTCTTTACGAGCTATTTCTACAAATTCCTACTATTTATCTGTTCTCAGTATTTAGGTTATAATCCTTGGGGTAAAGCTCTAAAATGGTCATGCAAGCTGCGCCCCTAAATGGAACACTGATTTGCGACTAACCTAACAGTTTAAAATTTTTCATTTTAATACCCAAGTTTATGTTTTACGAACAACTAAAAGCCATTAATAAATTTAAGGTTTACGAATTAGCGATAAGGCCTTGTATCAGAAGTTGATGGATATGCGTGTCCTATTTTATTTGCCTTAAACCGAAGCAAGTTTTCTGAAAGCATACTAAAAATAAAAAAAAATAATAACAGCATGAAAACTATGGAAAATGGTAGGATATACATGCAGCAGATAACAAAACAATAAGGGTGAAATCGGGTGAACTTTTAGGGGCGCATAATGGTTTCTCACGATTTTTAGCTGAACCAAAGGAAAAGTTATAGGTAATAAAACCGCAAAAAATTTAAAAACCACTTTTGTTTGTTTTTGATTTTTATCTGTTACAATTTTTTTAAATTTTATTTGGGAGAAATTTACTTTATAATATCTTATATATCTAACGCCTTGTGATTTTTTTAAATTAAAATTGTCTTCGGTATTTTCGGGTGAAAACGAGGTCTCTTTTCAGGTTAAAATTAAAATAAAATGTAAAATAAATATTTTTGTTTCAAAAAAATTACATTATGTTTAGAATGAAAAAAGTAAGTTTTTATCGAATTTTGTAAATAATAAAAAAAATTGTGAAGATAAAAAGAATAAAAAAAAATTAAAAAAAGAATCATAAAAGATTAAATAACTGTACGGTTGATTTAATTTTAAATATATATTTTTTAATGTACAAAACATGTTTAACAATTTTCAACAGGGCTAGATAGAAAAACAGTCTTAAATTACGTAACACTGAAGGGGGGAGGGGGTGTTTAGCCTTGCGTTACACTCAATGTTTTTTAAATGCGTTATTTACTTAAAATTGCGTTACAAAGAGGGAGGGGGTTTAAAAATCCTGAATTTTTGTGTTACATAATTTAAGGATGTTCCCTAGGAAAAACGCCACTTCTTCTTAGTTAAATATTTATGAGATTAATAATCGTGGTCTTATGGCGAATTCTTTTGGGAAAAAAGTGCAGCACTGGTGCGTGACTATTTCGATTTTCATATGCTTTTGGGAACATTTTTGCAATTTTTTGTATTCTTTTGACCAACTGACAAACCCAGTGTTGCAAATAGTGCACATTTTGCACCACGGGCTCCATAAGCTCGTGTTGCACTGATACAGGGATGCACTTTCGTATTCTTTTGAAACTGCACCGGCGCATTTTTTTAACAGCACCAAAACACTACCACGAGTGGTGCATGAACCTTCTCAAAAGAAATCGCTATTAGCTCTGAACTGTCTTAACCTACATACCTAAACCAAAAACTTAAACTGGCGCGCTTTTGAAAAGTTTTTCATTAGAAAAAACTATTTTGTCTAAAACTACAAACAAAAGACGAAAAACTTTATGTTTTATCTTCTGTTTCTTGTTTTAGACAAAATTAAAATTCTTTTTTAATAGCGCGGTAACTCAAATTTTACGGACAGTTCACAAGTATGGCGACGAGACATAATACGTTACATATTATATTTAATTGGATCAAGTAGCTTTAGGGAACGTAAACGGGCAAACAGGCAGATAGCCTGTAGCCACCCCCTAGAAACCCGGTTATCCCCTTACAAAGAACTGAAATAAGCCCTTTGCAAAAAAATGAATAATCAATATTTTGTGTCAGCAGAAAGGATTTTTTTGGTCGTTATTTTTGCAAGGCCGTTTTTTTAGGATTTTTATTGAAATTACATGAGCTCTTTTACCTCATAAGCCCTTATGGTACCAGTCCCATGGTGCGGTACGGTACGGTCTTTGTTGTATTTTGATCTATGTAAAGCAATGAACTACTGAAAATAGTATAAGAAAACTTACCAATTGTAGTGATAACAGTAAGAGAATAAGTGATCCCATTTAAAAAACTCCAAGACCGTTGTCCGCTATAATCGGTCATACCGGCTTCATGTGCTGCATGTAATTCCTCTTCAAACATTTTTAATTTGGTCCTTGCTAAATGTTTCCAATCATCTTCCCGAAGATTGTGACTTTTTACCCATAAAAAATCAATAAAATCTCGTTTTACCCTCTTGACGCCGCATTTGTAGAAACTTTCAAATGAACCCTCGGTAAATTTAAATACGATTCCACCCATTCCGGCCAGTAACATGATGGCTATTAATTCAGCGATACATTTTTTATGAAGATTTATAATATTTTTGTATTCGACTTTTTGGATTGTGTGACAATATCTTTGAAAAGCTCGATATAGTTCCAATACTGAGACGCTTTTTATAAAATTTAATAGATCAAGTACCTTTATGGGTGGCAAATTAATACCTGGTTTAACGGAATGATTTTCTTTTCGGTTTGGTAACGATTGTATAACTTTAAAATTTTTAACTTTGTTCTTTGTCTGATTTGTATGGTCAATATACTTTATTAATGAATTACTTACTTCTTCATAATTTAAAGATACATTGGAAGTATTGCTAGTTAGGTTACCTGAAAAACTGTTTCTGTATTGAGATGGAACTGATTTACTTCTTGAAGCCAATTCATCTTTTTTTCTAAATCTTTCTCTACCTTTTGCAACAGCATTTGTAAGAGATTTCTTTGTTTTGTAATAAATCTCTTTTATTTCATTTTCCGGGTAATGTATTGTTGATTTATTTACACCTTCGTAATGTAGTGAATCATCATCTGTAGGTTCGTCTCTATTTTGCGGTGGAACTGACTTACTTCTAGAACCAACATTCTCTTTTTTTCTAAATCTGTCTCTACCTTTCGCTATGGCATTTGTAAAGGATTTTTTTCTTTTATCGTAAACGTCTTTTATTTCATTCTCTGGGTTTATCAAAGTATTTATATTTTCGTATTGTAATGAGCCATCCAGAACATTATCTGTAAGGTCGTTTCTATTTTGGGGTGGAACTGACTTACTTCTGGAAGCATTTTGTCCTTTTTTTCCAAATTTTTCTCTGCCTTTAGCCACAGCATTTGTAAAAGATTTTTTCGTTTTCTGATAAATTTCTTTTAACTCGCTTTCAGGAGTTACATCAAAATGGTTCTTATTTGTGTCAGGTAGAAATTGGTTTTTATAAAAAATTTCGAATTTTTTTTCTTCGGAAGAACAGCTAGAATTCACGGAGGGCGTGCCTGATGGTGGTATTTTAGAGCTGGATTCATCTCCGTCTTTTTCAGGAGCACGTATCGGAGTTAGATCTCGACGAACTTTTCGATTTCGTAATTTTCTTTTGGGGGCTTCTATTGGATTTTCCTTCACATCATTTATCATATTTTTTAGAAAATATCAAATTAAACAAAACGACAATAAACCTAACGTTGAACTACATTCTACACTAAAAAATATGATGTTGCCAAGAAAAATTTCGACGGAAAACTGAGTTAAATTTAGAATATTTTGTGACCTGCACGTATACTATTTTAAATCGCGCTAAAATAAAGAGCAAGTATTTCCAACGTAGCCAAGGTGTGTCCCTCAAACGATTATAATCCGGTACAGCGTATTTATTTGCCATTTTGATTGCTCCATCTGGAATGCGGAATTTGGTGTCATTAATGCGAAAACAATTAGTTCAAAAAGTTTGAAAGAATATTTCCCTCTTGTGTTAAAAGTCCCATATGAAGAGCGATCTCTTCAAAAAATTATTTATTTACACAGTCAAAATTGCAGCAAATATTTTTTGCCTGTTGTTTTAAGTCAATCAGATGCCGTGGCCGATTCCCCACCGGTTAAACGCGGCGCCGACACGATTCACCGCTGGTCTAACTCGCCACCGACACGATTCGCCGCTGGTTCAACATGCCGCCGGGCCAACTCGCCGCCGCTGTGGTTTTAATTTGGAATTTTGTTTTAAACGGTTACAGCTTGATTCAAGTTGTTTATTAATTTATCCTTTTATTTAAAAAGTTGCGATAGTTTTTTCAATAACTTTTCGATGAGCTACAGATTTTACATTTGACAGGTGTATAGACTTACCGGTCAATACTATTTTATATTTTTTATCACAAAATGACGGACTTTCTTATTTATGAATCGATAAGTATCAAATTTGCAACTTTCGAGTGTGGGTCGCTGATTATGTTTTGAAAATTAAACTTAAAAGAATCAAAATTGCAAATGCAATAAATTAAAAAGTTTGGAGTATTTAAGGTCGCTTATTAAATCGAAATGGAGGATTCGAAATGGCGGATTTTTCCATTTATCAATCGATTTGTAATAAACTTGGAGTGTAAAAGGTTGGTTTACAGTGAAACCTCTCCTTACGAACACCTCTATTAAGCGGCCCCCTTTAAGCGGACAAATTTTTTGGGCCCAAGCTTTTCACTATTTCTTTTTTGTAAAATTCACTCCTATAACCGGACACTCTAATAACCGGACGCGGACAATTTTTTTTGGTTAAAAATATTTGAAACCTCCCTTAACCGGACGCGAACCTCTGACAACTGGACGGAATGACGCACGACATGGGCATAAACATTATGTAGCATGTTGGCAACAACGCACTCTGCAGCCGGAGAATTACCTCTTCCCGTTTTAATGCGGAGACTAAATACTTCTGTCGTATTTACAACATATTTTATTCGGCGGGGGCGGGACTGCTGTGTTTTATTTTTATTGTTCAATTGGGTAGTAATAGATCTCTTTGAAATGGTGCCTAGTAAAAAACTTATTAGTTTACTTGAAAAAATTGAAGTTGTTAACGTTTCGGAGAAGGAACATCTATCAGCACGAACGATCGCTGAAAAATGTAATATCGAAAATACTCAAGCAGCAGAAATTGTTAATAAATATATATTAAAATTTCGCAGTTCCCTCTCATAAGCGGACACCTCCAATAAGCGGACAAAATCGACGGAACCGTGAGTATCCGCTTATGGGAGGTTTCACTGTACTTGATTTTTTAAAATAAATTTTAAAAAAATAACAGCGGATACAAAATGAAGGACTCTTTGTTTAAATTTTATGTTTCGTTTGTAGTAAACATATTTTTGAAAAAATATTTAAAAAAAATTATTATTATATATTATATATTATTTTTTAAATATGTTTACCACACACGAAACATTAAAATAAAAATTAAACGAAAATTCTCGAGGCGAATTGTCTCGCGGCAATCGGCCGAACCAAATTGTCCCATTCCCCCTACTTTATTTGTACACTTTCTGGCAGTGGCGGTCGGAGGGGAAGGGGCACAGGGGGCAATTGCCCTCCTTTTTGTCCAGAGAACACCAAATATTTGGTTCATTACACACCTGAGCATATATATACATGTTCAAAAAATCTAAATTGCCCCCCCCCCTTTTAAAAGTCTGGGATCTCTTGATCCCAGCATAAATTGACGAGACGACAAAATGTGTGCCTTTTTAGTTTTAATATCAGCAGCTTTTTGTATCATCATAACTTGACAACCTACTTTTTAAAAATATATAAAGGATAGCTGCCATTTATTTTCGTGTAGAACAACAGATACCTACGTCAGTAAGTATGGTGACTTAAAAATTTCGATCTCCCTGTATAATTTTAAAACTTTAATTTCAAAAAACATTTTGAAATTTAAAATAAATTCTTGAAGGAGTAAAGTTAAATAGTTCAGGCAAGATTCGGGAAAATCCACTTTCTAGAAGCATTTTATATTACTTTTTGGCAAATGGGCAATTCCCCTATTTTGACCCCGCTGAATCCGCATATCCCTGTTGCCAACTCGAAATATTGACAGGGGCTGAGATATTCAAGATGGCGGCCAAAATGGCGGGGGAATTTTAAATTGCAAACACCTCCAAAAACCCCCCCAGACCCCCCAAAATCTGAAAGTTTGAGGTTTTTTCAAATTTTCTTAAAAACTAAGCTTCTAAGAGAAAAATGTATAATATACTTTATTGTAGACAATAAAATTCCCTCTCCAGCGGCGTCCGTTAATTGAAGTAATTAAAAAAAAATTAAAAATTACCTATGTTTTTTCCAAGATTTATTAAATTTTTTTAAAAACTAATATCTACATAAAACCGTGTATTACATTTTGGTATACTCAATAAAATTTTCTTCAAAATGACGTATAACATGATTAAATCGGTTTTATAAATAAAACTTCAGGGGCATCCGTAAATTAAATTAATTTTGAAAAAACAGAAAATAAACAATTTTTGTTACACGTTTTATCTAATTTTCTCAAAAACTAAGCTTAACGTGAAAAAACTTGTTAACACTTTTTTGTAGGCAGGGAAATTCCTTTTTTAAAAATGAGAAACTCGGTGGGGTTTGACTTATAGCAAACTCTCCAGCGACGTCCGTCAATGGGAATGATTTCAAAAAAATCATTAAAAAAATCATGTTTTTCATACGTTTTATTTAATTTTCTTAAAAACCAAGCTCTTTATCAAAAATGTGTTCTATACTTCGTCATAGAAGCCAATAGAATTTCCTTTCAAACGATGTATAACAAAGTGGAAGCTATTTTATATTTACCGCTCCAGTGGTGTTCTTGATTTAAAGAAATTATTTAAGATCAATCCAAACTAATCAATTTTGTGTCTTATTAGCTTTTCGGTGGATAATAAAGAGCGGCGGATAAAAGGTCGAAAGTACAAAAGGTCGAAAAAATAAGGTCGAAAGTACAAAAGGTCGAAAGTACAAAGATCGAAAGTACGGCCGCGGGTCCACATCGACTGGACAGAGGTCAATTCGACTTGATACGGTAAATTTGTATTTTTAATATTTTGTTTTGTCGATTTTTTTTCGACCTTTTGTACTTTCGACCTTTTATGGCTTCGGCGGCGGACCCGATAATAAAATGTCCTTTTAAACAGTGTGTCACAAAATGTGACCCACCGTATAGGAAACTCTCCAGGGGCGTCCGTAAATTGCATAAGTATAAGGCAAAAAATATAAAAATTCTTCCTAACAGGTTGGTTGTTGATCCCAATGAGTACATAATTATTATTATGCCCCCCCCCTAAACCGTTGCATAAGATTTAGCACTTTATTTTTAGTTCCATATGCTTTAAAAAATAACCAAAAACACCTGTGTCAAAGTTACTACTGTTACTTTCTGCACAAAAATATTGCTTAGCCATAGCTACTATGCCCCCTCCCCTTATAACCACCGGTGTTTTTTTGGTTTAAAGAACTTATTTAGATAAATCAAAATATCTAATCTAATCAAAAAACAGTTTATTTTAATTTGGTAACATTTTATTTTAGTAGGAATAAATTACGAAACTTTTTGAAGTATTTATCATAAAATTAACCTCACTTTGTAATATATCATTTAAAAAGAAACTGTCTTATCCTCAATAAAGAATAAAGGCACATTTTTGTCTGAAAATCTTAGTTAGAAAAGATATTTAAATATGTAAGAGAGACTGATTATTTCAGTTATTTTGAAAATAAGTTTATATTAGTACGCCCCTGAAGCCTTAAATATAGCAACAACCCGACATTTTAATAAAGTTTTTAAAAGAAAATGTTATGTTCTACAATACAGTATACTACATATTTTTTCTTAAAAAGTGTAGTTTTTGAGAAAATTTTGAATGAACCGAACCGAACCAAACCTATAATAAATATGTTTTTTCATAATAATCCCAATTTACGTACGCCACTGAAGAGCTACTTGCTTTTCCTAACCTTATTGACCAATACATCGTTGGAAAGGGAATTTTATTCTCTACAAAAACCTGTTCTTTGCAATTTTTGATAAAAAGGTTAGTTTTCGAGAAAATTGCAAAAAACTGAGAAAAACAGGTTTTTGGGGGTTTGGGGGGGATTTTCTCCGTCCCTGTCGATTTTTCTTGTTGGCAACAGAGATATTCGAATTCAGCGGGGTCAAATTAGGGGGAAATGGTCTGTTGCCAAAAAGTAATATGATTTGCTTCTAGACCGAAAACGGAAAGCCTTTTAAAATAATAAAAATAATAGGCTCTGACTAAAACGACTGAACAACAAATTTAATTGGCCAATAATCCTCAACTGGGAAACTTTCTTCTGATTTTTAAGGCTTGATTCAGCCCGCAAATAACCAAGAAATGCATATTTTGTTAAGTTCGGCGTTTGGCTACATTTTATTAGGTATTTAAAAAAAAAGTCAAAAACAAAACGATAGGAAACAAACAAAACAATATTCTGCATATTTTAATACTTTAAAACTTAAATATTATTCAAATCCTTTAAAAAAGGAGTGATATCATAACAAAAGTACGCGAACATATTTTTCCGTAAAAATAATTGAGATCAAAATATAGTCAAGTTCTACAACATAAATTTCAAAAAAGAAGGTTCTTAGTACTTTGAAAATGTTTTGTTGTTCTTGATTGTTATTTTTGAAACGTTGAAAACGGCAAAAAAGTACTATTTTTTTAAAAAACATGGCCTGCTAGAATAAATAATTGCATATAGAGCGCCATCCCACACATAGACACATACAATATTTTTTTATTTAGAAAAAAATATTACCAGATAAAATCCCCAATAGAAATCGCAATGTTATGAGGTAAAAACGGACAAAATTGAAATAAAATCAAAAGACACCAAATAGGCATTTTTAATATTTCTGATAATTTGTATGGCTTATCATTGTATCTAGAATTTTTAAATTTTTTTTTATGAAAACACAATAAACCTGCTATAAACTGGTGCTTAACACATTTAAATAATTGGAACGATTTTAAATAAAATTTGATTAATCGGAATCAACACAATAACTTTAAGAAAATGCGATTTTGCTCTGTTTTGTCAGCATAAAAGTTATCATGTTTCCCCTGTAGCATACTTAAATTTTTAGTCGTAGAGAGATCTTAAAAACTTTTTGTGGTAAATCGTATTATTTGTTTTTTGTTTTCGGTTCGGTTCGGTCGGTTTAATAAATTTTTGGAAAAACTAAATATTTGCTCATATTTTCCTTAATTTCAAAAAAAATGTAAAAGAGTAATATACCATTTTATTAGAAATTTTACCAGCTTTAAAAAAATGTAGGCAGTACATACAGGGATATCCCAGTTGTGAAGAAATATGTTATTTTATTTTATTCTATTTTTATTTTATTTACACCACTTAACAGGAGTTAACCCAATTACAAAGTGGGGAAGAATACAGTGATTAACAATAACAGAATCTAAGGATAAAATGAAGTACAAAATAAAAGAAATTTACTACATCTACATTGAGTAAGCAGAAATAAAAATTATAAAAATCGTATATTTTTTAAAGTAGAGATACTACAATTAAATATGTCACATCTGTCGCAAGTCTGATTGCACGTGTTACAAGCCCGAATTATTGGAGAATTTGTGCAAATATTGGTGCGCTGGTAAGAAAGATAAATAAATATAATAAATAAGAAATTTATGTTTGTACGAATTTTGTATATTAGTAAGTCGCCTCTGCGCCACAGAAAAGTTAACAAAAAAACTTAACGCAGTAGGTTGTTGGAACCGAGGAAGGGTACTGTATATGTGTACAAATTTGGAAAAGAGGTACAATTATTTTTGCCTGGTCTAATTTCTTAATTGATTTTATTGAAGCAGGAAATATTGCCTTCATAAATGTGACTTTAAATTTTTGCAAAAATGTCCGCTATTTTAAAATTTAATATAACAACCACAACTTAAATCTTTTTTTTATTTTAAAATGCATACTTTTTTTCCTTAATCTGTTATCTAATATATGTTTATAGAACTTTTTTAAATAATAGATAATCGTAATACATCAAATTTTAGATTAAATTAACTGCAAACTACTTTTTTGAAATTAATGAACAATGTATTTAAATTTAGTATCTGTTTGATATACCGTTTAACAGTGGCGTATATAAGGGGACTGGGGGGCTGTAATAATATATTTCAAAAAAATATACTGACCTTTTTAAATTTAATCTTATATACATCACCAGTAATGGAATAAGCTCGTTCCTCACTGGTGCAATAATACAACCTATTAGGTAACTCAAACAGGTTAAAATGGGTTATGTAATAAGGTCTTATCACAGTGGCGCACCCAGTAATGTGTCTTGGGAGGGGCCCGAGGCCTCCCTAACTAACATTTATAGTAGCGGCTACATGTTCTAAAGCCTTTGGTACTTTCTTATAGTAGAAATGTGGTGATCCCAACCAAAATTTGTTACTTTTTAGTTCCAACTACTATTTAGTATCAGGAAATAGTAGATGTTTCGTAAAAACGACCCTCTAAACTACTTCTTAGGATTGTTTCTTGATAGTCGATTCTCATAGTCTTCTCTACCACAATAGGGCGTTGCTAAAGTTTTACTTTCTTTTTAGTCGTTATTTTGTAGTCGCCCTGACTTTTATATCCTACCTAATTACCACTAAAAAGTTAAGCTTCATTGGAGTCCCAAACAAGTGTATCCGACAACTACATTATAACTTTAATTTTTACCACAAAAGTTTGTGTCATCATAGTAACATCTGATGTAACAATGTAGACAAAATAACTTTTTGGATCAACTTTAAAGCCGCAACTACTTTGACTTTTTTTTAATGTCGATATTTTAAAGTAACTCTCCTTCGTGTTTCTACTTTGAAAACATAGACTTTTTGAAGTCGCATCTTGGTCGCACACATTCTTAACCCTACTTTTTGTGGCTCCTTTTATAATATGGGAATATTAGGAATAGTTTTGCAAATATTTTTTTAACTACCTTGAGCAGTCCATTTTTCGAGCTCATTGCTTCACCATTTTGCAAAACAATCAAAATGCAAAATATTGATCCAAAGTATCGAGTACCGCACACGAATTTTAAGAATTCCCTAGTCCATGCTTAATCTCCATCCTTAATCTTTTACGCTACTTGTTGTTGGTATTCTATTCTTGTATTGTCTTTACGGTCGTTCGTGGCTTGTGCTGTGGCACCACCCTCTTGTGCCGCCACCCTCTTGTGCTGACGTGTCGTGTTTCACTGTGATTAATTTTATGTGTTGAGCTGGACTTTAACTTTATATATCCCTCTTCCAAAACAAAATATTTTATTCTTAGTTTATTGCTATAATGATAAAGTAAAACACAAATAAATAGGAACAAAATAGCAAAATGAGGAACATTAAAAAGAAACCGTAAAACAAATCGGTAAAAAAATTTACGTAACGCTGTCGCAACATCACCTTCGCCACTATATGTAACGTTTCAGCTATCATCTACCCCCTTATTAGGGACTTATTGCAGTAGTGCCAGGCACTAATTGTGTCGCGCACTATATTGACAGTTTCGCATTATAAGAACAGCTGTCTTCTTTCAAAATTAGGCTATTTTGTGTTATAAGAGCCAAAATTAATAGTGACGCCACTATTAATGAAAAATAAACGACTGGATTTCTAAATTCGACTTTGGTATGTCAATTTTGAAAGATCAACGGTCAGTTTTTAATGCGAAACGTCAATATAGTGCCCGGCACAATTTGTGCCAGGCTTTATTGCAATAGGTCCCTAATATCTAATTTATGCACGGCCCCTAAAATAACCTCTGGGAGATGCTAGACTTCATCTAGAGGCCGCTTGACATGGTGCATGACGCGCTGAAAATATTTGCAAGCAAAAAATTTCGGTCAAATTGTTGCCTGCAAAAAATCTTCTTTTCGTTTGACATTGTGCATGGCCATGCATGGATTCCCCAGAATCTAGGTAAAAATTCCCCAACAATCAGCTGGATTGTTGCCTGCAAATTTTATTGTCAAGCACCATGTCAAGCGGCCTTAGGAACTTTTGCACTGTTTGCGGCTAATAAAAAAACCAGTTAGATATATCGTGGTTACATGCGGATTTCTAAGCGATCTAACAAGTCTCAGAGATTGTTTTTTTAGTTATAGGGCCTATATATGAACCAAAATATTTAAAAACAATAAAAAATACTACATACGAATTGTGAGAGCAATGTGTAAATAAAAAAAGTAACAATAAGTTGATTTCATTGATGTGACTACGTTCTTTTAGTTCCTTGACCAACAGTTCCTAGAAATTCTAGAATAGGGATCATGCTGTCGACTGCAACATACATTTTTAAAAAACACTTTTTATTGGCACTTCATTTATTGTTCTAATGGAATTTAATTTATCTTGTTTTTGTTTTAAAACCTACCACAAATTCACGCTAGTACAAAACCTATAAGCAGTGGTGCTGTTGTTGACAGAAACGGCAAATGACAAGTGGTGACACCCCAATAACTTGAGGGTAGTAGTTATACTTATCGCGTAGTTCCTATCACTCTGTAGACGTTTTCTAGTGGCGAAAGCTAGTTAATAATACGGTTCTGCAACGAAGGAGTAGAAATTCGAGTGTGTTATATAGAACTATAAAGGAAAGCCGACATAAAAGTCGTAAGTGACACGTTGCCGTAACTTAGGCTCACTTTCAAGTAACTCTTTCGACTATCAGGGAATATAGTTTGGGACGCCATCTTTTTATTTAAGAAAGAAAATTTAATATTTTTGTTGTCGTTTTATGAGCTCATATTAAAAAGCTATACTATTTTATAAACAAATTAGTTGAAGCTTTCTAAAAATGCTCTTCTTAAGCACCATTTGTTGGAGTTAACTGTCGATTATGAAAACATAACCTCCAAAATCACAACACAAAAATTCCATCAGCTACCAGAAAACGGCACAATTTTACGGGCGCACCGGTTTTTTGCAATATATATAATGCATGTTATACAAAAAACTTTGCGTCGCACTCGAATTTTGATCCTCTTCTCGTAAATTCTCACACTTTTGGATAACATAGTACATATTATAACCATAACCAAACAAAAAAACTAAGCGAGTGTTTACTGTTGTGTCCACCATATTGTGTAACAATTCTACCAAAAAGAAACGATTATATTATTTGCAACTACATCGCAACTTTTATGCCATTACGGAAAAAAACAGCCTCTACGACGTGGTAGATACCTGGCTACGACGTAGTAGTGTAGTTGTTACTACAGTGACTTTAAACACTTGGCCAAGTAGTCATAACCAGAAATTGGTTCCCCACTTAGGGAATTATAACGTCGCTGTATGGTATCCTGAGACGTAGCGGGAGTATGTTGCGGTTACTTTTAAGAAATTCTTTCTAGTTGGGGTTTCGTCGTTATAATTTTAAATGTTTGTTGGGTCTTGGAGGGGGGCCCGAAGCCTCATGATGTCAAATTTTAAGCTATTTTTTGTGTTTTATCATGAAATATGTAGAAAATATGTAAAAAAATCTAAGGCTTGGGGGGGGCCGGGCCCCGGGCCCCCTCTGGGTGCGCCCATGCTTATCGTGTGTACAAGTACCAAGTACATTAAGATTTGAAAAAGTACTTAAAGTACTAAGTACATTTTCTTTTCAAATGTACTTCAATTACCTACCAAGTACATTATAAAAGTATTTATTTTTCTCTAAGTCTTTTACTTGAAGTACAATAGAAGTAATTGAGGTACAATAGAAGTACTTGAAGTATATTAGAAGTACTTCAAGTACTTAAGGGTCCATCTCACCGACTTTTTTTTCTTTGTTTGAAACTCGTAGACAATGATTGTGTAGAAATAAAATTTCGGACTTCCATTATCTTATAAAGACAATGGAAGTCCGAAATTTTATTTCGACTTTTTTTTTCTTCGAAAATACAAAAGTTTGAAAGTACAAAGGGTCGAACATACAAAAGATTGAAAAACAAAAGGTCCAAACAAAGATCGAAAGTAGCTACACTGTAATGATTGCAAAACAAAGTAGAAGTAAGCGACACAGATACACACATACATTCATAGAAAAGTTTTTAAAAAATCAACATCCAATAAATACTCAAGGTCTAAGAATTTTTATTTACCATCTCTAGGTATTTTTTTGGGTAGCAACACGACGGGTCGCAGCCTCATGATGACGAAAACATTTTATTTGAACGGAAATGTTTATGAAAACAATTTCTTCTAATGGAAATTTGTTCGAAAACATTTTTTTCAAACGGAAATTTGTTCGAAAACATTTTTTTCAAACGGAAATTTGTTTTCGAGCGGAAATTTGTTCGTAAGTAATAGTTGTTGAAAAACATTTTGTTCGAATAGAAAACAGAAAAAGAGGCTCTAGACCTGGATTTCCAAACCTAACACAATTTATATAGTTTGGCTAAGGCAAGGTCTTTCTAACATATTTTTTCAAAAAAACCCTGACTTTTTACACCGGGATCGTAAACTGTCTAAAAATTTGTCTACTTTCCTCCTTTTGGAAGGTCGAAATTAGTATTTTCCTAAACTTTGTCAATTGATCGCAAACGTATCCCAACCGGTCCAGATACCCCCTGATGTGCTCAATTGAGAAAGGTTAGAGTAACACCGATTTCAACCTTCAAAAATGAGGACCGGAAAGCTAATTTAGGGAAATCATTTTTCGAAAATAGGTTTCGGTTGGTTCGGTTTGGTTTCACACCCTCTAGGATCCCGGGAAAGAAGTCAGGGAAGTTTTCGTTTCCAATAATTGTTAGAAAAAGACCCCATTAGTCGATCTGTATGAGTTGTGTTAAGTTTGGCAAGCCAGGTCTAAAATTGTTTTTTCGAAAAATTTGGTCAAAGTTTTCAAAGAAATGAAACAAATTTCCATTTTAAAATAATATTTTCCAACAAATTTTCGTTCAAAGAAAATGATTTCGAAAAATTTCTGTTTAAAGCAAACGTCTTCGAATAAATTTCCTTTCGAAGAAAACGTTTTCGAATAATCTTTTGTTCGAAGAAAAGGTTTTCGAACAATTTTCGATTTGAAGAAAATGATTTTCGAAGTTTGTGCTTTCGAACAATAATATTAAGATATTTATATGAAATGTACTATAAAATTATAAGTAACTAAAGCCTAACGTTACTAAAACTCGAACTGTTTTTGGGCTTTTTTTGTCTTTTGATAAAATGTAAAAATTGGGATAAGAAGTGACTAAAAAAGAACCACAAAACCTAAAAACACCGAAAAAATAGAAAAAAAACTTGAAAAAAAAAACTAAACAATGCAAAAAATAGCGTGTAAACCTTGTTATTAAAAATTTATTTTTTCCTTTGATATATAGTATTAATAAACATTTAACATACAAATGTATTTCTGTCCTGTTTGATTATTTATTACGTATTATTTTTATACAAAAAACACAAATAATATTTAAAAGAAAATGATTTTTAACAATAAATATACCTACAATAAATATTCATAACCGAAAAACTCAAGGAATATATTTTTTATATCTTAAGCTGTATAAAAACGAGTTCTTTTTAAGTTTTACTAAAACATTTTTTTTTTCTCAGACTGTATAAACATTAGTATTTTTCACGAACGTCTATGGAATTTTGAGTACGGTTTTGACACTCGTTTCGCTACCCCTGGGAGACGCCTGGCTTCTAGGATGCAGTGACCCTACTAACACGTTAATCTGAGCGCCACCTACAAATGTTCCTTTAAACCAACCCTCCGGACCCTCTTGTAGCACTATTCGTTTTCTTTTTACCATAAATTGTGAACTACCCCGCCATTATAGTCATTTTGATTTTTCTAGTTTTAGTTTTTTAAATTAATTTATTTAGTTTTTAGATAAGTTTAGTTTGCTATTTTTTTTGTATGGGTCTGGCCCTTGATGGAGTACCCCTAGTTCAAACAATACTTAGAACCGGGTGGAAGAGGGAGCAACCAACCAACTGTCTATTCTGACCTGTCAAAAATGTCGAACGGCCATCTTTCTCTTTATGCACTGTCACGGTGTAAAAAATTAGAAAACATTTTTAGTGGAAAGTTAAATTGAAAATTTGACCTCTTAGATGCGTCTTTTCAAATTAAAATCCAACACCTTCCGTTGGGGAAGGGTTAGCTCATTTATGATCTTTAGGGGGTAGTAAAAGTTTTTTTTTTCTTTTTTTTTCGGTAAGAACAACCCATATAAAAATCTAGAGGATAGAAAAAAATGTAATGAACTAAAAAAGAAAAAAGGGGGTGAAGTAAAATTTCATTCTGTAAGAGGAGAATAACTAATATGAGTTCTTTTGGAGGGATAAACCTTTGACATTTATGGGCAGTTGGTTGATTGCTGTTTCTTTATTTTCAGTTTTCCACAAGCTAATTAATTACCTTACGCATGCTGCTGTAATTGGTTGTGCTGCTTCTTTGCACATGCTGCTATAATGTATTGTACTGCTTCATTGCACATGCTGCTGTAAAATTTTTCGAGCCTTCAAACTGTAGGCTATGGCGATGGATTAACTCCATCAAGGTAGGGTTCATTCTTTTAGTTCTTAAGTTTAGGTGGTGCTAATTTTATAAATAATTGTAGGAACCGGGCATTTATTTCACCTATTTTATTTCAGTGTTCAACCTGAAGATGAGAGCTTATCCTCTCGAAACATGTAGTTGTAAAAAAAATAAAACTAGTGGAGAACGACTAAACTTGTTTGATTTATAAATCACCTCCACCCAACATGGACTATTTTTTCAATTTAATTAATTTAAAATTGTAAAATAATTAATCCTTAGCTAATTTACAAATTTAGGTCGAAAATTTGACGATGCAGTGATAGAAGTTTTTTCAACCAAAACAAGTCGAATAAAATCCCTATGCAAGGTATTTGGTAAACTTATCACGTCCTTGTAATGCAACTATAGGTAAATTTAGTGGGAATAAGGACACTGTTGTTCTGGTAAATATACGTTTTAATCCATCGGTAACGTTTCGACAATGGTTTTTGTCTTCATCAGACCTTCAGACTAGATCGTACATTGGAACAACAAAAAACAAGAATTCAAGCACATCAGGAAAACAAACGGCACAAAATTAAAAACGAAACCCGACATTAATGTGGTAATTATTTATATTTTGTTTTAAAACAAAAGAAAATATAAATAATTACCACATTAATGTCGGGTTTCGTTTTTAATTTTGTGCCGTTTGTTTTCCTGATGTGCTTGAATTCTTGTTTTTTGTTGTTCCAATGTACGATCTAGTCTGAAGGTCTGATGAAGACAAAAACCATTGTCGAAACGTTACCGATGGATTAAAACGTATATTTACCAGAACAACAGTGTCCTTATTCCCACTAAATTTACCTATAATCCCTATGCAACGTTTTTTTTTTTTAAATTATTTAAAAAAAAACCAAACTTTTTTTTCCTTTTAATTTCCCGTATCTAAATCGACTAAAAATAGTCCAAAGAATCATTATCATAGAAAAACATCGTTATACACCCTCTAAAAGGACTGTACAAAATCGTAGCACATATTTCTGAGGTCAAAATAAGTTGATTTAATCCAAATTATCTTAGTCCAAAATTGCTCCGTTTCAGAGATACAGGTGGTGAATTTAAGAATTAAAAATCGATTTTATTAAAATTTATGAACATTTCTCAACGCATTACTTTAAAAATTGGCACTCGGGGGTTTTTTGGGATGCCAAACCTAAATATGGACACTTTTTCACTGTGGCCGTTAGAGGGCACTTCACATTGCTCATCTTATGGTTTAAAATGACCATAACTTTTTTGTCAGTGCATTATTCAACTTTTTTGGTTGATAAAATAATTTCCTGAACTTTTTTAAGCAAAAAAGGTAATTTTGATAAAATCTACTAGGGCGAGCCGTTTTCGAGATATTTCCGTTTTTAGTGTTCGATGCCGCAACGGAATATTGAAATTATTTTGGATTAAAAGATTTTGCTGCTACCATTAAGGATTAAATTTAGTCAGTGAATGAGTTATTAATTTTTTTTTCGTTTAACCATTTTCGGTAGGTATCAGTCAATTTCTGGGAAAATAGTTTTACTTGGTCCAACTAAAATAAAAAACACCCTGTATCTCTGAAACGGAGCGATTTCGGACTAAGGTAAGTTGCTTTAAATCGACTTATTTTGACCTGAGGAATATGTGCCAAGATTTTGTACAGACCTTTTAGAGACACCCCCCAACTAACATTTATAATAGCGGCTACATGTTCTAAAGGCTTTGCTACTTTCTTATAGTAGAAATGTGGTGATCCCAACCAAAATTTGTTACTTTTTAGTTCTAACAACTATTTAGTATCAGGAAATAGTAGATGTTTCGTAAAAACGACCCTCTAAACTACTTCATAGGATTGTTTCTTGATAGTCGATTCTGATAGTCTTCTCTACCACAATAGGACGTTGCTAAAGTTTTACTTTCTTTTTAGTCGTTATTTCGTAGTCGCCCTGACCTTTATATCCTACTTAATTACCACTAGAAAGTTAAGCTTCATTGGAGTCCCAAACAAGTGTATCCGACAACTACATTATAACTTTAATTTTTACCACAAAAGTTTGTGTCATCATAGTAACATCTGATGTAACAATGTAGACAAAATAACTTTTTGGATCAACTTTAAAGCCGCAACTACTTTCAAGTAACCTTTTCGACTATCAGGGAATATAGTTTGGGACGCCATGTTTTTATGTAAGAAAGAAAATTGAATATTTTTGTTGTCGTTTTATGAGCTCATATTAAAGAGCCATACTATTTTATAAACAAATTAGTTGAAGCTTACCAAAAATGCTCTTCTTAAGCACCATTTGTTGGAGTTAACTGTCGATTATGAAAACATAACCTCCAAAATCACAACACAAAAATTCCATCAGCTACCAGAAAACGGCTCAATTTTACGGGCGCACCGGTTTTTTGCAATATATATAATGCATGTTATACAAAAAACTTTGCGTCGCACTCGAATTTTGATCCTCTGCTCGTAAATTCTCACACTTTTGGATAACATAGTTCATATTATAACCATAACCAAACAAAAAAACTAAGCGAGTCTGTTTACTGTTGTGTCCACCATATTGTGTAACAATTCTACCAAAAAGAAACGATTATATTATTTGCAACTACATCGCAACTTTTATGCCATTACGGAAAAAAAAACAGCCTCTACGACGTAGTAGATACCTGGCTACGACGTAGTAGTGTAGTTGTTACTACAGTGACTTTAAACAATTGGCCAAGTAGTTATAACCAGAAATTGGTTCCCCACTTAGGGAATTATAACGTCGCTGTATGGTATACTGAGACGTAGCGGGAGTACGTTGCGGTTACTTTTAAGAAATTCTTTCTAGTTGGGGTTTCGTCGTTACAACTTTAATTGTTTGTTGGGCCTGTATAGTGCGTTTTGACGAGAGATGTAAAACGTAGTCTACTACGTTTTACCTCGATGCTTAAAAAGGCATGTTTCTTTTTTTAATGATAAGTTTAGGTCGTTTTATACTGTTTTCAAGAAAAAAAAAATCGGAATTTTCGCATTTTTTTTAGAAATTTCAAAATTAAAAAATTAATAAAAATGCATACACATTGTTCTAGAAATAATTTATTTGACGTTTGTTATGTCGAGATAGAGAGGGACGGCTCATAATCGACTGAGCTTTAAATAAATGGTCATTTAGCCAAAAATAAGGTGACCAACTGTCTGGCAAGGGAAGATAAAAAGTTAAGGTTTTTTAGAAATGTATTTGCGCATAGAAAAATGATTACACCATATTTTTGAAATCTAACGTTCTACCTGACATCTTGCTCCAACATTTTAATTTGTCGCGCATTTTTAACTTAGTGAAATCGTCCAAAATTGTCTATTAAGCATTTATAATGAAAAAAATGATGCAGAAAGTTATAGTAATGTGTAATTTATGATAATGATGATTTAAGGTTTAGCAAAGCCAAATATTCTTATCAGCCTAACCTCACCTTGCATACAGTAAATGACAAGAACAGAAATTCAGCAGTTTGGTTTGGTTCGGTTCGGATCGAATCGATCTTAGATTAGGTTGGTTGTGTCTTAAAGTAATTCAGCAGGAGTCGGCGCACAACAAACCTGGCCTAAAACCAAACCGAACCGAACTTAACTGAACCAAACTAAACCCAACCGAACCGAACCGTACCGCACAAACAATCAGTAAGAATCGGCTCTTGCTGGTTGTGTCTTAAAGCAATTCAGCAAGAGTCGGCGCACAACAAACCTAACCTAAAACCAAACCGAACCGAACTTAACTGAACCAAACCGAACCGAACTAAACCAAACCGAATCGAACGGAACAGAACCGAACCGAACCGAACCGAACCGAACCGCCGATTCTTGCTGAATACTTTTAAATAAATAATTTCCTGTAATCTGCGCCTTTAACCTTCAGATGCACCGTAACAAGGCTTTGCTAATCCATTCTTCCTCTTTGTTGTTTGCTATGTGAGCAAGAAGAAGAAGTCAGTAAGTAAGCAAATCGAATTGGGAAATATGATATGGCCAAATGACCTGGAAATAGTCGACCCAGGAAAAAAAATATCTATCAATGTGTCTAAATATCTGTGGGAAGGTCAACTGTACAAATTTTCAAAATTATGTGAAAAAAGCGCTAAAAAACACGAAAAACTAGGTATGTAATTAATTTAAAATTGTAAAATAATTAATCCTAAGCTAATTTATAAATTTATGTCATAAATTTGACGATGCAGTGATAGAAGTTGATTTTTTCAACCAAAACAAGTCGAATAAAATCCCTATATAACGTTTTTTTAAAAAATTATTTAAAATAAAACCAAACTTTTTTTTTCCTTTTAATTTCCCGTATCTAAATCGACTAAAAATAGCCCAAAGAATCATTTTCATACAAAAAATCGTTATAGTGCGTTTTGACGAGCGAGGTAAAACGTAGTAGAACCACAATTTATTTTAATCATACATATTAGTATGAATACATTAAAAATCAGTAACTATTACACTTACACCGAACCGAACCGTAACACAACATGCACCTCTCATTCTAAACCGTTTTTAAGAGAGATCATCGCTCTGCTCTGCAAGATTTCACTTTCCCATGACAAAACGCCAACAAACCGATTTTTCTGGATCTCAAAAGAAATGTAAACAAAATTCACTTCGCGAACATAAAAAAAATCTTGACAAAAAACAAATTTGACAAGTTTTATGAATTTTATCAATGTGCAAATGATGCACATTAGAGTCCCTGTATGTTGACATATTTGGATATATTAGAGTCGCGACAAGCCCATCAATATCTTTTAAAATAAAAGGATAAAACATCGGATGTCTATACTCTAACAATTGTTAGAAAGAGAACGTATTCGCGCTCTTTATCTTACAACGAACGGCGGTAATTTAATTAATAGGAAAAATCAAAAGTCACTAAAAATCGTTGCGCTGATTAAGCGCCCTTAAATGAACTGACAAAGCATGTCATGTTTGTTTTTATTTGTCAAAAAGATTCAAATGAAAGTTAAGAAATTTACACAACAGATAACCAAGTTTTTATTTCGAAACCATAAATTTTTAATAAAATAAAAATGTACACATTTTTGTTTCCTAATTAGCTGTTGTAATACATCAGATAAGAGATATCGATTTTCTAGTTTTCCCAGCAATCCAGAATCTCAATCAATATGGTTAAAAAAGTGAATGCTTTATCAGTAAAAGTTGGATCTAATATCAAAATTTTAGAGGTAAGTGTAGCTTTTTAAAATTAACAACAGGATTTGAAATGAAGGGAGCACTTTGGCCGGTTTGAAATTTATAAAATTTAGTACATACGCATATGTAAAACATAAACATAAAGCATCCTATTTTATAACAAAAGTATTCCGATAGCTGTTATACAGAGGGTTTTCTTTTGACTTTTAAAACGAGAGTTTTATAAGTATTTTTTGCAATTTTTGAGAAATACTCTTGGTCGCGTCGATTTTTTTTGCGTGAGGGACATCTTTTGAGCGCTTATATAGATAGGGAATATGTTTCGAGTCTCGCCTTGTTTTGATTTTGGGGTTTTAGAAATCGTTCACTAGTTTTTTTTTATATAGATAAATTGATCGATTTTCGAAAAACAAAGCGCCTTAAAGCGGTAGATACTTAAAAGCCCAAGTAAGGTGCCCCCTGACTTATCTTCTTATCCAGTAACGTACGCAAGGGGAAGGCTGAAGATTTACCCCTAAAATATGAATTTTCCTACAAAATCAAGATTAAAATATATCGAGTTGTGCTCACCATCCATCTCTGCGGATCGATCCGCACTCAAGCCCCCCCTCAGGATTCAGTTCTGCATATGCCACTGGCTATATAATCTATAGTAACTTTTAAAAAATTTCCCCTAGCAAACAAAATTGACGTATTCAAGCTTTTTTTATTTTATTTGCTAAAAATTCCCGCAAATCTCTTTATTTCGTTCTAAAAGAAATACTCTGTGTATACAAGTCATTTTTCAAATGTAATTAAAAAACATAAAAAAAAAATTATTACCGCTTTGCACAAGAAGAGTTTACGTGTCACTGAAGTTGCAAGTTGTTCCTTTAATATTTATTCCAGAAAAAAAGGAACTCTCCTTTAACAGAAATTCGACGAACATATGGAAAAAATTGGACTGTACAAAAAAGAAAATGGCCTCTTATCAAGAACAGAAAGAATTTCTCAATTTACCACTATTTAAAACAATTTCCATCAGAAAATATGGACAAATTGATGTGACTGTCGAGTTCTCGCCGAATAAGAACCAAAATTCAACGATAATTTGCACTGGAGAGAACTAATATTTTCCTAGAAAAAAAATATTTATCATCATATTTATTATAATAACAGTGAACGAAATCATCGCTAAACTATTTATTTTTATAAAAAGTCACAGTATACCGATCTATATTTTAAGTAATGAGTAACAGGCTGAATTTTTTTGGATAGCTTCATTTTGCCGAGACCTCCAACTTTCCCCTCTGCGAAAGTTCTTGAAAGTAATTCCTAAACGCAATGTTGCAATTTACTTTTAAACACATTTTTTAAGCCACAGAAAAAAAAATGAGCCGGTTATTACTATAATTATTATGTACTATAACTTTTTTGCATCTCGTAATTTTGACATGTTTGGTCTGAGAGACACGGCGCGGCCGTCAAAGCATCTAATTTGTAGGACGAACGTTTTTTCATGTTTGATATCATAAAATCTTTGGATACAGCTTCTGTTAAAAGTTGAACGTTTTAGTAAAAGAATTCTATTTACGAAAATTCAGCTTGTTACTCATCACTTAAAAAATAGACCGGTGTACTGTGGACTAAAATCTTCCAAAGCAGTTGCTATAATAATAAAAAAATCATAAACTACTTTGTTTAAGAAATACTTAAAAATTATTGACAACGTGTTATTTTATAATTAAATATATACATAATAAAAAAAATTCTCCTTTAGGAAAAAACCTAAAATAATGAAACGATAAACACATAGATAAAATCAAAATGTTGATTTTAATACTGGATTTATTTTATTGGACCCGGTATACATACATATCTAATACTCAGGTGGTTTTGATTGGGCCCTCTGTATTGGGAGGAATTATTAATTTTCCGTTGCTAATTTTCAATAGAGTAATATACTCATACCACGCCAAAGAAAATAACATAACCTAGACGCAAATTCATGAATGACATTGATGGGCTTGTCGCGACTCTAATATATCCAAATATGTCAACATACAGGGACTCTAGTGCACATCAGTGCTTGACAAACTTATAGCGAAATCTTTTGGGAAAGTTAGTGGGCCACTTGTGGTCCACTGACACAGTTTTGGTGCTTTCAAAAAATTGCCCCAGTGCAGTTTCAAAGGAATACAAAAGTGCACTAGTGCAACACGAGCGCAGAGAGCCCATGCCAAAAAATTTGCACTGAGTGCAACACTGGGCTTGTCAGTGGGTCAAAAGAATACTAAAAATTGCACTAGTTTTCCCAAAAGAATACGAAAACTGCACTAGTGGCGCACCAGTGCTGCACTTTTTTCCCAAAAGAATTCGCCATTAAAATCCAAAAGACATTTAAAGACACGCAGGATACAGGGCTTAACGGTGCATTTTCTGCTGGGCTAGCGCCATCGCGGAGCTGTTGTCCTGAACTAAAAGTACCGGGTGTGGCGCTAAAAATATTTGGCGGGAAAGCCGATTTGTCATTACCATTTTTTAATTAGTATACTGTGCTTTTACATCTTTGTAATTTTTAAAACATTCTGACGGTTTTTGAAATTTTTTAAATTTTTTGATAACTGATATTTTTTGACATTCTTAACATAATATTTTAAAAATTGGTTTCTGGATGATTTTTAGGTAAGCAAAACTCAAATACGTTTCCGGGCCCCCCCAAGCCAAAATTTTTTACAGCATTTTGATATAAGACAATGGAAGTCCGAAATTTTATTTCGACTTTTTTTTCGTTATTTAGCTTAAAGCGTTTCTTAATATTGTTACAAATTTAAGTATTTAAATTTTATAGTTAGAATTTATTTAGGTTTAGTGTAGTATTAGGTTGACGTATTTTATGGTTGTATTCTTAATCTAGGTTTTAGTTGCGTTATCTGTGACAAACTGGTATGCGAAAGTCTAGAAAAGGGCTGGAATGATTCCGAATCGAACAAGGATGGAAGGGTTCTCGAATAGTAGGCAGCCCTCATATATAAGGCCGGACGTCGTGCAGCAGTCAGTCAGTCACAGATAACGTACTGTAGTGGTCGTGAGATATTAACACGAAGTTAATAGACCGATTATAGTAGTGAATTATTAGCAAGTTATTAGTAAGTTTAAGTGCGTGTTTTTGTACATAATTTGTCGAAATAAATTGACGTATCGTTTTCAACAATTGCGAGTTTTAATTTGTCGTTGTGAACCCGTAACAATTGGTGTCAGAAGTGAGATTAAAAGAAATAAATAGTGCAAAGACTATCCTTACACAGTACCACCGGCTGGGACAATTAAAAAGAAGAACAGTAAGTGATTTTGCCAGAATATTCGGAACTGAATAGTGCAAAGACCACCCTTACATATTACCACCGGATAGGACAATTGGACAGAAAAACAGGAAGTGATTTTTCCAGAATATTCGAAGAAGTTCGATATTGTTTTATTCAAAAACTAAAAGAGATATTTAAGAACCGACTTCGACATTAACTTTACAGTCCAAAAATTGATAATTAGAGAGATTTTCTAGATTATTCTATAACATTCTACGACGTTCTATTCAAAAACTAGAAGAGATATACAAATACCGACTTCGACATTAGATTAGTAATTTTAAAAGTAAGAATCAGAAAGCATTTCTAGAACATTCCATCACTTTCTACGACGCTCTATTCGAAAACCAGAAGAAATATCCAAAAAGAGACTTCGACATTAGCTTAGTAATTTCAAAAGTAAGAATTAGAAATTATTTCTAGAATATTCCATAACATTCTACGACGGTCTATTCGAGAACCAAAAGAGATAATCAAAAAGTGACTTCTACATTTGCCTAGTAGCAGAAAGAGTAGCATTTACCAGTATATTCCAGAACATTCCATTAGGTTCTATTTAAGAATTGGAAGAGATATTGAAAAACCGACTTCGGCATTCGCTTTGTAGCCCTAAAATACACGTTTTAAGTGATTTATCATGAAGTTGATGCTTACTAGACAAAGATCGGCCAAGATGGAAGATTTAACTAAAATGATGCAGGCTCTAGCAGCTCAAATGGCTCAAAGCCAGAACGACATGAAACAGACCATTGAACAAAACCAGGGCAATATGAAACACACCATGGACGACATGAAACACACTATTGAACAAAACCAGAACGATATGAGACAGACATTAGATGGCATGCAAGAAAACTTCGATCAGATAAAGAGCAACTCCGAACAGCTGAGAGATGAGTTCAAAGCAGCAACTGAAGATCTTAAGGAAGAAATAACTCAAAGAATGCAGAATGTAGAAGAAAAGGTACAAAACCAATTGCAGAATGTAGAAGAAACGGTACAAAACAAATTGCAGAATGTTGAAGAAAAAGTGGAAGAAAAGCTCCAGGATGTGTCAAAACAGCTTATACAGCTCCAAAAAGAACACAACAAAATGAAAATTCAGAGATGTGTTGTGAATTCCAACCAAAACATTAAGCCTCCAAATTTCGATGGTACGTCTTCCTGGTCTACTTATAAACAACAGTTTGAAGCCGCCGCTGCTGCAAATGGTTGGGATGATGAGGAAAAAGCTAGAGCATTGTTAGTAGCTCTACGAGAACCTGCTCTGGGACTTTTACGGTCCATTCCAGTCGAGCAAAAACAGAATTATAACGCTCTAGTGGCAGCGTTAGAAAGAAGGTATGGAGACGAACACTTGCGAAATTTACATTGGTCAGAATTAAATATTCGTCAACAAAGGCCAGGAGAATCATTACAAGAGTATGAAGCAGATATCAGGAGGCTGATGTATTTAGCTTACCCAGAAATGCCAGAAAATTACAGAGATCCCTTCACGGTAGATCGCTTTATTAACGGACTACGAGACACGGACTTAGCAAAGTTACTTCGTCGAGAACGCTTCCATAATAGCAGTGAAGTGTTGATTCGAGCCCTTGAAATCGAATCATCAAATAATATGTCCAGGCCAAAAGTAAGAGCTGTTTCAATTCAGGAGGGAGAAGAAATGAGCAATGGACATGGGATCAACTCAAAAACGCTAAACCAAATGTTTCAATCACTGATAGAGAAGATTGACTCTTTGAAAGAAAGCAGACGATCCCCTCCAAATGTAAAGTGTTTCAGATGCGGACGTACAGGGCATATTCACCGCGATTGTCGCGTCCAAATAAGGTCTCGCTCGCCATCTAGCGGGACAGAGTACCGAAGAAGAGATCAGGGAAAACTAAAACTAGTCAACGCAGAGGGGCGGGTGTTGGCTAAAAGGACTGTAGCCCCCAAAATTTATTCAATTAAGAGCTTAAAACATACTGCTGACAGTCTTAACATCGACGGACTTATAAATGGAAGACAAGTTAACATAACAATAGACACTGGTGCTGCCATATCATTGCTTAAGTTCAAAATTGCAACGGGATATAAAATTCGACCAACAGAAAAGAAAATAACACATAAGACTGTGACTGGAGAATCCGCAGACGTGTTGGGGCAGACAGACATAGACCTACAGCTGGGAAGATTAAAGATTCGCCACACTGTATTGGTTGCCGAAATAGAAGATGAATTTATTTTGGGAATGAACTTGATAAGTAAACATGGATTTGCGTTTGATAATAAACTTAATACCCTAAGATTTGGGAACGAAGAGTTCATTTTGTCAAATAGTCACATCAATAAAGAACCAATTAAGGTGGTGGCAGTATGCACAATAAGACTAGTCGGTAACAGTGAGACCATAATTTTTGGGAGGCTGGAAAGTAAAACATCAAGCTGCGTCGAACTCATAAGCCAACAAAACACACCCAACACCTACCTCGTTGCAAAATCACTAGTTAAAACCGATAAAGACATCCCGATTAGAGTCGCCAATATTTTCCCAAATAGCGTCAAAATTAATAAGGGGGAGGTGGTAGCATTATTTGAACCAGTACAGAAAGTAACAAGATGTGAAGAGCCAACTTCAGAGGATACAAGCAAGTTACCAATGGAGGTACTTCAGCAATTTGAGTCAACTTGGCAATATCTCACTCCAGAAGAATTTAGTAAAGCGAGAGAGTTTATAGAAGAACAAAGTAATATCTTCGAAACTAGGAGTACTTCGGGACGCACAAACCTTATTCAACATGCTATCAACACTGGCGATGCCCAACCGATAAGACAACCCCCAAGAAGACTACCAATAGCCAAGCAAGAAGAAGTTCACAATCTCATTAATAAAATGCTCAGCGACGGTGTTATTGAAGAGTCATCAAATCCTTGGTCATCTCCTGTGGTGTTGATCACTAAAAAGGATGGAAGTACTAGATTTTGTGTCGACTACAGGAAACTTAACGATGTGACCAAGAAAGATAGTTACCCACTGCCAAGAATAGACGACACATTAACAACATTGGCAGGATCATATTGGTTTTCTACTCTTGACCTGAAAAGTGGGTATTGGCAAGTAGGAATCTTTGAAAGAGATAAAGAGAAGACTGCATTCTCTGCTGGAAGTGGACTTTATCAGTTTAATGTGATGCCATTTGGCCTGTGCAATGCCCCAGCTACATTTGAAAGACTAATGGAAGTCGTTCTACGAGGCCTTACTTGGAAAACCTGCCTAGTCTATTTGGATGATGTCATAGTAATGGGGAAATCATTTCAAGATCATCTAGATAATTTACGAGAAGTATTCTCAAGAATCAGGAACGCAAATCTTAAATTGAACTCAAAGAAATGTTTTCTGTTCCAAGAAAAAGTTGAGTTCCTGGGTCACGTCGTTTCCCGAGAAGGCATCCATACCGACGAAAAGAAGTTACAAGCAATAAAAGAATGGCCTCAACCTCGTGACAAACATGAATTGAGAAGCTTTTTGGGTCTGTGTAGATACAACAGACGATTTTTAGAAGGATTCGCCAAAATAGCGTCTCCATTACATAGACTTACAGAAGATAAAGCTTCTTACAAATGGAATACCGAATGTGACCAAGCATTTAGAAGACTAAAAGCAGCATTATGTTCTAATCCGATTCTTGCATATCCCATTCCAAAAGGAAAATTCATATTAGATACTGATGCGAGCAACGATGGCATAGGAGCAGTACTCTCCCAAGTACAAGATGGAGAAGAACGGGTCATCGAATTTTTCAGCAAGAAGCTATCCAAACCAGAGAGAAATTATTGTGTTACTAGAAAGGAGCTCCTAGCCATAGTTAAATCCGTAGATCACTTTCACAAATATCTCTACGGACAAGAGTTTCTGATTAGAACGGATCATGCTGCGTTACAGTGGCTCTTGAAAATGGAACAACCTGAGGGGCAAGTCGCGAGATGGATAGAAAAGCTACAACAATACCATTATCAAATTAAGCACCGAGCGGGAAGGGTGCATAATAATGCAGATGCATTGTCCAGAAGATCTTGCCCTGAGGATTGTAAACATTGCAGGAAAATTGACCAGAAAGAAGGAATTACCTACGTGCGCCAGATAAAGTTAGAACCAGATGAAGAATGGATGTCGGCTTCGATTAGAACCACACAACTTAACGACAAAGATGTAGGACCTATCTTGCGATTGAAAGAAGAAAACAAGCCACGACCATCATGGCAAGATATCGCAAACCAAGGGGTGATATTCAAATCACTGTGGGCACAATGGGATTCACTGATAGTAGAGGAAAACATCCTTAAACGTGCCTGGGAAAGTGCTGATGGCCTTACTGTGGTTAATCAAGTAGTGGTTCCTAGGAGCATGGTAGACAATATAATGGCCGAATGCCATGGTGGAAAATCAGGCGCGCACCTAGGCATAAATAAAACCATGGACAAAATTCGAAACCGATTTTATTGGGTCAATTACTTTCAAGATGTGAAAAACTGGTGCCGCCGATGTTCGACTTGTGCAACCAGCCAAGGTCCCAAAACAAGGTCTAGAGGTCAAATGAAACAATATAACGTAGGTCTACCATTCGAACGCATTGCTATTGATGTGGCCGGACCATTTCCAGAAACTAAAAAAGGCAACAAATACATCCTTGTTGTCATGGATTACTTTAGCAAATGGCCAGAAGTTTTTGCTTTGCCTAACCAAGAGGCCACTACAGTTGCATAAGTTCTGGTAAATGATGTTTTCAGCCGATTTGGCATTCCTTTGGAACTACATTCAGATCAAGGAAGAAACTTTGAATCGAAGCTCTTCCAGAATCTCTGTGACCTTTTAGGAATACATAAAACACGGACTACGGCTTTACATCCGCAGTCAGATGGCATGGTTGAAAGATTTAATAAAACAATAGAAGAACATCTGTGCAAAGTTGTTGATGAGCACCAAACAGATTGGGACCAATATATTCCATTGTTTTTGATGGCCTATAGAACCGCCATTCACAATACGACAGGAGCTACTCCATCTAGTATCCTGTTTGGTAGAGAACAGCGTTTACCATGTGATATCATGTTTGGTTCACCTGAAGAAGAACACTTAGAGGTTAATGACTATTTCGAACGTTTAAGGCAAAAGCTGCACGATATCCATGAAGTGGTTAGAGAGCGAATAGAAATAGCCAGTGACCGCATGAAAGCGAGATATGACCTGAAAGCAAACTCTTCAGGGTTCAAAGAGAATGATCAAGTCTGGCTATACAATCCTCAACGCAAGAAAGGAAGATCACCTAAGTTGACACCACCATGGGAAGGGCCTTATAAAGTTGTTAAGAGAATTAATGATGTAGTCTACCGGATCCAGAAAAGCCCGAAGTCCAAGATGAAAGTTGTTCATCTAGACAGACTAAAACCTTACCTGGGAAATGTTGATCGAGGCGATCAAACCTGAAGAGGAGGATAGTGTTACAAATTTAAGTATTTAAATTTTATAGTTAGAATTTATTTAGGTTTAGTGTAGAATTAGGTTGACGTATTTTATGGTTGTATTCTTAATCTAGGTTTTAGTTGCGTTATCTGTGACAAACTGGTATGCGAAAGTCTAGAAAAGGGCTGGAATGATTCCGAATCGAACAAGGATGGAAGGGTTCTCGAATAGTAGGCAGCCCTCATATATAAGGCCGGACGTCTAGCAGCAGTCAGTCAGTCACAGATAACGTACTGTAGTGGTCGTGAGATATTAACACGAAGTTAATAGACCGATTATAGTAGTGAATTATTAGCAAGTTATTAGTAAGTTTAAGTGCGTGTTTTTGTACATAATTTGTCGAAATATATTGACGTATTTTTTTTCAACAATTGCGAGTTTTAATTTGTCGTTGTGAACCCTTAACAATATAATCATAATATGACGTAATAAGGAACACTTAAGGCTAAGTAACGAAAAAAAAAGTCGGTGCGATGGGCTATTAGTATCTCAAGTATTTCAGTACAGGGTGTCCCAAATTGAGCACTTTTAGTGGGTTTAAGGTACTTCTAGGGGAGATAGAGAAAAACTGACCACGCATTGCGAGGCTCAAATTTCAAGAGAAGACTTATAGTCAATACCGCATTTTGAAATATCGTCTCGTCTGAGCTACGGGGGCTTTTTGAAAAGTCTGCATTTTGGAGGGGGGTCTATAACTTCGTTATTATTGGAAATATTGATTTAGAGCAAATTGCAATTTTATAGACTTTGTCACGAGGAATTCAACTGCTAAATTAAATGTTAACTGTCACTTTTAGTTTTTGAGATATGACATAAAGTTGCATTTTTTCTTATGGAATGGCCTATATTTTAATTAATTTTCGAATTCGTCATTGAATTCTTTTCAAAATGATGTATCATATGTTATAGTTTGATTGAGCGGTTTCGGAGATAATTAAAGTTTTTTATTTTTGTCTAGTATGCGTTGAATGACGTCATGCGCCATTGACGTGAAAGCCTTGCGGTCAAATGCTACTTCAATGCTCTTATAGTTTTGTTGTCTTATACTATGCAAATCAAGTTGGCCTTGCGTCTTGGCGTTTTGTAATTGTTTTCAATTGTTTAAACAATTTGACATGACGCTTTGATATGAAATTATTTTGCACAAAAGCGTTTTAATTTTATTTTGAAATATGTATCATTTTTGTTACTTTTTATAATTAGACTTTGAGGGCCGTCAGCTGAATTATAACTTTTCCAAACCAGCCCTACTATATTTTTGACTGTGTAGAATAATAAAAATACTGGAGTGCCTTGACCTGCCTCAGCAGGAAATCATAGCGCACTAGAAATAAGTGAAAAAGCTGAATATCTCGTAAACCGCTCAATGAAACTATGACATATGTTACATCATTTTGAAAAAAATTCAATGAAAAATTCGAACATTTATTAAAATATAGGCCATTCCATAAGAAAAAATGCAACTTTATGTCATATCTCAAAAACTAAAAGGGACAGTTAAAATATAATTTAGCGAGTGAATTCCTCGTAACAAAGTCTATAAAACTGCAATTTACTCTAAATCAAAATTTCCACTAATAACGAAGTTATAGACCCCCTTCAAAAATGCAGACTTTTCAAAAAGCTCCCGTAGCTCAAAGACAAAACGATATTTCAAAATGCGGTTTTCACGATAAGTCTTCCTTTAAAATTTGAGCCTCGCAATGCATGGTCAGTTTTTCTCTGTCTCCCCTAGAAGTACCTTAAACCCCCTAAAAGTGCCCAATTTGGGACACCCTGTACTTATACTGTTTGTACTACCATTACATTTGAAGACTTAAAGTACTATAAAAAAGTAAAGAAACCTAAAAGAGTAAGCAATCTTAACATAAACACATCGGTTTTACACGCAGCTCACGGCATTGGCGCACCAAGGAATATGTCTTGGAGGGGGCTGAGCGCTTTAAGGGGGGCTCGTATTTTTATGCTATTTTTTTATTCATAAAATGTCAATAATGCTGTAAAAATTTAGGCTTGGGGGGCCCGGAAACATATTTGAGTTTTGCTCGCCCAAAAATCATCCGGTAACTAATTTTTAAAATATTATGTTAAAAATGTCAAAAAATATCAGTTATCAAAAAATTAAAAAATGTCAAAAACCGTCAAAATGTTTTAATAATTACAAAGATGTAAAAGCACAGTATATCAATTAAAAAATAGTAATGACAAATCGGCTTTCACGCTAAATATTTTTAGCGCCACACCCGGTACTTTTAGTTCAGGACAACAGCTCCGCGATGGCGCTACCCCAGAAGAAAATGCACCGTTAAGCCCTGTATCCTGCGTGTCTTTAAATGTCTTTTGGAATTTACTGGCGAATTCTTTTGGGAAAAAAAGTGCAGTACTGGTGCGCCACTAGTGTACCCATATGCACATTGATAAAACTCATAAAACTTGTCAAATTTGTTTTTCGGCAAGATTTTTTTTATGTTTGCGAAGTGAATTTTGTTTACATTTCTTTTGAGATCCAAAAAAATCGGTTTGTTGGCGTTTTATCATGGGAAAGTGAAATCTTGCAGAGCAGAGCGATGATCTCTCTTAAAAACGGTTTAGAATGAGAGGTGCATGTTGTGTTACGGTTCGGTGCAAGTGTAATAGTTACTGATTTTTAATGTATTGATACTAATATAAATTATGATTAAAATAAATTGTGGTTCTACTACGTTTTACCTCGCTCGTCAAAACGCACTATAACGATTTTTTTGTATGAAAATGATTCTTTGGGCTATTTTTAGTCGATTTAGATACGGGAAATTAAAAGGAAAAAAAAAGTTTGGTTTTTTTTAACTAATTTTTTAAGAAAACTTTACATAGGGATTTTATTCGACATGTTTTGTTTGAAAAAATCAACTTCTATCACTGCATCGTCAAATTTATGACATAAATTTGTAAATTAGCTTAGGATTAATTATTTTACAATTTTAAATTAATTACATACTTAGTTTTTCCTGTTTTTGAGCGCTTTTTTCACATAATTTTGAAAATTTGTACAGTTGACCTTCCCACAGATATTTAGACACATTGATAGATATTTTTTTTTCCTGGGTCGACTGTTTCCAGGTCATTCGGACATATCATATTTCCCAATTCGATTTGCTTACTTACTGACTTACCCTCAGATGCACCGTAAGCACTTAAGCGCGATCATGGGTTTAGTCACGATTAAGTCCTTGCACACATACCAAACAACAAAGAGGGAGAATGGATTAGCAAAGCCTTGTTACGGTGCATCTGAAGGTTAAAGGCGCAGATGACAGGAAATTATTTATTTAAAAGTATTCAGCAAGAATCGGCGGTTCGGTTCGTTTCTGTTCCATTCGATTCGGTTTGGTTTAGTTCGGTTCGGTTTGGTTCTGTTAAGTTCGGTTCGGTTTGGTTTTAGGTTAGGTTTGTTGTGCGCCGACTCCTGCTGAATTACTTTAAGACACAACCAGCAAGAGCCGATTCTTACTGATCGTTTGTGCGGTACGGTTCGGTTCCGTTCGGTTCGGCTGGGTCTAGTTTGTTTCAGTTAAGTTCGGTTCGGTTTGGTTTTAGGCCAGGTTTGTTGTGCGCCGACTCCTGCTAAATTACTTTAAGACACAACCAACCTAATCTATGATCGATCCGATCCGAACCGAACCAAACCAAACTGCTGAATTTCTGTTCTTGTAATTTACTGTATGCAAGGTGAGGTTAGGCTGATAAGAATATTTGGCTTTGCTGAACATTAAATCATCATTATCATAAATTACACATTACTATAACTTTCTGCATCATTTTTTTCATTATAGGTGCTTAATAGACAATTTTGGACGATTTCACTAAGTTAAAAATGCGCGACAAATTAAAATGTTGGAGCAAGATGTCAGGTAGAACGTTAGATTTCAAAAATATGGTGTAATCATTTTTCTATGCGTATATACATTTCTAAAAAACCTTAACTTTTTATCGCCCCTTGCCAGACAGTTGGTCACCTTATTTTTGGCTAAATGACCATTTATTTAAAGCTCAGTCGATTATGAGCCGTCCCTCTTTATCTCGACATAACAAACGTCAAATAAATTCTTTCTATAGCAATTTGTATGAATCTTTTTTTAATTTTGAAATTTCTAAAAAAAAATGCAAAAATTCCGCATTTTTTTTTCTTGAAAACAATATAAAACGACCTAAACTTATCATTAAAAAAAGAAACATGCCTTTTTAAGCATCGAGGTAAAACGTAGTAGACTACGTTTTACATCTCTCGTCAAAACGCACTATACAGGGTGTCTCTAAAAGGTCTGTACAAAATCTTAGCACATATTCCTCAGGTCAAAATAAGTCGATTTAAAGCAACTTACCTTAGTCCGAAATTGCTCCGTTTCAGAGATACAGTTTTTTATTTTAATTGAACCAAGTGAAACTATTTTCCCAGAAATTGACTGATACCTACCGAAAATGATTAAACGACAAAAAAATTAATAACTCATTTACTGACTAAATTTAATCCTTAAAGGTAGCAGCAAAATCTTTTAATCCAAAATAATTTCAATATTTCGTTGCGGCATCGAACACTAAAAACGGAAATATCTTGAAAACGGCTCACCCTAGTAGATTTTATCAAAAGCACCCTTTTGCTTAAAAAAGTTCAGGAAATTATTTTATCAACAAAAAAAGTTGAATAATACACTGACAAAAAAGTTATTATGGTCATTTTAAACCATAAGATGAGCAATGTGAAGCGCCCTCTAACGGCCACAGTGAAAAAGTGTCCATATTTAGGTTTGGCATCCCAAAAAACCCCCGAGTACCAATTTTTAAAGTAATGCGTTGAGAAATGTTCATAAATTTTAATAAAATCGATTTTTAATTCTTAAATTCACCACCTGTATCTCTGAAACGGGGCAATTTTGGACTAAGGTAATTTGCATTAAATCGACTTATTTTGACCTCAGAAATATGTGCTACGATTTTGTACAGACCTTTTAGAGACACCCTGTATAACGATGTTTTTGTATGAAAATGATTCTTTGGACTATTATTAGTCGATTTAGATACGGGAAATTAAAAGGAAAAAAAAAGTATGGTTTTTTTTAAATAATTTAAAAAAGTTTGTAAATTAGCTTAGGATAATTATTTTACAATTTTAAATTAATTAAATTAAAGAAATAGTCCATGTTGGGTGGAGGTGATTTATAAATCAAACAAGTTCAGTCGTTCTCCACTAGTTTTATTTTTTTTTACAACTACATGTTTCGAGAGCATAAGCTCTCATCTTCAGGTTGTACACTGAAATAAAATAGGTGAAATAAATGCCCGGTTCCTACAATTATTTATAAAATTGGAACCACCTAAACTTAAGAACTAGAAGAATGAACCCTACCTTGATGGAGTTAATCCATCGCCATTGCCTACAGTTTGTAGGCTCGAAAAATTTTACAGCAGCATGTGCAATGAAGCAGTACAATACATTACAGCAGCATGTGCAAAGAAGCAGCACAACGAATTACAGCAGCATGCGTAAGGTAATTAATTAGCTTGAGGAAAACTGAAAATAAAGAAAAAGCAATCAACCAACTGCAGATAAATGTCAAAGGTTTATCCCTCCAAAAGAAGTCATATTAGTTATTCTCCTCTTACAAAATGAAAGATTACTTCACCCTTTTTTTTTTAGTTCATTACATTTTTTCTATCCTCAAGAAGTCAAAAAAGATTGAAAACCCTTTTTATTTTTATATGGGTTGTACTTACCGAAAAAAAAATATAAAAAAAAAGAAAAAAAAACTTTTACTACCCCCTAAAGACCATAAATGAGCTAACCCTTCCCCAACGGAAGGAGTTGGTTTTAATTCGAAAAGACGCATCTAAAAGGTCAAATTTTCAATTTAACTTTCCACTAAAACTGTTTTCTAGTTTTTCACACCGTGACAGTGCATAAAAGGAAAGATGGCCGTTCGACATTTTTGACAGAAGGTCAGAATAGACAGTTGGTTGGTTGCTCCCTCTTCCACCCGGTTCCAAGTAGTGTTTGAACTAGGGGTACTCCATCAAGGACCAGACCCATCCAAAAAAAAATAGCAAACTAAACTTATCTAAAAACTAAATAAATTAATTTAAAAACCTAAAACTAGAAAAGTCAAAATGACTATAATGGCGGGGTAGTTCACAATTTATGCTAAAAAGAAAACGTGCTGCAAGAGGGTCTGGAGGGTTGGTTTAAAGGAGAATTTGTAGGTGGCGCTCAGATTAACGTGTTAGTGGGGTCACTGCATCCTGGAAGCCTGGCGTCTCCCAGGGGTAGGGACACGAGTGTCAAAACCGTACTCAAAATTCCATAGACGTTCGTGAAAAATACTCATTTTTATACAGTCTGAGAAAAAAAAATGTTATAATAAAACTTAAAAAGAACTCGTTTTTATACAGCTTAAGAAATAAAAAATATGTTAGTTTTTGGGTTATGAATATTTATTGTAGGTATATTTATTGTTAAAAATCATTTTCTTTTAAATATTATTTCTGTTTTTTGTAAAAAAATAATACGTAATAAATAAACAAACAGGACAGAAATACATTTGTATGTTAAATGTTTATTAATACTATATAATATATCAAAGGACAAAATGAAACTTTAATAACAAGGTTTATACGTTATTTTTTGCATTGTTTAGTTTATTTTTCAAGTTTTTTTTGTATTTTTTCGGCGTTTTTAGGGTTTGTGGTTCTTTTTTAGTCACTTTTTATCCCAATTTTTACATTTTATCAAAAGACAAAAAAAGCCCAAAAACAGTTCGAGTTTTAGTAACGTTGGGCTTTAATTACTTATAATTTTATAGTACATTTCATATAAATATCTTAATATTATTGTTCGAAAGCACAAACTTCGAAAATCATTTTCTTCAAACCGAAAATTGTTCGAAAACATTTTCTTCGAACAAAAGATTATTCGAGAACGTTTTCTTCGAAAGGAAATTTGTTCGAAAACGTTTTCTTCAAACAGAAATTTTTTGAAACCATTTTCTTTGAACGAAAATTTGTTCGAAAATATTATTTTAAAATGGAAATTTGTTTCATTTCTTTAAAAACAAATTTTTCGAAAAAAACAATTTTAGACCTGGCTTGCCAAACTTAACACAACTCATACAGTTCGACTAATGGAGTCTTTTTCTAACAATATTTGGAAACGAAAACTTCCCTGACTTCTTTCCCGGGATCCTAGAGGGTGTGAAACCAAACCGAACCAACCGAAACCTATTTTCGAAAAATGATTTCCCTAAATTAGCTTTCCGGTCCTCATTTTTGAAGGTTGAAATCGGTGTTACTCTAACCTTTCTCAATTGAGCACATCAGGGGGTATCTGGACCGGTTGGGATACGTTTGCGATCAATTGACAAAGTTTAGGAAAATACCAATTTCGACCTTCCAAAAGGAGGAAAGGTAACCGGTAAATTTTTAGACAGTTTACGATCCCGGGTAAGAAGTCAGGGTTTTTTTGAAAAAATATGTTAGAAAGACCTTGCCTTAGCCAAACTATATGAATTGTGTTAGGTTTGGAAATCCAGGTCTAGAGCGTCTTTTTTCGAAAAACTTGCTTTCGAAGAAAATGTTTTCTATTCGAAGAAAATGTTTTTGAACAACTATTGCCTACAAACAAATTTCCGTTCGAAAACAAATTTCCGTTTGAAAAAAATTTTTCGGACAAATTTCCGTTTGAAAAAAATGTTTTCGAACAAATTTCCATTAGAAGAAATTGTTTTCATAAAAATTTCCGTTCAAATAAAATATTTTCGAACAAAGTTCTGCGACCCGTCGTGTTGCTACCCAAAAAAATACCTAGAGATGGTAAATAAAAATTCTTAGACCTTGACTTTTTATTGGATGTTGATTTTTTAAAAACTTTTCTATGAATGTGTGTGTGTACCTGTATGTCGCTTACTTCTACTTTGTTTTGCAATCATTACAGTGTAGCTACTTTCGATCTTTGTTTGGACTTTTTGTTTTTCAATCTTTTGTATTTTTGACCTTTTGTACTTTCAAACTTTTGTATTTTCGACTTTTTGTACTTTCGACCTTTTCTTCGCCGCCCGCTTTTATTTAAACACTAATAAAAATAATAGTAGGTATATTATAAACCTGAGGCGTACAGTGTTTACTTTTAATCCCACGGCGGGAATTTTCATGCCCGACCGGAAGGAGGGCTATAATTTTCTAAGTGACTAAAAGGGACTTTAATGCCAAGGTTTATTTTTATATACTATAAAAATAATAATAATCATAAACTAAATAAATAGGTATGAAACCACTTACCGTACTGTAGTTTTAGCATGTCAACCCCCCCGTATATATTAAAACAGTGGGCAGTGATAAGCTGCGTTAGGTATTTGCATCTCAGACTAGACGGATTTTCGGTCACGTGATTACAGATTTGTCTGATCAAATTGGAATTAACGAACGATCCAGATCAAATCGATCAAATTTTTATAAATGGTTATAACCTTAAATATAACCAAAAACATTATGTACATATTGCAACTTACGCCCAGCTATAATTTTGACAAAATTTTCCTGTGATGTCGGAAATTTATATAATTTGTTGTCTTCAACATCAAATAATTCGATTTCAATCCTTTTTCATAAAGAAATTATTTTTGTAAACAAAACAAATACACAATATACGTCACAATCTCAGATTAATCTGTTTCGTCGATCAAAATGTACGGAGCAACCAGATTTACGTTCGAGTCGTCTGAGCAGAATTACCGAAAGATTCAGATCTACCTCCCCTAGATCTAGATGCAATTAACGAATGATTTCGAATAACAATAAGATTAATCCGACGTAAATACCGAACACAGCTATAGTTGTCATGGCATTACATTAAACAAAAGTCAGTCAGATGCTAACAAACAATGTGGAAAAAATAATATTTATTTGATAACAAACTATTATAAATAAGTTTAGTCGAGAAAAAGTTTGAATTACATTTCTCGAAGATGGAACAAACAAGGGACCAAAGAATAAAGCATTTTCTTACTTTGAGATGGGCATGGAAAAGGCCACCGAAGAAAGCAGCTTTCAGTACCGAAAATGATGTAATAAACAGAATTTCGAAAATTTCAACGTTTCCTGGTTTACATTCTGGAGAAGTCTAGAAAGTTAAATGCTTCGTTTATATATGAAATATAATAATAGTTTAGTAATAATAGTTTAGTATATGAAATAAGAAACTGTGATATATATGAAACTATACGCCGTGACAGTTACAAATTTTTTGATACCTCAGATTACCCTGAAGACAATACATATGATATACCAAGAGTTAATAAAAAAGTTTTAGGTATGATGAAAGATGAAAACAAAGGAAATATCATGACACATTTTGTTGGGTTAAGAGCAAAAATGTATGCTTTTAAAGTTCTTAAGTGTGAATTGACTAAAAACATTATAAGATTAAACCATATATCTGTTGAAAAAGTTACTAAAAAGGCAAAGGGTGTTAAGAAAGGTATCGTCGAATCAAAAATATTATTTGATGATTATGTTGACTGCCTAAACAATTTTAAAGAGAAAATCGTGTCACAAAATCTAATCAGATCAGAAAAACATAAGCTGTACTCGATAAAACAAAATAAAATTGGACTAAGTCCTTTTGATAATAAAAGATCCATATCAAAAGATTCATATGAAACTCTTCCTTGGGGACACTACTGCATTAAACACAATTAATACATTATTAGTATTAAGTTGTATCTATGTATATTTAGCAACAACTGTAATAGCTGTAAGTCAATTATGTTAAAATTAAGTTACCTTATAATACGTTTTAGTTATACTAGGACTTTGTAAAAAAACTCTATTTATGCTATGAAAATTAGAATACTAATCCTTAAGACAATAGCAATAGAGTTGATTAATAGTATATTGAATAAAATTAGAATTAGTAGGACTAGACTTTTTGTATTCATTAGTAATATGATTAAGACAATAGGTAAAAGTTACAAATGATGTCCAAATGTTAAAATAAAATATTTATTTTACTTGTTAGTAGTACTTGTTAGTAGTAACCTTAGGATGGTAATAGGAATGAATGTAATTTATATACAATACTTTGCATAGCTAGGGCTATGCTTTGTGGTAACAGCATTAAGACAATAAGAGTAAAAACATCTCTTGTAATATAAATATAAGAACAGTATTATACAAGTTTGTAATGTCATACTTTATATGTTAATTTTGTAAAAAACTCTGTAAATGAATATTATAATTAATAAAATAATAAACAAATTATTATGTTTCCTCAATTTTGAATATTATCCATAATAAAAACAAACAATAGAGACGTAAATACAAAGTAGAAAAAAATCTAATGATACCAGGTTGTTGCTAAGCGCCATTGTAAAAGTAGCTAGGTTAAGTAGTGCAACTCCTTAGATGGTCGTTTAAAATCTTTTAAATATATTAAAAATTATTAAGTATAACAACAAAAAAAAACTTACTGTTAACAGTCAAATAAAAAATAAAATATCTTAGATAAGTGACATGTTAGGTTATATCAACTGTCACTGAAGCGAATGGTCTCGCAAATATTTAACATATGAATAGCACGACTATGTCACCCTGGAAAATACAACTAAAGCCACATCCTAAAATGAAAATTAAAGATTTATTTAAAAATCTGCAAAATAAATTAAATGAAAATATGCGATATGCCATTTAAAGTCAGGTAGTAAATATGTGGGCCCGATGCATACAACTAGTTCCGCAAGCAATACTGTGACCCACCGCACAGTGGAACGTTTGAGTTATCTAGGTGGACATGGTTAAGTACTATAAATTACCATTTCAGCTACCTACAATTAAAGAGCATATTCCATACATCCTAGATCCAAAATATTATTTTTTTATCCCCTCTGGTTGTCAAGATATTTGCATTGAAAGTTGCATCTTAAAAATTTTCCGCTTAGACATTTTAATCTTATGTATGGGCAATGCTTTAAAACAATATTGTTTTTTCCCGCGTCGTAGGCGCTGGAGTAAAACAAGGCATTTTTAGAGTGACATGTCCTTAAGACTAGGGAAGCATTTTGACGGTCATTTGAGCGGAATTTTTTTCTTCTTAAATTACGTAACCCCTCCGTAATGCATTTTTAAGAAAAAATATATTCAAGAATCATGACAGTGTAACGCAAGGTTAATAACCCCCCTTACCGCCTTGAGCGTTACGTACTTTAGGAATCGGCCCATACATATAGGTACATGGTAGAGGGTCTCAGATAAAAGTAAATACAAGGGGGTTTATGAGGATTTAGGAGACGGAACCAATTTTGGTAAAAAAGTGGCGCTATTCCGAGCTGTATCAACGAAAACATTTATATGCGTTTTCAAAATATGGAGAAATAAATGGATCCATGAGGGATCTGATACCTTTCTAGCTAGCCTATTAGCACACTTCAAGTGAAGTCATGGTAATATATCAGCGTTGAAAAGTTTTTTGTATATATCTGAGAAACTGAAGCTCTTACGAAGTTTTTAGTTATAACACGAATTATTGAGCAAAATATAGTCTACTATATTACGAAAACTGTATATTAATACAATGCTCCGTTAAAAAGATAGATTTTTTTAAAATTTTAATTGTCAAAAAACTGTCATTAGCATTAATAGATTTTAAAATCTAATCAGCTAATCAAAGAGTGTCGAGCACTATTGTAACTGAAAATTTAATGAAAATCGGTTCAGCGGTTTAGAAGCTATCGTGTTACGGACAGAAATAATATACACACACACAGACATCACGACGATATTGCTAGGATAGGTCAAAATACACCCAAATAACACATTTTCGGCGTTATCTAAAAAAAAAATTTTTCCTCGAAAATAATACCTATTAATAATACCATTGCTATGCGGGCTACGAAAGCAAAAACTAAAAATTGTGACTTTTTGAAAAAAATTAAGTCCTAAAAAAATTGTTAACGTCATTTTATTGGCCTAGTCATATTTATATAGTTTTATTCAATTTGTTTAAAAGAAGGGGACAATATTTTAATTTTTCGAATAACACAATTTAAGTTTTTAAGCATTATTTTGAAACCCCCTGTAGATATTTTTAACTTCGACACTGCATCCGATTAAGCTCGCAATAGCGCCACTTTTTTCCTTTTGAACGAATATCGTAAATGTTACCGTTTCTGAAAATCCCACAAAGCCCTATGTACTTACTTTTATCTGGACACCCTGTAGACAACATTACTCATCGTAATATAGAAAAATGCACTAATTTAGGTTAGAAAATCCCCAAAGGGCACATTTGTGAAGGTATCAAAAAGAAAATGTCATTAAACATCATTTCTATTTTTAGAGTTGCAGGCGAACAAAATAATTAAGTACAAGTTTACTGCAAAAAAAGGAGAAAATTTCAATACCGCGTCAGAAAGTAGAGATTTCGCTTAATTAGAAAATAATAAAACTAACATCAATAAATTCTAACAAACTAAAGTTTCAGTCCAACAAAAACTATATAAAAATAACATTCTCCTTACCAAAACACCAGCGAATTCATAAAATCATAGCAAGTAAAACACTGCAACAATGACCGTCAAAATGCTTCCCTAGTCTTAAGGACATGTCACTCTAAAAATGCCTTGTTTTACTCCAGCGCCTACGACGCGGGAAAAAACAATATTGTTTTAAAGCATTGCCCATACATAAGATTAAAATGTCTAAGCGGAAAATTTTTAAGATGCAACTTTCAATGCAAATATCTTGACAACCAGAGGGGATAAAAAAATAATATTTTGGATCTAGGATGTATGGAATATGCTCTTTAATTGTAGGTAGCTGAAATGGTAATTTATAGTACTTAACCATGTCCACCTAGATAACTCAAACGTTCCACTGTGCGGTGGGTCACAGTATTGCTTGCGGAACTAGTTGTATGCATCGGGCCCACAGATTTACTACCTGACTTTAAATGGCATATCGCATATTTTCATTTAATTTATTTTGCAGATTTTTAAATAAATCTTTAATTTTCATTTTAGGATGTGGCTTTAGTTGTATTTTCCAGGGTGACATAGTCGTGCTATTCATATGTTAAATATTTGCGAGACCATTCGCTTCAGTGACAGTTGTTATAACCTAACATGTCACTTATCTAAGATATTTTATTTTTTATTTGACTGTTAACAGTAAGTTTTTTTTGTTGTTATACTCAATAATTTTTAATATATTTAAAAGATTTTAAACGACCATCTAAGGAGTTGCACTACTTAACCTAGCTACTTTTACAATGGCGCTTAGCAACAACCTGGTATCATTAGATTTTTTTCTACTTTGTATTTACGTCTCTATTGTTTGTTTTTATTATGGATAATATTCAAAATTGAGGATACATAATAATTTGTTTATTATTTTATTAATTATAATATTCATTTACAGAGTTTTTTACAAAATTAACATATAAAGTATGACATTACAAACTTGTATAATACTGTTCTTATATTTATATTACAAGAGATGTTTTTACTCTTATTGTCTTAATGCTGTTACCACAAAGCATAGCCCTAGCTATGCAAAGTATTGTATATAAATTACATTCATTCCTATTACCATCCTAAGGTTACTACTAACAAGTGCTACTAACAAGTAAAATAAATATTTTATTTTAACATTTGGACATCATTTGTAACTTTTACCTATAGTCTTAATCATATTACTAATGAATACAAAAAGTCTAGTCCTACTAATTCTAATTTTATTCAATATACTATTAATCAACTCTATTGCTATTGTCTTAAAGGATTAGTATTCTAATTTTCATAGCATAAATAGAGTTTTTTTACAAAGTCCTAGTATAACTAAAACGTATTATAAGGTAACTTAATTTTAACATAATTGACTTACAGCTATTACAGTTGTTGCTAAATATACATAGATACAACTTAATACTAATAATGTATTAATTGTGTTTAATGCAGTAGTGTCCCCAAGGAAGAGTTTTATATGAATCTTTTGATATGGATCTTTTATTATCAAAAGGACTTAGTCCAATTTTATTTTGTTTTATCGAGTACAGCTTATGTTTTTCTGATCTGATTAGATTTTGTGACACGATTTTCTCTTTAAAATTGTTTAGGCAGTCAACATAATCATCAAATAATATTTTTGATTCGACGATAACTTTCTTAACACCCTTTGCCTTTTTAGTAACTTTTTCAACAGATATATGGTTTAATCTTATAATGTTTTTAGTCAATTCACAATTAAGAACTTTAAAAGCATACATTTTTGCTCTTAACCCAACAAAATGTGTCATGATATTTCCTTTGTTTTCATCTTTCATCATACCTAAAACTTTTTTATTAACTCTTGGTATATCATATGTATTGTCTTCAGGGTAATCTGAGGTATCAAAAAATTTGTAACTGTCACGGCGTATAGTTTCATATATATCACAGTTTCTTATTTCATATACTAAACTATTATTACTAAACTATTATTATATTTCATATATAAACGAAGCATTTAACTTTCTAGACTTCTCCAGAATGTAAACCAGGAAACGGTGAAATTTTCGAAATTCTGTTTATTACATCATTTTCGGTACTGAAAACTGCTTTCTTCGGTGGCCTTTTCCATGCCCATCTCAAAGTAAGAAAATGCTTTATTCTTTGGTCCCTTGTTTGTTCCATCTTCGAGAAATGTAATTCAAACTTTTTCTCGACTAAACTTATTTATAATAGTTTGTTATCAAATAAATATTATTTTTTCCACATTGTTTGTTAGCATCTGACTGACTTTTGTTTAATGTAATGCCATGACAACTATAGCTGTGTTCGGTATTTACGTCGGATTAATCTTATTGTTATTCGAAATCATTCGTTAATTGCATCTAGATCTAGGGGAGGTAGATCTGAATCTTTCGGTAATTCTGCTCAGACGACTCGGACGTAAATCTGGTTGCTCCGTACATTTTGATCGACGAAACAGATTAATCTGAGATTGTGACGTATATTGTGTATTTGTTTTGTTTACAAAAATAATTTCTTTATGAAAAAGGATTGAAATCGAATTATTTGATGTTGAAGACAACAAATTATATAAATTTCCGACATCACAGGAAAATTTTGTCAAAATTATAGCTGGGCGTAAGTTGCAATATGTACATAATGTTTTTGGTTATATTTAAGGTTATAACCATTTATAAAAATTTGATCGATTTGATCTGGATCGTTCGTTAATTCCAATTTGATCAGACAAATCTGTAATCACGTGAACGAAAATCCGTCTAGTCTGAGATGCAAATACCTAACGCAGCTTATCACTGCCCACTGTTTTAATATATACGGGGGGGTTGACATGCTAAAACTACAGTACGGTAAGTGGTTTCATACCTATTTATTTAGTTTATGATTATTATTATTTTTATAGTATATAAAAATAAACCTTGGCATTAAAGTCCCTTTTAGTCACTTAGAAAATTATAGCCCTCCTTCCGGTCGGGCATGAAAATTCCCGCCGTGGGATTAAAAGTAAACACTGTACGCCTCAGGTTTATAATATACCTACTATTATTTTTATCAGTGTTCAAATAAAAGCGGGCGGCGAAGAAAAGGTCGAAAGTACAAAAAGTCGAAAATACAAAAGTTTGAAAGTACAAAAGGTCGAAAATACAAAAGATTGAAAAACAAAAAGTCCAAACAAAGATCGAAAGTAGCTACACTGTAATGATTGCAAAACAAAGTAGAAGTAAGCGACATACAGGTACACACACACATTCATAGAAAAGTTTTTAAAAAATCAACATCCAATAAAAAGTCAAGGACTAAGAATTTTTATTTACCATCTCTAGGTATTTTTTTGGGTAGCAACACGACGGGTCGCAGAACTTTGTTCGAAAATATTTTATTTTAACGGAAATTTTTATGAAAACAATTTCTTCTAATGGAAATTTGTTCGAAAACATTTTTTTCAAACGGAAATTTGTTTGTAGGCAATAGTTGTTCAAAAACATTTTCTTCGAATAGAAAACATTTTCTTCGAAAGCAAGTTTTTCGAAAAAAGACGCTCTAGACCTGGATTTCCAAACCTAACACAATTCATATAGTTTGGCTAAGGCAAGGTCTTTCTAACATATTTTTTCAAAAAAACCTTGACTTCTTACCCGGGATCGTAAGCTGTCTAAAAATTTGTCTACTTTCCTCCTTTTGGAAGGTCGAAATTGGTATTTTCCTAAACTTTGTCAATTGATCGCAAACGTATCCCAACCGGTCCAGATACCCCCGGATGTGCTCAATTGAGAAAGGTTAGAGTAACACCGATTTCAACCTTCAAAAATGAGGACCGGAAAGCTAATTTAGGGAAATCATTTTTCGAAAATAGGTTTCGGTTGGTTCGGTTTGGTTTCACACCCTCTAGGATCCCGGGAAAGAAGTCAGGGAAGTTTTCGTTTCCAAATATTGTTAGAAAAAGACTCCATTAGTCGAACTGTATGAGTTGTGTTAAGTTTGGCAAGCCAGGTCTAAAATTGTTTTTTTCGAAAAATTTGTTTTCAAAGAAATGAAACAAATTTCCATTTTAAAATAATATTTTCGAACAAATTTTCGTTCAAAGAAAATGGTTTCGAAAAATTTCTGTTTGAAGAAAACGTTTTCGAACAAATTTCCTTTCGAAGAAAACGTTCTCGAATAATCTTTTGTTCGAAGAAAATGTTTTCGAACAATTTTCGGTTTGAAGAAAATGATTTTCGAAGTTTGTGCTTTCGAACAATAATATTAAGATATTTATATGAAATGTACTATAAAATTATAAGTAATTAAAGCCCAACGTTACTAAAACTCGAACTGTTTTTGGGCTTTTTTTGTCTTTTGATAAAATGTAAAAATTGGGATAAAAAGTGACTAAAAAAGAACCACAAACCCTAAAAACGCCGAAAAAATACAAAAAAAACTTGAAAAATAAACTAAACAATGCAAAAAATAACGTATAAACCTTGTTATTAAAGTTTCATTTTGTCCTTTGATATATTATATAGTATTAATAAACATTTAACATACAAATGTATTTCTGTCCTGTTTGTTTATTTATTACGTATTATTATTTTACAAAAAACAGAAATAATATTTAAAAGAAAATGATTTTTAACAATAAATATACCTACAATAAATATTCATAACCCAAAAACTAACATATTTTTTATTTCTTAAGCTGTATAAAAACGAGTTCTTTTTAAGTTTTATTAAAACATTTTTTTTTCTCAGACTGTATAAAAATGAGTATTTTTCACGAACGTCTATGGAATTTTGAGTACGGTTTTGACACTCGTGTCCCTACCCCTGGGAGACGCCAGGCTTCCAGGATGCAGTGACCCCACTAACACGTTAATCTGAGCGCCACCTACAAATTCTCCTTTAAACCAACCCTCCAGACCCTCTTGCAGCACTCTTCGTTTTCTTTTTAGCATAAATTGTGAACTACCCCGCCATTATAGTCATTTTGACTTTTCTAGTTTTAGGTTTTTAAATTAATTTATTTAGTTTTTAGATAAGTTTAGTTTGCTATTTTTTTTTTGGATGGGTCTGGTCCTTGATGGAGTACCCCTAGTTCAAACATTACTTGGAACCGGGTGGAAGAGGGAGCAACCAACCAACTGTCTATTCTGACCTTCTGTCAAAAATGTCGAACGGCCATCTTTCCTTTTATTCACTGTCACGGTGTGAAAAACTAGAAAACAGTTTTAGTGGAAAGTTAAATTGAAAATTTGACCTTTTAGATGCGTCTTTTCGAATTAAAACCAACTCCTTCCGTTGGGGAAGGGTTAGCTCATTTATGGTCTTTAGGGGGTAGTAAAAGTTTTTTTTTCTTTTTTTTTTATATTTTTTTTTTCGGTAAGTACAACCCATATAAAAATAAAAAGGGTTTTCAATCTTTTTTGACTTCTTGAGGACAGAAAAAATGTAATGAACTAAAAAAAAGGGTGAAGTAATCTTTCATTTTGTAAGAGGAGAATAACTAATATGACTTCTTTTGGAGGGATAAACCTTTGACATTTATCTGCAGTTGGTTGATTGCTTTTTCTTTATTTTCAGTTTTCCTCAAGCTAATTAATTACCTTACGCATGCTGCTGTAATTCGTTGTGCTGCTTCTTTGCACATGCTGCTGTAATGTATTGTACTGCTTCATTGCACATGCTGCTGTAAAATTTTTCGAGCCTACAAACTGTAGGCAATGGCGATGGATTAACTCCATCAAGGTAGGGTTCATTCTTCTAGTTCTTAAGTTTAGGTGGTTCCAATTTTATAAATAATTGTAGGAACCGGGCATTTATTTCACCTATTTTATTTCAGTGTACAACCTGAAGATGAGAGCTTATGCTCTCGAAACATGTAGTTGTAAAAAAAAATAAAACTAGTGGAGAACGACTGAACTTGTTTGATTTATAAATCACCTCCACCCAACATGGACTATTTCTTTAATTTAATTAATTTAAAATTGTAAAATAACTTTTTTAAATTATTTAAAAAAAACCATACTTTTTTTTTCCTTTTAATTTCCCGTATCTAAATCGACTAATAATAGTCCAAAGAATCATTTTCATACAAAAACATCGTTATACAGGGTGTCTCTAAAAGGTCTGTACAAAATCGTAGCACATATTTCTGAGGTCAAAATAAGTCGATTTAATGCAAATTACCTTAGTCCAAAATTGCCCCGTTTCAGAGATACAGGTGGTGAATTTAAGAATTAAAAATCGATTTTATTAAAATTTATGAACATTTCTCAACGCATTACTTTAAAAATTGGTACTCGGGGGTTTTTTGGGATGCCAAACCTAAATATGGACACTTTTTCACTGTGGCCGTTAGAGGGCGCTTCACATTGCTCATCTTATGGTTTAAAATGACCATAATAACTTTTTTGTCAGTGTATTATTCAACTTTTTTTGTTGATAAAATAATTTCCTGAACTTTTTTAAGCAAAAGGGTGCTTTTGATAAAATCTACTAGGGTGAGCCGTTTTCAAGATATTTCCGTTTTTAGTGTTCGATGCCGCAACGAAATATTGAAATTATTTTGGATTAAAAGATTTTGCTGCTACCTTTAAGGATTAAATTTAGTCAGTAAATGAGTTATTAATTTTTTTGTCGTTTAATCATTTTCGGTAGGTATCAGTCAATTTCTGGGAAAATAGTTTCACTTGGTTCAATTAAAATAAAAAACTGTATCTCTGAAACGGAGCAATTTCGGACTAAGGTAAGTTGCTTTAAATCGACTTATTTTGACCTGAGGAATATGTGCTAAGATTTTGTACAGACCTTTTAGAGACACCCTGTATAGTGCGTTTTGACGAGAGATGTAAAACGTAGTCTACTACGTTTTACCTCGATGCTTAAAAAGGCATGTTTCTTTTTTTAATGATAAGTTTAGGTCGTTTTATATTGTTTTCAAGAAAAAAAAATGCGGAATTTTTGCATTTTTTTTTAGAAATTTCAAAATTAAAAAAAGATTCATACAAATTGCTATAGAAAGAATTTATTTGACGTTTGTTATGTCGAGATAAAGAGGGACGGCTCATAATCGACTGAGCTTTAAATAAATGGTCATTTAGCCAAAAATAAGGTGACCAACTGTCTGGCAAGGGGCGATAAAAAGTTAAGGTTTTTTAGAAATGTATATACGCATAGAAAAATGATTACACCATATTTTTGAAATCTAACGTTCTACCTGACATCTTGCTCCAACATTTTAATTTGTCGCGCATTTTTAACTTAGTGAAATCGTCCAAAATTGTCTATTAAGCACCTATAATGAAAAAAATGATGCAGAAAGTTATAGTAATGTGTAATTTATGATAATGATGATTTAATGTTCAGCAAAGCCAAATATTCTTATCAGCCTAACCTCACCTTGCATACAGTAAATTACAAGAACAGAAATTCAGCAGTTTGGTTTGGTTCGGTTCGGATCGGATCGATCATAGATTAGGTTGGTTGTGTCTTAAAGTAATTTAGCAGGAGTCGGCGCACAACAAACCTGGCCTAAAACCAAACCGAACCGAACTTAACTGAAACAAACTAGACCCAGCCGAACCGAACGGAACCGAACCGTACCGCACAAACGATCAGTAAGAATCGGCTCTTGCTGGTTGTGTCTTAAAGTAATTCAGCAGGAGTCGGCGCACAACAAACCTAACCTAAAACCAAACCGAACCGAACTTAACAGAACCAAACCGAACCGAACTAAACCAAACCGAATCGAATGGAACAGAAACGAACCGAACCGCCGATTCTTGCTGAATACTTTTAAATAAATAATTTCCTGTAATCTGCGCCTTTAACCTTCAGATGCACCGTAACAAGGCTTTGCTAATCCATTCTGTGGCCCAGAGCCCGTATAGCCTATCTACTGATAGCAAAATATTTTTTTTAATGAATTTTTAAATCATTAGATTACTAAACGAATAGAAACTTTTTGCAGCCATTCATTACACCGCGTACCGCCTGGAATTATAAAAAAAATTGGCACGCTATTTGTGCTATAAAAGTGTCCAGATGTAGGTATTGGGAGTTAAAAAATATGTTCTGAGAGTATTTGGCAAATAAGATAGAAAATACTTTTTAGAAGGTGTTTTTAATAGTGTAACTGTAACAAAACGGGATTTTGCAGAATAATACTTTGTCGTCCATTTAGGTTTTTACATGCTATTGAAAAATTTTACAAGTAAATATTTTAAAAACTTATTAAAGAAAACCAAAACTAAATAGTTATTTAAGAACAGATTTCAATGGACATTTGTATAAAAATAAATTGATCCATGACGGATCTGATATCTTCACAGCTAGCCTATTACGTGATTCGTGATCTAGTGACCTTAATTAGCACACTTTTCAAGTCAACTCGATCATATTTCAACCAGCCTTGAAATCAGTTTTTTGTAAATATCTCAGAAAGGAAAGTTCCTACAAAGTTTTTAGGTATAATACAAATTACTGAGAAAAATGTGATCTACTAAACTCCATATCATAATTTTTGAGATAACTTTTTGACAGTGACAGACATCAGCTGTTTACCATAACAAATAGCATAGGCCAACGAAAAAAAGTTGTCTCAAAAATAATGTTATAGGGTTTATAAACCAGAAACCGCATATTAATGCAATGCTCCGTTAAAAAGTTTAAGCATTGTTCAGTTGACAAAAAACTGTCATTAGCAGTAATGGATTTTAACCAAAATCTAATCAGATCGTTACCGTATCGAACAATATTTAACCTAAAATTTTTATGATATGATGATACAGACATCTAAGATTGGTCAAAATCCACCCAAATAACACATTTTCGGCGTTATTTAAAAAAAAATGTTTTCGTCGAAAATAATATACCTTCTCTAGCCATTGCTGCGGGGTTAGGAAGTACTGAATGTGAAATTTGACAGTAAGTGTTCAAATGAACGTTAAAGATATCTATCGATTGCTATTAAGATAAAAAATACATTATAGTTTCTTTTGTGCAGTGGTGTTACACAGGGGGGGGGGGAATCTCCAAAAATTACATGGTACATTAATCGCGTGGGCTAAGGTGCCCATTAATTGGCAGAGTATTTTTCTAGGAAATAGTTATTTGATTCAGTCGGGGAAGATTTTCCGCCCTCTAAATAAATAAAAAATAAAAAATTGCAGTTTATCTGAAGGAAAACGTGTACCTATTGTAAAACGCTTACAAGACCATAGAAATATCCTTGTCTTTTCGTTTTTTTTACAAAAGGGGAACATTAGAGCAGCAGCAAGCTTTTCTGGCGCCCAAGGCAGTCTATAAATTTTTACTCCATGTCACCCCTTGATAGAGGGGCAAGTTTGTAAAGTAATCTAATTTTGCTCACGGATAACATCGATTTTTTGACATATGACGCATGACGTTCATCTGACATTTTTGTTGAGTAAGTCCGATGACCATTAAAAAAATAAAAAAGAACCCGATAAAATCAGATTTTGTAACCACATTTTCCGATTTTTATTTTTTTCTACAATTATCTGCACAAGCACGTGGAAACAATATTTTCAACGTAACCTTCAATTCTGGCATGCCGCGATCTGATTATAACAAGATTAACTTCATCATCCGAGTTTTGAGGTACTATCTATAAAGATGGCCATCGCAACTTTGGTGTAGTAACCGTGGAGCATTTAACAAAAAAAAAACAACAAAAAATTTAAAAATACCCCAGCCGAACAAAAGAAACAAAAAGTAGCTGATTTTAACACAACTGACACTCGTTGAAGATTGCTCACCGACCCCCAGAGTCGGTGAGTATTGATGCCATCACTTTGTGGAATTCATCTGATAATATGTAAACCCGTTGGATTTCAACGAATTGCACTGCTTAATTTAAGAACTTGAGTGTTGTCATCGATGAGCTCATCTATGACTTTACGAACTCGCCCGAGGTTTTACCAAATCAAAATTGTAAACTGCATATGACATTCGCATGTAGGTACTTTCCGCACTGTTTATGAATTTAGTTGTACGGAAAGTGGAATTTCTTCGCACTGTCTTCACTCACACTAAAATGTGACTAAGTGATTGGAAGAAAATATAAATATTTGGCGCGTGTGTATCTGGTGATGTTTTTGAAAAATGTATAGATTTTTAGAGGGAGATAAAACATTTTAACCTTAAAATTGTCAACTCCTAGAGAATGAGTCAGAAATCGAACATTAAATTCAAAAAAGGCTGTTTCTTATAATGCTTCAGTATTATTATAATTGAAATCCATAATCCTCTTGACATTTATTTAAATAAGTATAGTGGCACAGATTTTTAACATTTGTGATGCATGACGATTGCTCGTATTCAGACAGGCCGAGCCAAAAATACGCTTAAAACAAGGGCGTGTTACAGAAAAAACAATTTTTTTAAAGTTGTCTTAAAACTTCATTTTTTAAGAATAAAGGCTCTATAAAATTAAACTTTACATTTAAATAGTTCGGCTTTGCAATCATAAATATTTAGGCATTAATAAATTAATTTATATTCAATATGTGTAACTACTTAGCTTGCAAATAACTAGAAATTAAAAAAATATAAAATAAATAAAGAGTGATTCATTTGGATATACGTTTTTAGTTTGGAATTCTTAACGGATCAAACTTTCATACTGCCACGGTATTTTTTACTCACTATCATTTGACTTTTCTTTATTAATAATAAGTTACCCCGCACAATAGGGACTTATTGCATTAAAGCTAGGCAGTAATTGGGCCTATTGTGACAGTTTCGCATTATAAGAACAGCTGTCTTCCTTCAAAATTAGGCATAAGAGCCGGAATTAATAGTGCCGCCACTATTGATGGAAAATAAACGACTGGATTTATAAATTCAACTTTGGTTTGTCAATTTTGAAAGACGAACTGTCAGTTTTCAATGGAAAACTATCATAATAGTGCCTGGCACTATTATTGCCTGTCTTTATTGCAATAAGTTCCCAATTTATAAAAATTATTCAGCTGTATTTCAAAAATTAGCGTTGTAAAAATACAGCGGTTAGTATTCTCGAGAGGCCGACTATGTAGGTCAAGTTTCTATAGGCACAATCCTGGTACAGTGCTTATTTTTATAATTTTGTAGGCACTGTGCCGCTTGTGAAAATACAATTTTTTTTTCAATTGTGACCATTAAATTCCCCTCACACTTGAGGAAATATTTTTGTGTAAATTTGCTAAAAAAAGAATGTTATAACACGCTATAGGGAAAAAAATGTTTCGAGAGATTGGGCATATTCGTTCGGTCATCTGCGCTGTAATAAAAATCCGGCATAAATGAATCACCCGTTATTTATAGGAAAGTTAATTTTACGATGGAATGAATTGTCAGTAAGACCCATATTTTCTATTCATCTTTTTCGACATATATAAAACCAGGCTCTGCTACAGAATAGCGCCTTACAAAATAGCTCTGCTTCAAAATGGCGCTGCCACAAAATAGCGCTGCAACAAAATAGCGCTGCTACAAAATAGCGTGCATCAAAATAACGCCAACAAAATAGCGCTGCTACAAAATAGCGCGCATCAAAATAGCGCTGCTACAAAATAGCGCCTTACAAAATAGCGCTGCTACAAAATCGCGTGCATCAAATTGGCGCTGCCTCAAAATAGCGCGCATCAAAATTGCGCTGCTTCAAAATAGCGCTGCTACAAAATAGCGCGCATCAAAATTGCGCTGCTTCAAAATAGCGTCTTGTAACTTACCACTCCCGGTAACCTCATTCTAACATGTATTTAAAAAAAAACTTCCCTGACTTTTTCCCGGGATCCTAGAGGGTGTGAAACCAAACCGAACCGAACCGGCATCCTAGAGGTTCTGAAACCAAACCGGACTAACCGATACTTCGATTCGGTTTAGTTCGGTTCGGTTCAGTTTTTTTTCACAACCGCTAGGATCCCGCGAAAGAAGTCAGGGAAGTTTCTTTTTTGAAAAAATATGTTAGAAAGAGATTCCTTAGTCAAACAGTTGCTGTTTTTAATGATGCTTTTTGAGCGCGTTTTTGAAGCGTGCTATTCTCCCGGTAACCTTATTCTAACATATATTTTCAAAAAAAAAACTTCCCTGACTTTTTCCCGGGATCCTAGAGGGTGTGAAACCAAACCGAACCGAACCGGCATCCTAGATGTTGTGAAACCAAATCGAACTAAACCGATACTTCGATTCGGTTCAGTTCGGTTCGGTTCAGTTTTGTTTCACACCCGCTAGGATCCCGCGAAAGAAGACCTGGAAGATTTTTTTTTTAAATATGTTAGAAAGAGATCCCTTAGTCAAACAGTTGTGGTTTTTAAGGGCTATAGGGGGGTAAGGCGCTATTTTGATGCGCGCTATTTTGTATCAGCGCTATTTTGTAGCAGCGCTATTTTGTGGCAGCGCCATTTTGTAGCAGCGCTATTTTGTAAGGCGCTATTCTGTAGCAGCGCTATTTTGTAAGGCGCTATTTTGATGCACGCTATTTTGTAAGCGCCATGTTGTAGCAGCGCTATTTTGTGGCAGCGCTATTTTGTAGGGTGCTATTCTGTAGCAGAGCCATAAAACCACTATGCAAGCTTTTAAAAACCATTGTACTACTGCGCGGATTTGGGGGTTGTTAATTCTTTTCCTTTAAAAAACTAATATTATATATGCACTTTTAGAAAATAAAGAAAGTAGTTAAAGGACTAACTGTGAGGCTACTATGCCCCCCTAGATTGTAAAGACATTAAAGGTAATAAAGATAAAACAGCTAATTGGTAAATTTGTCAGGAGAGCTAAAAACGAAAAAGGTGTAGGTATGTTTCTGCAGTTAGACCAAAAGTGATTTTACTAACTAAAGCTGAACTATTTGTAATGAAGTTATGCAACTTTGTGAGACCAAAGAGTTGCATGAGAACAGTCAGACCGCAAAATATTTAAATTTTCGTCATTTTGTTAATTAGGTCCCTATTTTCGCCAAAATCGAAAGTATGGCTTTAAAGATATCGCGATATTGAAACCTAAAAAATTGAACATCTTTTTAAAGAATATTTTAAGCTTTAAACACAGCAGTTCAGTAACTTTCAAAAAGTTAAAGGGCAACATTTTTCTCGATCGAGTATTTTTGACTCCTACACAGATTTTGTAAAATCCACAAAATTCTAAAATTTAAAACGAAACACAAAAACCACCTACACGTATAATTGCCAAGCACCTCTTTATGTCTATTAGGGCCCATCTCACCGACTTTTTTTTCGTTACTTAGCTTAAAGCGTTTCTTAATATAATCATAATATGACGTAATAAGGAACACTTAAGGCTAAGTAACAAAAAAAAGGTCGGTGCGATGGGCTATTAATATTCAAAATTTTATTTAAATCGATTAATTAGTTTTGGGGTAATGACCCGAAAATTTTTAAAAAAGGGAAAAAGCAAGAAATTTGTACCAATTTTACCGTATGATAAAAATGTGGCCCTGCAGGGGTTCAGAAAACCCCAACAAAATAACAGGTTTCTTGATCACAGATGGGAGTATGTTTTTGCAAAATGTCAAGTTTATAGAATAATTACCTAAAAACTTATGGTTAGCTAACGGCACTTTTTTTATATTCCCATATCTACTTAATGTTTTTTTGAAACTAATACCTGCTTCGATGTAGAATATAATGCCGCGAGTAGTTGTTGTATTCTAGACAGGTGTGGCGGGGACGTATGCAAATTCGTTTATCCGCCCTGACTTGGGAATACTAGGTGCAGGCATGATGTCGACAGTTCTGATTAAATTATCTTATACTTATGTAATGCCATTAACCCTTAGATGCACCATAAGAAGGCGAAGCTAATCGATTCTCCCTCATTATTTTTTTGTATGTGACCAACAAAAACTTAATCGCGATTAAACCCATAATCGCGCATAAGTACTTACGGTGCATCTACGGGTTAATCTAAGAAACAGTAGTTCTTGTTAGTTTCCATTAGATTCGTTATTGCATTGGCAAATTAATGTCTGTTAATGCTTTAATTTGACTTTAAAAATTATGTTACAACTTACAACGATTGTACCTCTTTACTCTTATAATACTAACCTATACTTGTATAAATTGTAGCGCAGTAAACAATTGAATTGGATACAGTCCATAACTTCCTCTCGTCGTTGTTTTGCTTGATGGAAATCTGGGTTTTATGGTAGTCAATAACTTTTTTGGAATACTCCAGAATCAGCGGAGTTGACACGTTTAACCAATTCTCGACGTCTGCGTGGGTCATGTTCAGATGTGATGTATTTAGCCGTATTCCATCTGCTAGTTTTTGATTAAGTTCCTCAACCAGTTGTAATCTCGATGCTTCTATATGACTTTCTGTAAGTTCATCTTCATGAGGACCTAATAAAAATGAGCAAAAATGAATTGGAAAGTTCCACTCTTATTTAAGACTTCTGTTTTTTCTGTGATATTGCGGAGGACCTGCCAGTTTCCATAATCCGTCACTGCGTGGTTCGATAATGAACTCGGGTCTATTTATTCGAATCTGGCATATACGTAATATTCCAATACCCACGGTAATTTCCAGTTCTTGATGAAAACATTAAGAAATGGCAATATCAAATGTACATAAGAGTGTCCTTCTTGTAGAATTTAGTATAAAATGTCCTGATTGGTTATTTTTAAACACATGCATTATTTTACTCATGCATATTATTTTATTGGTGTATATCGTCCCCACACATTTGACCCGTGTCGTCACATTGATTTATCGGCGCACATTGGCCAAAAACCCTTTCTATGTAAATGTACTACTACAACTTTAAATAATGATATAGAGATTTTAGTCGCAAGCAAGTTTTTTTCAACTAAGGCAATTTTATTTGTGGCGCCTTTTTGGAAGGCTTCACATCGTCTCCTGGATCAATAAATAATGTGACAGCTTTGACCAACGTCAAAAATGATGGAAAGGTTAATAGGCTAAAAAGGGCACTAAACTGAGAGATCTCGTAAGACCTATTACCGGCAATAATCTTTATATGCAAAGTGAGGCAAAAATATTGATATTTTTTGTAGAGAGAGCACGCTGCGCAGGAGGTGCTACTGACAACATTGACAAACACTTTAATGAAAAATCACAAATGACAATCTCCTTGAAGTATTAAGTTCACAGAATACCACAGGTGATTAGAACTAGAGAGAGAAAGATTGCAATGCTTAGCATTTATTGTATGTTGTCACTCTAAAAAAACTCTTAAATTTTTGTCGCAGTGTCTCATATAGCCGTGGTCGTTCCAGTTACTTCGTATATAATTCATTAAGTCGCGGGTAGTATACATTTTACATATAGATAATATTCAAAAAGTACTTACTATACAGGGTGTCCCAGATAAAATTAACTACATGGGGTCTTATGAGGATTTTGGAAATGATAAGACATATTATAATTCTGGTTAAATGGAAAAAATTGATGATATTCTGAGCCCAATCAGGTGCTGTTTTAAAATTTAAAATATCTACAAGGGTTTTTCCAAATATCAAGCAAAAACTAAAAACTGCTTTTAATAAAAATAATTTATTTATTGCTTGATATTTTAAAAGTCTTTATAGATAATTTTATTTTTGAAATAGACTGGGCTCGGAATAGCGCCAATGTTTACCCAATAATCCAAATTTGTGTGTATTATTGTTTTCAAAATTCTCATAAGAAACCGTGTAATAACTTTTATCTGGGATACATGGTATACCACAACTATTTTTTAAAGTTTCTAAACAAATAACGATAACTTTCAATGTGTTATGCAAAGTTTATATAGAAAAGAAATATCGAGTGTGCACAAATCTATCTTTCACATGGACTGCCTAGGCTTATCGGGGCAAATAATGTGTTTGCCCTTAAGTTAAAAACGGGGTGATTGGAAAGATTTAAACCAATGCAGGTTTGTGGCAGATTATGGCAGAGGCGTGGTTTGTTTGTGCTTCTTGCTTGGCATTGAAAGCTAATTTCAGCCTGCGAAAGCCGTGGTGAGATTTCTGAGATATACAAGTCGAAGAAAAAAATAACAAAGACAGAGTAATAAATAAACTGTCACAAAAAAATTATATTAAAAAATAAATACATATCACGTGACTGTCCCAAACCGATTTTGGTTTCACTTCTTATATCATACTAATAAATATAATTTTGGCTTTCTTATTTGAATGGTTTAAGAATAAGCTAGTTAATATATTACACATGTATTCCATTAAAAGAAAATATTTGCTTAACATAAAAATTGTAAAAAAGAAAGAGTTGGAAAAAAAATGATTTTTAAAAATGTTAATGCCTTATTCGACTTCTAAAAGTTTTTTCCACTATCGTGCGAGAATTACGTACTTCTTGCCCTCGTTTGCTGCGAGAATTCGAATTCTCGCACAAATTTTTATTCGTGGAATTGTCTTTTTAAACCGCAATTTTTAAATGTATAAATATAAGGTTTTTTATGTTATATAATATATTTTAAAAAAAATATTTTATGACGTTTTAGTAATTATTAAAAAAACTGCATTTTTTTATATAATTGAGCGACATTCGTAGCTTTTTCTAAACGTCAAATATATCAACAATAGAATTTTGCTTGACACATTGCATGTCTTGATTTTTATATCAATTTAAACCACAAAAAAGTGTCCAAGCTGTTCGAATAACAGGAGCTCTTGGAAACCATTTTGATTTTTTAGTTTGCTTTAATTGGTGTCGTAACCATGAATATGACTTTAGGTGTAGGGCGAGAGCCCATGATACTGTATTTTATGCTATTTTATTTTTCTATTTATGAAATATGTGAAAAATATCTAAGAACCCTTAGGCTTGGAGGTGGCCGGACCCCGAGCCCCCTTTCTAGGTGCACCAATGCTTTAATTATATTTTTATCCTTTGCTTTTAACAACTCTTTACACTGAAACAATGGTGTAACTAACTAAAGTATCAATACTGCATTTGCATGTGAATTTCCAGGCCCTTTTTGGATAAACAAATAAAATACCGCTTTACCATATTGATATCTCACAATAGCACTTTACCTTTTAAAACTTGAATTTTCTGTGATTTAAAATATTAATAGTAGGTAACGCATTTCTGGCATAGACCACTGTGCCTTGCGCTTTCACTTCGCCTCCAGAGCCGTTTCGACTCTCGTCACGCCCGAGGAAAACTATAAAAATAGTTTTTTGAGGAAAGAAACCTATTCCGCACTAGTGCGAAAAAAAAACACCATGACAAAAAATTAAAAACAAACGTGTCAGACAAAACAACATACGTTGTCAAAATTTAATATAAATAAATACTTGTAAAATTTTGTTTCAGTTAATTGCTGGCCTGGCCATTAAGTTGGGTCGAAAAAGGCCTAAAAATTTTTTTTTTACAAAATTGATTTGTCATACTTAAAAAAAGTTGTGTAACGGGTCAAAAACGCTAACGTATATTTTTTTTAATTTTTAAAAGTATTTCTAGCCGCGCCCCTGGGGAGTAAAATGGGCAGTTTTTTTAAATTTTTAATTAATAGCCGAATCGATCACAGATACACAGATTTAATAGCCAATACATATAACGAAGCAACAATATCAATCAAAATCTACGAAGGAACCAAGCCAATCCGCATAAGAAGAGGTAGAGGTGTCAGACAGGGTGATACAACTATTTAACCAGGCACTACAAGTTGTTTTTAAAAACTTAGATTGGGAAGAAATGGGCATCAAAGTAAACGGACAATACTTAAACCACCTAAGATATGCTGATGATATCGCCTTAATAACAGATAAGAAAGAAGAACTGATAAAAATGCTGGAAGAACTGGATACAGCAGCTAAAAATATAGACTTGAGTATGAACTACACTAAAACTAAAATCATAACAAACACAGATGAAAATATCACGATCAGAATAAACCAGGAGAAAATAGAACAAGTAGAGGAATACCTGGGACAAATTATTAAACTAAAAAAAGAAAACCAAACAGCTGAAATCAAGAGACGTGTAAGATTGGCCTGGGCAGCATTCGGTAAATTAAGCTAGATATTAAAAAATAAAAAATATCCTCAGTAACTCAAAACGAAAGTATATAACCAATGTATCCTTCCTGTCCTTACCTATGGATCCCAGACCTGGATAGAAACAAAATCAAACATGGATAAGGTAACAAAAACCCAAAGATGAATGGAAAGACAAATGTTACATGAAAAGCTAACAGATAGAAAAAGGAATGAATGGATGAGAAATGAAACAAAAGTAAGGGATGTCAGAGGAGAAGTAGCAAAATTAAAATGGAAATTTGCCAGTCATAATATCGACAGAAAGATGATCGATGGAACAAATGTATTGTAAACTTGAGACCTTGGGAAAATAAAAGAACTAGGGGAAGGCCACAAATGAGATGAGCGGACAATTTGAAGAAACATGCGGGAGCTAGATGGATGAACACGACGACAGACAGGGAAGAGTGGAAGATATTGGGGGAGGACTATATCCAAAGATGGATCGAAGAAGGCTAGATAGATAGATAGATAGATAGAAGAGTATGCAAGGCAGGGAAGAAGGGAGGAGGTGGGGGTGGGACTCGATAAACAGTCAGTGGCGTATATAGAAAAAAGTTTCGGGGGCCGAGACAGTTTCGGGGGGGCCCGAGACCTCACGACGCCGTATTTTATGCTATTTTATGATTGTATTCATGAAATATGTGGAAAATATCTAAAAAAATATTAGCGGGCCGGCCCCCCCCCTTATACACGCCACTGTATAGAGTTACCTCCACGCGGTTAGTTATGGGTTGAAAAAGCGATGAATAAATGTTTTATATCCATTAATAATGATTATATTATATCATCTCTTTTCCATGTGAAAAACTGTATACGTATTTAGGGGAAAGTGCTCAGGGGCGCGGTCAAATATTATAATAATTGTGATTTTTTTTAGTGTTCGTGTTCCTTAGACACAGAAGATACATTTTATAACTATTACAGCCCCTTACTTTAAATTTGAAATTTTGAAATATTTGGGGGTTGGGGGGCGCGGCCAAATTTATTATTTTTTAGGAAAACAAAAAATCATTTATTTTCTTGGCGGATTTTACATATTTTTAGAACTGTGACAAGATCAATTTCAAAAAAAAAAATTTCGACCCAACTTACTGGCCATCTAAGCGCGTTGTTCGGCCATCTGCAATTACATGCGGCAAAGTAATATTTTTGCACTTATTAAATTTACTATTTTCTACTAGGATGTGGAAAACTTCACTTTTCTGCGCGCAAGAAGTTAGTTTTTAGGGAGAAACTGACACAATAATTAAATAGTCTGCTATAATTTTTAATAAAATAAAGAGAAATTATATAATATGTGTTTAAATCATTTTGCGAAAAGATGATTTTGCATATTGGGTGTACCGGACCCGCACGACTTGGAGACCTTAGCAACGCGGTAATAAGACAACTTCAATATTTGTTTACATTTCAATTTCGTCTAATTTGATATGTTTATTTATAAATTACATTAAATTTTTTGAAAAAAAAGGTATCATAGGTAAAATATTGTACCGAACACAGGCGGAAAGTGTCTTTACAACCCTTGAAGGCTTGACCGAACTCCGCTTCGTGTCGTGCGGTAAAGTAATTACTTTACCGCACGCCGTTCGATAAAGGTACATAAGGAACATCCAATTTACAAAAACTATAAATTTGAGCGCCTGTCAAATAAAGTAAGCATCAGGAATAAAGTTAAGATGCAATTTAAAAGTAAAAATTTCGCGAATTCGAACACAATTTCTTTTCTATTCCTTAATCAATTATTAATGGTCTAAAAGGGTGGGGAAAAATATAATGAGACACCCTGTACAGTGTAAAAATTTAACTCAACAAGTGTGGAAGGTGATACTTTACCGCACGTGACGGCAGTTGGACGTGGTAAAGTAATTACTTTACCGCACGCGAGTATAGGTAAATTATTTTATGCACCGTAATGTCAAAAGAAGTTGATCTTATAAACTTTTGTGCACCGCAATATTAAAACAAGTTTATTGCATAAGTTTACTTACATTCCATTGTAGAAGTAACTAAATGCAAATCACTTGTAATAAAATTATATCTCACGCTCTTAGCTAAACAATTCTTTATAACGTTTTCGGAAAGTTATTTTTCCACACACGACTGCTTGACCGAACTTCTTAGGCGCAACATGCCGTCAACGGCTTAAGGAAAAAACCAAATACGTAATATATATGGAAAAAACCTTCAATTGTATTTCTCCCCTTTGGTGCACTAAAGGCGTAAGTTCCCTTTCATTACACACGCAACTGACGTCCTTATTTTTTGGTACAATAAGTGCGAAGGCTACGTGTGTAATGAATGTGACTTACGCCCTTAGTGTACCAAAGGGGAGATTTCTTTGTATTAAATTTTGTCAAGTTGGAGTTTTCAGTGATTTTTCTGACTATAACTTTGTTGCTACGGGAAGGTTTCTTTCCGAATTGCTGCGAAAAAGTGCAATTTTTCGCACGCAAAATGCATGATGATACAAAACAATATTATTTATTAATTTTTCAGAGAGATATTTACTAGAGGCAGTAGTTTATTTTTCACGCCTGTAGAAAAATAATATACCTATCTCCCTACCATGTTCGGCCATTTACAAATGCCTACGTATTTTATTATTTTCTGCTCGCATGCAAAAAATACCTACTTTGGGAACTGTTTTAAGATAAGTTTGGTGCGAAAGGTAGAATTTTTTACACTGTTAATAGATTTTATAGAAAATCGTCAAATTAATTGTATGAGTTTGAGAGTATCTGTAGCGTAATATAAAATTTTGAATCTAATAATTACAACAAATTTAATTCTATAAACTTTTTTATATTCTTTATGGAATTTTCAAAACATAATTAAAAAACTATTCTTCGCGGCGCTGATTCGTGAGGCGTGTCCATGGGCTGGCCGTTTTTGTGTACGTGTAAAGGACACACTTATGCAATTTTCGTATTGTCATCCTCAAAAAGCAGCAGCGCGACTAGCGATTGCAATAGGTCGTTCGAAAAGGCTCTGCAAATAGTACTTCCAAAATCCGATATTTAAGTGATATTAAAATCTAATGGTGTGTTCAAGTGAATCCTGATACTTACGACATTAATTCTACTCCAGATCCAGTTAATATTCGACAGCTCTTCGAAGAAAATAAGTGGAGAATATCATAAATAATTACTGTAAGTAACTGAACAATGGCTGTTTGTATTATCTGCGCCGAATCCGTTAATCATAGAAAGAAAAGCATACAATGTGCGTCCTGCGAACAACATTGCCACGTTGCCTGTCTACACAAATCTGCCGACTTATTATCTCTACTTAGTGAAATCGAAGGCCTAAGTTGGACATGCTCTGAGTGTCTTAAAACCTGTATAACTGTAGACAAGTCGTCCTTAAAAGCTACCATAGAAAAACAAGTTCAGGAATCTCTGGAAAAACTGTCGGAAACATTTAATTCGCTGAAAAATGACTTTATTAAACTTACCGAAGAAAAACTTAACGCTGTTATTACTGAAAAACCATCGACCTCGGCTCCTCCTAAAAGATATTCCGATACTCTGAAAAATAATACGAAACCGGCTATTCTTATTAAACCGAAAGATACCACTCAGACGAACTCTGATACTAAAAAAGCCCTAAGCGAAAACATTGATCCGTTTGAATGTAGTCTTCAAATCTCAAAAGTTAAGCACGTTAAAGAAGGCGGCGTGGTCATCGGCTGCAAAAACCCATCTGAAAATCAAAAACTGAAAAAACTTGCCCAGGAAAAATTGGTAGAAAATTATGAAATTAGAGAGTTGCATGGTGTACACCCAAGAATCCGTGTTGTTGGCTTCCGCGATATGTATGATGAAGACGTCCTTATTTCTATTCTTAAAAAAGTTAATTCAGATATTTTTAACTCTTCATTTTCTTATAAAGTCATAAAAATTGGTCAAACGAAAAGGAACTCTAACATCTATCAGGCAGTTCTCGAAGTTGATAGGGAAACATATGATAATGCTATGCTTGCAGGTAACGTCTTTATTGGTTTCGACAGCTGTTCGGTCTATGAAGGTATTGAAATATATCGCTGTTTTAGATGTAGTGAGTTTCATCACTCGTCAAAATTCTGTTCAAAGACCCTCTGTTGCCCTCGGTGTGGGGGTGAGCATGAGGCAAGGGATTGTCAGGCAACTTTTTTATCCTGTCCAAATTGTATTAAACTTCGAAAGTCAGATAAGGGTATAAATTTGGCAACAAACCATGCTGCGTGGGAAAAAGAGAACTGTACTGCATACAAAAATGCTCTTATTAAACGAAAGTCGGATGTTCTGTGTGAATAGCAATTACAACGCATCTCAGCAGGGTCACTTTGGCAGCAGCAATCTATAGCCATACCGAGAAAAAGATTCATACACACAACGCGCGTCTCTTCCCCCACTGAAAGTATCTTAGATATATGTTATCAAAACGTAGGCGGTATGCGGTCGAAACTGAACGACTGCTTTTACTCGAATACCCACTCCAGTTACAGCGTAATAGCCATCACCGAAACGTGGCTGGTCCCTGCTATAAATAATAGGGAGTTTATGCACAACGATTTTGAGACTTTTCGTTGCGACAGAGATCGTACTGCTACTAACTTAAACGAGGGTGGAGGTATTCTGATCGCGGTAAACAAACAGCTGTCTCCTTTTCCACTAGAACTAACTAGCTTCAGGCCCCAAGTTCCTCCCCACATTGACATCACTGGAGCAAAAATAACCCTTCAGCATAAACCATTATTTATCTTTGTCGTTTATATACCATCACCCAGCACCGCTGACGATCTTGACAGTGTTTTAGAGTTCTTACTTTGTCAAAAATATACCTACGATAAGGACATACTTATTTTGGGAGACTTTAACGTAAAAGACTATGCAGCCTTTCTTGAAAAAAATACCTCGAATAATCTAACATTGGTGACCTCTCTTAATAATATCTTGGAAATCCTAGACTTGCAACAGCACAACTTTGTAAAAAATGAAATGTAAACAGACTGCTAGATCTAGTCTTATTTAAATCCAACCTTTGTAAAGTAGAAAGAGCTATAGATCCTATTGTGAGAGAAGTCCCACATCATCCAGCACTTGATATATCTATATTTTCCATTCAAAAAACTAAAAATCTTGATAAGAATACCGGACTAAATTCTTCACTAACCTAAAATTTTCGCAAAGCAGACTTTCAAGACTTATACGGCAAAATTCTAACTTGTGACTGGTCCTTCCTACAAAAACTCTCTAATATCGAGGATGCCACTGAAGCATTTTACAACTGTATTTATTCCATTCTTGATTCTTGTGTCCCAAAACGTCCTAAAACCTTTTCTAAAAAGTATCCTTGTTGGTATTCAGCTACCATAATAAAAGATATTCGGAAAAAGTCTATTCTTCATCGCAACCTTAAGAATAATAATAATGTCGAAACATACCAAGAGTTTAGCAACCTACGACAAAAAATCAAAGAAGATATTGATCTTGCATATAAGCAGCATGCACGGACAGCTGAAAACACAATAAAGCAAAATCCCAATACATTCTGGTCCTTTCTTCGTACAAATTCTTTCACCGGCAGCGTTCCCGAATCCATGTCTTTTAATAATTTACCTTTGACTTCAGATACTCAAATAGCAAACTCATTTGCTGACTTCTTTCAAACTTCCTTTAACCCGATCAACAAAAATCCTTTGCAATCATCAATCACTGACCAAAACTCGCTGTTTCAGCCCATTTCCATTACGTCATTCAACGAAGAAGAGGTATGCTCTATCCTACGTAAACTGAAGTCAAAATCAACAGCTGGACCAGATCTGATACCCTCCTATATTATTAAAGACTGTGCCTTTGTCTTGTGCAAACCTCTGACGTATTTGTATAACCTTTGCTTGGCCAATAAAAAAATACCTAACATCTGGAAACTCTCTAAAATTAGCCCAATTCACAAAAAAGATAGTAGAACTGAGGTAGGTAACTACCGACCAATTACGTTAATAAATAATTTTTTAAAATGCTTTGAAACTCTTATTCACAGTACAATTTATCCTAGTCTTAAATATAGAATATCCTCTGATCAGCATGGCTTCATAACAGGTCGATCGACAACAACAAATCTTATAGAAACCACTCAAGAAATTGCAGAAGCTTTAAACTCTTCCTCTCAAATTGACATTATCTACACGGACCTATCAAAAGCTTTCGATAAATTGGATCACTTGCTTTTAATACAAACACTAAATTACTTTGGTTTCTCCACTGGCCTTATTGAACTCTTTGAATCTCTTATCACTAATCGTAAACAGTTTATTGAAATTCGTGGTATAAAGTCAAAGGAGATTAATGCTTCTTCCGGTGTTCCTCAAGGATCAGTCCTGGGGCCACTTCTGTTTAATCTGTTTATTGATGGAGTAAGCAAATGCCTTAAAACAACGAAACTTAAAAAATATGCTGACGACATAAAATTAGAAGCACGCATTAACTCAATCGAAGACTGCCTGAATCTTCAGAAGGACCTAACCTCTCTTAGCATATGGTGTAATGAACATAAACTACTTCTAAACATAGCAAAATGTCAAGTAATGACTTTCACCCTAAAAACTAAACCGATCGCTTTTGACTATTCTATAAATGGAAAAGTACTAAATAGACCTGAGTTTGTTCGGGATCTTGGAATTACCTTCGACTCTAAGCTAACCTTTAATAAGCACATAGATACTATTACAGCTGAAACTACCAGAACATACGGATTTTTAGTAAGAGTTAGCAGAAACTTTGAAGACCTTGAAACCATAAAACTTTTATATTATACTTTTATTAGATCAAGATTAGAATATGCCTCCGTAGTATGGTCTCCACAACTACTTACTCAGAAAGAATCGCTAGAAAAGATCCAAAGACGTGTACTTAAGCTTTTGTACTTTAAATCAACCGGCAATTATCCTCCTCAAGGTCACCTCCACACTGACCTTATGCAACTGTTTAATATTCAGCTACTCGACACACGTAGGCAGTCGGCCTCTCAAACGTTTCTATATAAAATTCTCCATAACCAAATTGATAGCATAAATATATTAGAGAGAATAAACTTTTCTATTCCACGGCTAAACTCCAGACAATCACCACTTTTTTATCTTCCTACTCCTCGAGTCAATGCAATGCAATTCTGGCCAATCTATACAATTTGCGACACTCATAATAAATATATGCAGGGTATCGATATCTTTAATTGCAGTATATCAGCAGTCAAACAAGTATTTAGTTCGTTAGAGTTCCTACTTTTTATTTAAGATATACTGTATACATCTATCTTTTTGTACTTATTTTTCTTATATTATTTATAGTTATTGTAAACATTTTTTTTGTAAACTTCCTGCCCTGTAATTGGGTATTACCTATTGGGCAGTGTAAATAAATAAATAAATAAATAAATAAATAAATAAATAAATAAATAAATAAATAAATAAATAAATAAATAAATAAATAAATAAATAAATAAATAAGTAAGTAAGTAAGTAAGTAAGTAAGTAAGTAAGTAAGTAAGTAAGTAAGTAAGTAAGTAAGTAAGTAAGTAAGTAAGTAAGTAAGTAAGTAAGTAAGTAAGTAAGTAAGTAAGTAAGTAAGTAAGTAAGTAAGTAAGTAAGTAAGTAAGTAAGTAAGTAAGTAAGTAAGTAAGTAAGTAAGTAAGTAAGTAAGTAAGTAAGTAAGTAAGTAAGTAAGTAAGTAAATAAATAAATATATAAATAAATAAATAAATAAATAAATAAATAAATAAATAAATAAATAAATAAATAAATAAATAAATAAATAAATAAATAAATAAATAAATAAATAAATAAATAAATAAATAAATAAATAAATAAATAAATAAATAAATAAATAAATAAATAAATAAATAAATAAATAAATAAATAAATAAATAAATAAATAAATAAATAAATAAATAAATAAATAAATAAATAAATAAATAAATAAATAAATAAATAAATAAATAAATAAATAAATAAATAAATAAATAAATAAATAAATAAATAAATAAATAAATAAATAAATAAATAAATAAATAAATAAATAAATAAATAAATAAATAAATAAATAAATAAATAAATAAATAAATAAATAAATAAATAAATAAATAAATAAATAAATAAATAAATAAATAAATAAATAAATAAATAAATAAATAAATAAATAAATAAATAAATAAATAAATAAATAAATAAATAAATAAATAAATAAATAAATAAATAAATAAATAAATAAATAAATAAATAAATAAATAAATAAATAAATAAATAAATAAATAAATAAATAAATAAATAAATAAATAAATAAATAAATAAATAAATAAATAATCAAATAAATAAATAAATAAATAAATAAATAAATAAATAAATAAATAAATAAATAAATAAATAAATAAATAAATAAATAAATAAATAAATAAATAAATAAATAAATAAATAAATAAATAAATAAATAAATAAATAAATAAATAAATAAATAAATAAATAAATAAATAAATAAATAAATAAATAAATAAATAAATAAATAAATAAATAAATAAATAAATAAATAAATAAATAAATAAATAAATAAATAAATAAATAAATAAATAAATAAATAAATAAATAAATAAATAAATAAATAAATAAATAAATAAATAAATAAATAAATAAATAAATAAATAAATAAATAAATAAATAAATAAATAAATAAATAAATAAATAAATAAATAAATAAATAAATAAATAAATAAATAAATAAATAAATAAATAAATAAATAAATAAATAAATAAATAAATAAATAAATAAATAAATAAATAAATAAATAAATAAATAAATAAATAAATAAATAAATAAATAAATAAATAAATAAATAAATAAATAAATAAATAAATAAATAAATAAATAAATAAATAAATAAATAAATAAATAAATAAATAAATAAATAAATAAATAAATAAATAAATAAATAAATAAATAAATAAATAAATAAATAAATAAATAAATAAATAAATAAATAAATAAATAAATAAATAAATAAATAAATAAATAAATAAATAAATAAATAAATAAATAAATAAATAAATAAATAAATAAATAAATAAATATGGTGAGGTCAGGCCTTCTGTAGAAAATAAAATATACCGAAGGACCACTCGAGATAGCTCGAGAAAAACGTGTGGGAGTTAAGAGGGACTGTATCTTTCCACAGGGCTCCGACAGGGAAAAAAGAGCCTAAAAACTTAAACGAACTTACCCTTAGATGTCTTTTGTAGCTACTTGGCTGGCCAGCCCGATTATACGCGAAGTACCAGACTCTCCATTGTTCTATAGTTCAAAATGTTCCAAACACTAATATCTAATAAACTAAAGCGTAAAATTAATAGTTTCCACAATTTTAATATAAAATAATAGCGGTGCGGTGACTTTAGTTGCACGTGGCGCGTGGTTGAGTTGTTCTCGCAGACAATCGGCGTTTTCGTCTGCTAGGCCGAATTTAGCCGCTTATCTCAAATCCTTCATTGCTGGAAGAAGCGCGCGAAGTTTACATTTAAAATATGGAAAGATATAGCGTAAAGTAAATCAAAATAATATTCTAAAAACGCTTGTAAGCGTAGAAAATGTAACCCAAAAATATTTAAAAACTAAGAGATATAGCTTCTCTAATTTTAAGTGAAAATTAGAGAATATAATTATTTACAAAAATAAAAACAAGTTGGGAAACTTGTTCATTCGGCCCACCAAAATGAGCATCATTTTTCGGTAGGTGAATCTGAATCAATTGGAAGGGGGCAAAGCTTGACTAAAGGTCGTTTAAAGATACCGGACGCGGTACGAACATTTGCCACCCTAGCGTGCCCATCAGGCCCTTTAAAAATTTCAATAATGCGACCTACCCGCCATTGAAGGGGCGGTGATAACTCGTCTTTGATAAGAACGAGGGTACCTATTTTTGGCTCTGCGCATGGTTCCAACCATTTATTTCGTACTTGAAGGGTATGTAAAAATTCTTGGCTCCAACGACGCCAAAAATCGGCTTGTATTCGTTGGACCAAGTTCCATCGCGATAACCGATTCTCAGGTTTACTTGAAAAATCTTCATCAGGAACAGAAACTAAAGGTCCATGTGTTAAAAAATGTCCCGGTGTTAAAACCTGTAGATCGTTACAGTCGGTAGATTGCGGGGTCAAGGGGCGAGAATTTAAAATCGCCTCAATTTGACAAAGAACCGTGTACAACTCCTCATAACTTAGAATTTGCGAGCCAATGGTACGAATTAAGTGAGTTTTTACTGATTTTATCCCTGACTCCCAAAGACCGCCGAAGTGGGGAGCTGATGGAGGGATAAAATTCCAGGCGATAGCTTGTTGCGTGCAAGCATTTCTTGCAAGATCAAGCAATTCTTTGCTTGATTTAACAAAATTTGTGCCATTGTCTGAAAAAAGAGTTTTTATGTAACCTCTTCGGGCAACAAAGCGACGTAGCGCAGCTAAAAAAGCGTCCGAAGTTAGATCTGACACTAACTCGAGATGTAAAGCTTTAGTATTTAGACAAATAAAAAGGCAGATATATGCTTTTTGTGTTTTTACACCTCTGTGTTTACTGAGAGTGATAGGTATAGCACCACTAAAATCTACTCCACTAAAAGTAAAAGGCTTTTGTGGAATCAAGCGGTAGGACGGAATTTGTCCCATGATTTGCTCATAAGAATGCGGTTTGACGCGAAAGCAACGAACACATTTGGATAAAACCGTTTTAATTAAGCGTTTGGCAGATAAAATCCAAAAAATTTGACTAATGAGATATTGGACTGTTTGCACTCCGACATGCAAATATTTTTTGTGCATATATTCAATAAAAATATAAGAAAGTCTACTTTCCTTGGGTAAAAGAAGAGGATGTTTTTGTCCGTAAGAAATAGTCATGGCTTGTTGAATGCGTCCTCCAACTCTTATAAGACCATCCTGGTCTAAAAAGGGATTCAATTTTTGTATGGGTTTTATGCATTTTTTCTGGTTTTGAAGGTTAAGAATTACTTCAGAAAAGTATTTTTGTTGTTCGTGCTTAGCCAAACATTTTAAAGCGTTAAAGAGATCGATATAATCTATATTTGTCTTTTTTCTGACGTCTGCGGATAGTCTACAATTATTTATGAATCGTAAACTGCGGGCTAAAAGTAGTTGAATAGCGTAAAAATCGGATTTATTATTTAAAAGCGAATCTAAAAAATTTTCCGTTGTTCGGTCACAAGAAATCAGAGCAACATTTTTTCGTTCCTCAGTCTCTAAACTGTCATTTATTTTGACTTGCGGGGTTTTTGTTGGCCATTTATCGAAAGATTCTTGTAAAAAACTAGGGGCGGCCCACCATAGGGGATGATTTAAAAGCTCACTCGGCGAGCAGCCGCGGCTGGCTACATCGGCACTATTGAGAAATGTGGGGGTATATAACCAACATTCTGGATTAATATTATCTTGGATAAGACTAACACGATTTGCGACAAAAGTTTTCCATTTACTTGGATGGGATTTTATCCAGTGTAAAACAACCATTGCGTCCGAAAAAGCGTAAATATTATTTATTGTGAACCTTTTTATGAATATATCATATGTGTATTTTAAGACCTCAGATAAAAGAGTAGCGGCTAGAAGTTCTATTCTCGGAATACTAACAAATTTTTTAAGTGGAGCGATGCGACTTTTCGCAAGAACAAAATATATGTGATATTTAGCGTTTCGTAAGACACGTAAGTATATTACGCATGCGTACCCTCGTTCACTCGCATCACAAAAACCACAGAGATCGATGGATTCGGCGTTGGTGATGTCAATGTGGCGGGGTAAACTAAATTTTTCTAAAACTTGAAATTCAGATTGATAGAGTGTCCACTGACGAACTATTTCTAAAGTAGGCGTGGCGTCCCAGGAAATACCAAGTAACCAAATTTGTTGAATCAAATATTTTAAAGTGAATGTTACTGGGGTAAGATAACCATGGGGGTCATAGCAGCGTGCTAAAAAAGAGAGAAGCGTCCTTTTTGTACAGCTTTGCTGATTAGGTAATATGTTAAATCGAAACTCGTCGTATGAAGGATGCCAGCACAGGCCTAAGACCTTAGTGACGTCATCCGAATCGAGAGATAAAACTGCGGGGTTGACTAAGGAGGGATCTAAATGAGAGATCACTTCTGAGCGATTGCTAGACCATTTGTGTAATTTCAAGCCAGCGTTTCCTAACAATTCCGTAAGCTCATGCTGCAAATTTAACGCCTCTTGAACCGTTTTACATGAAGTAGTGACGTCATCAATATAGGTATCGTTAAGTATAACTTTAGCAGCGTGAGGGTAGTTATCATATTCGGACTCAGCTAAGTGCTGAAGGGTGCGTAAAGCGAGATATGGTGAACAGTTCACTCCGTAAGTGACAGTTCGTAGTTTAAAAACGGAAACTTTTTCATTAGGGTTAAACCGCCAAAATATTTTTTGGTATTTTTGATGATCAGGGTTGATATTTATACCCCGATACATTTTTTGAATATCGCAGGTGAGCGTCACAGGGTTAAGGCGAAAATGTAATAATATTTGAATAATATCTTTTTGTAGTTTCGGACCCGATAATAACACTTGATTAAGCGAAATATGCGTAAAAGGGTCAGTAATACTCGCATTAAAAACTACCCTTGTCTTAGTAGTGATAGCTTCATTTTTAACAACAGCGAAATGTGGAATAAAATAGCTGTCTGAATCGTCTTCTTTTTCTGAGTCATAGTCCATATGACCCAATTCCAAATATTCATTCATAAATTTAGAATATTCACAATACAAGTTTTTATCGCGAAGTAGTTTTTTTTCTAAAGATAAGAAACGATTTAGCGCGACTTGTTTTATTCCAGGAAACTGTGGTGGATTGTCAAATGTGCGAAAGGGAAGGGATACTGTGTACCGGCCGTCTTGATTACGCGACACGCTCTGTTTAAAATAATTTTCACAAATTTCATCCTCTGGTTTCAAATGAGTTTTTTGGGGGACGCAGTCGGTTTCCCAAAATTTTGAAATTAATTGCGAAAGCGAGTCATTTTCATTTTGACAAAAAAGAGCATTAATTGGCGGGGTAGAAATTAAGGGTTGATTTATTTGTCCCATCAAAATATAGCCGAAAATAGTTCCCATAGCAAAGGGATGATTTGGATCATCGCTAGCGATTTTTTCACCCTGTATAATTAGTGGAAATAGATCCATACCAATTAGTAAATTTATAGGCGAAGGGTTGTAAAAAGTGGGATCTGCTAAGGGTAAATTTTTTATAAAATGCCAATTTTCTGTATTTATTTTTACTGACGGTAAATCAGTACAAACCTTTTGCAAAATAATCGCTTGCGTAGACACAAAAATATCTGGTTTTTGAAAATTACAAATTTTAATAAAAATCGATCCTAGATCAGAAGTAAGAGAGTTGCCTCCAACCCCCTGTATATTTGAACATAAGGGTTGTCTGGGAAGGCCCAATTGTTGCGCTAATTTTTGAGAACAGAAAGTGTTTTGCGAACCGCTGTCTAAAACGGCTCTAACTGTTTGAAAGTTACCGCGGACATCTTGAATTTTTACTAGGATAGTTGACAATAAAACTTGCGATTGCGCAGAAATAAAACCACAATGCGTGGGGTTAGAACCTGAAGGAGTTGCGATTGGTACTTGTGAATTAGAAGACGTCGAAGTAAAATTGTTATTATTTTGAGTAGAGTAATTTTGAAGCGGACACCCAGTAGCCGGGGATCTAAAACTTTGCTGACTGGCCAAGTAACCACGTGGTGAACTACTTGGAGATGCGTTGGAAGACATATTAGAGAGATTTTGTGAGAAATTCACGTTAGCATCAAAATGTGATCTATTTTGATTTTGAGAATTAGCGCAATTATAATTTCGCTCAAAATGAATTAATGAGTGGTGTCTTTGATTACCAGGGCAATAGCGACATGAGCGTAGACTTTGACAAGAATTTGTTAAATGTATTGAGCTTAAACAATTTAAACATAGTTTTTTATTTTTAGCGTAAGAATAGCGTTCGTAGGGAGATTTACCTTTAAATGCGTTACATAAATATATTGAATGTGTGTTAGAATCACAAAAAGCGCATCTATTTTTAGAATGAGTATTTTCCGTACCAAGTAGCGTTTTTGTATAATAAGGCGAGGCGTTATTTTTATAAAACTGTTTATTATTTTTAAATCTATTTTTAGATTGTAGCGAATAAAGCGAATTACATTGACTTTCAAGGAAATTATAAATTTCTTGATATTTGGGCATTTCATTAGACCTAGAATTAGCTAGTTCAAAGCGCGAAAGTAGTACCTCAGGCAATTTATCTAGTAAAATGTTGGCGAGCGGAAAACACCATTGATCAGTGTCGTAATTTAGAGTTTTTAAAGCCTCAATGTTTTCTGAAAAAACATCAAGCAGCGTGCGCAGCGTTTCTGGATTGTCGTCTTTGAGAGCGGGAAAATTATACACGGAGCGCCAATAAGTTTGAGCCGATAAGCGGGGGTTGTGATAGCGTTTTAGAAGCGTATTGTAAGTGATTATATAATTAGCGTCGGTTATTTGTAAGTGTTTAACTACGTTTAAAGGCGGTCCTTTTAGGTAGGACAGTAACAAATTAAATTTAGCGTTTGTAGGAATACTAGGATTATTGTGTACAGAACTATTGTACATATCTAGAAAGGTTGGAAACTTAGTGATGTCGCCATGAAATTCGACAATGCGCAGTCTTGGCATTAAAGACGCCATAAAGCGGTCTGGATCAGAAGAATTTGAAACTTGCGTTAAGTTTTGAGGTTGAGGAGCTTCAATTTTCACCTCAAATAGTTGTTTTTGAATTCTTTTAATATCATAGAAGCTGTAGTCAAACTCAGTAAGGCGTTCATTTTCTTCTCCGGACTTGCCGAATAAGCCTCTATTATTTGATTTTGATAAATAAAAAATGTTTCTTTCATTTCATCAAGGTCGATAAGTCGAACCTGTAAACACGGTTTTTTTGTATCATCCGTTAGGCAAGCATTAGCTAAGTTATGAAGAGTATTAATGCGATTATGTTGCACATTACGGAGTGCTTCTAACTTCTTAAGTTGCGTACTCATTGTAATGTTTTTAAAAAACTCCGTTAAAACAGGTGAACGATTAGTTTCCGAAATTTTTAATATTTAAAAATTAAAAGCGTTTAAAAAGAAAAGAGAATAGGCGATAAAAAATGTAAACAAGTCTCATTTACCTCTTAATATCTTTGTGTTGGAAACTTTTCCTACGTGCATTCGACGCCAAGCCAAAAAGAGGTAGGAAATGCGCGAAAACAATGCGCGTTCGGTACTTTTTTACTTGTTATTTTTACTGCGAGCACAGCAAAAAGAGCAAGGTCAGCGTATTTATTAAAAATTTTATTTTTAACAAAATGCGATTTAGACTTTAATTTTTCCCGGGGTCCTGTTATCCGGCTCGAAGGACCAAATGGTGAGGTCAGGCCTTCTGTAGAAAATAAAATATACCGAAGGACCACTCGAGATAGCTCGAGAAAAACGTGTGGGAGTTAAGAGGGACTGTATCTTTCCACAGGGCTCCGACAGGGAAAAAAGAGCCTAAAAACTTAAATACTAAAAAATAGCGTAGCAATGAAAAATTCTCAAGAAACGACTTACCCTTAGATGTCTTTTGTAGCTACTTGGCTGGCCAGCCCGATTATACGCGAAGTACCAGACTCTCCATTGTTCTATAGTTCAAAATGTTCCAAACACTAATATCTAATAAACTAAAGCGTAAAATTAATAGTTTCCACAATTTTAATATAAAATAATAGCGGTGCGGTGACTTTAGTTGCACGTGGCGCGTGGTTGAGTTGTTCTCGCAGACAATCGGCGTTTTCGTCTGCTAGGCCGAATTTAGCCGCTTATCTCAAATCCTTCATTGCTGGAAGAAGCGCGCGAAGTTTACATTTAAAATATGGAAAGATATAGCGTAAAGTAAATCAAAATAATATTCTAAAAACGCTTGTAAGCGTAGAAAATGTAACCCAAAAATATTTAAAAACTAAGAGATATAGCTTCTCTAATTTTAAGTGAAAATTAGAGAATATAATTATTTACAAAAATAAAAACAAGTTGGGAAACTTGTTCAAAATAAATAAATAAATAAATAAATAAATAAATAAATAAATAAATAAATAAATAAATAAATAAATAAATAAATAAATAAATAAATAAATAAATAAATAAATAAATAAATAAATAAATAAATAAATAAATAAATAAATAAATAAATAAATAAATAAATAAATAAATAAATAAATAAATAAATAAATAAATAAATAAATAAATAAATAAATAAATAAATAAATAAATAAATAAATAAATAAATAAATAAATAAATAAATAAATAAATAAATAAATAAATAAATAAATAAATAAATAAATAAATAAATAAATAAATAAATAAATAAATAAATAAATAAATAAATAAATAAATAAATAAATAAATAAATAAATAAATAAATAAATAAATAAATAAATAAATAAATAAATAAATAAATAAATAAATAAATAAATAAATAAATAAATAAATAAATAAATAAATAAATAAATAAATAAATAAATAAATAAATAAATAAATAAATAAATAAATAAATAAATAAATAAATAAATAAATAAATAAATAAATAAATAAATAAATAAATAAATAAATAAATAAATAAATAAATAAATAAATAAATAAATAAATAAATAAATAAATAAATAAATAAATAAATAAATAAATAAATAAATAAATAAATAAATAAATAAATAAATAAATAAATAAATAAATAAATAAATAAATAAATAAATAAATAAATAAATAAATAAATAAATAAATAAATAAATAAATAAATAAATAAATAAATAAATAATGTGATACTCAAAATCCACTTATAGAGTAAATAGCTAACCGGGTGTATTGGAATATTACGTGTATGGAATCTGGCTGGTTTATAACCTGAAGAAAGTCCTCCTAAACTAACTGATATTGTTTAATGAAAAGGTATGTATTGTATTGGTACCTACCACTAAAGATCATAGATTACTGAAATTGTGGTCAGTAGATAGTTTTTGGTCCTGCCAAAAACGGCCGACGATTAACGCCATTTGACACTCTTGACAAAAAACTGGGTGATTGATCCTAGTATGAATGAAAAAAATTCCCAGTATAAAAAAAGGGCCACCTACCGGTCTCAATAGAAGACGAAACATCCCAAAGGTAAATAGTGTTTCTGCCTTATGCCTTAACCCACGAATTCTAAGTATTAGTAGATTGAGGGATACGAACAGCCATTGAGTTGTATAAGGCCCTGAAAGGGCCTTAGAGACAAAAAGGCATTTCATCAAAGGCATTTTTTGTTGACCCTATCTAATTTGGTTTCTTTCTATTTCGCAGGATGGCAGTTAAAATCAAAGACGAAGGAAGTGTTTTAGCGCCTTTAATGTTTTTACTTTTTATTAATGACTTACCTGAACATATCACTAAGGGCTTAGTTTTTCAATACGACGACACTACTATAGTTATATCAGGTAAATGCAGTATCGCGGTTTTTCAAGATATTAAAATAATGCTTTCAGAACTAACAGAGTGGTGCAAGAAAAACAATATAATGATCAATTGCAGTAAAACCGTATGTCTTGAAATTACAACAATCAGACAACCAACCCTGAACTGGTCTTTTGATTTTAATGGCCATATTGTTAAAACTGAGAAAACTGCAAAATTTCTTGGTGTTATAATCGATTGTCAACTGAATTGGAGCCAGGATATTGACTCAGTGTGCTCTAAACTTAACAAAAACTTTTATATGATGAGCTCCTTAAAAAATTCTCTCACTAAAAATGCCTTACTCGGCGTCTACTACGCTCTAGCTTTTTCGACGATATCGTACAAGATTGTTGTGTGGGGTCAGGCTAGCGATGTTACGAGGGTTCTTATCGCTCAGAAAAGAATCCTTCATCTGATGTTTGATCTAACCTATAATTCCAGTTGCAGAGAAATCTTTAAAAAGCATAAAATACTAACTGTGATATCAATTTATTTACTTAATATTTTAACATATATTCATAAAAATAAATCAAATTTTGCAATTAATGGAACCTATCATCAATATGCCACCAGAAATCGAAACAACTTTTGTATTCAAAGACATAATCATGAGTATTTTAAGAGCTCACCAATTTTTGCTGGTCTGCGCCTATATAATCCTCTTCCAGAGGAGCTAAAAAGTCTGTCCAGTAAAAAATTTAAATCCCAGTTAAAAACATTTTTGAGCAATAATGCATTTTATTCTATAACAGAGTTCCTAGAAGCTATTGGCTAATATACCGAACGTTTTCGGTTGTGGTCCCTCGGTCGTTTTATTATTTTATTATTTTAGTTTTTTTTTAGTGTTTTTTGTGATTTTATAAGTCATATTATTGTTTGTTTTAAGTCATTTTAAATAGTGATTTTTTTAAATATTTTTTTTACTTAGTATTTTTTTTAATGTACTACTTTTTGACTTGTTCCTTTCTACTGTATTGTGGTGCTCGGAATGAAATAAATATCTATCTATCTATGTGCACGTATTTCTTATACCATAAAAAAATAGATAGAAATTATTGAAGTTTGAAATGGACTAATTCTTGCAAGTTAATAACACCCCAGATAATATAATGGGTACTTTTATCTCTTTTATACTGACAGCATAACTGCGAAAGAAAAGCAGCTGGCTAGTTTTAATCCACATGCCATGTTTTGAAATGATTCAACCTGCTTGTCGCTTTTTACAGGGAAAACTGATGATCTGTGATGTACAATGTTGTCCAACTACGGAATTGAATTTCTATGAGTTTGGTCCGCGAATTTTGCAAAAATAAATCTTAAAAACGTTGAAAACCAAGTAACTATTTGAGTTCAACCATAGTGCGAAATTGTTTTTTGTGAAAACGAAGAAAACAAATCACTGAGAAAACAACATTTTATGAGCAAGTCGTCTTGGCGGATAGTTTTTGGTAAAAAACGACAAAGTTCAGTGGCGTAACGATAGATAGTTTTTTCTACGACCGTGCGATTTTACCCTCACACCTTTTAACTCAGAAAGTGTCCCTTTCCCGCTCATAAAGATTATTTTTAAGTCCTGTAATGTGGTGCGTTCTAGGACAACTGGGCGCCACCAACTGTGCGCGGCCAACTCGGCGCCGCCAACTAGGCGGCGGGTCATCATAGCGCAGAGTCAACTCGGCGCCGACAACTGGGCGCCGGACTAAAATATTTTTTTCGATAGAATGTGCAGATGAAAAACAAAATAAATATTATATTATTATTTATGCAAAAACATAGTTCAAAAATCCTTTATGTAATTTTCTTAAAATTTGGTTTTGTTAAATAAAGTTAAATCCGTTAAGTCGAGTGTTGAAATTTGGTAGGTGTACAGTTCTGGTAACCTGGTAACATAAAATTTACGTTTTTGATTATAATAATGGCGGATTTCTTTATTTTTAAACCGGCTTGTCTCAAACTTGTAAGTTTGCAGTGCTTGGGATCATTTAAAACAGTTTTATCCTTAAACATAAAAAAATTAAAATGGCCGTTCCAAAATGGCGCACTTTCTTATTTGACAATGTCGTCGTGATGTCTATGTGTGTGTGTGTAATGTGTGTTTCTATCCGTAACATGATATCTTCTAAACCGTCAAACCGATTTTTATAAAATTTTCGAGTAAGATAGTGTTTGACACTCTAACTAGCTGATTAGATTTTGGCCAAAATCCATTAATGCTAAGGACAGTTTTTTGACATTTAGAAAAATTAAAAATTGCTAACTTTTTAACGGACCAGCGCATCAATATGCGGTTTTCACAGTATAGTAAATAGACAGACAATAATTTGTGTTATAACCAAAAACTTTGTAGGGGTTTTAGTTTCTGAGATATTTACAAAAAACTGTTTTCAAGGCTGATATCTTGGCTTCACTTGAAGTTTTATTATAGGCTAACTAGGAAGGTATCCGATCCGTTATGGATCCATTTATTTTGTTCTACCTCTTGCCGTTGCCGCGATATGGCAGAATTAAATTCAAATATTTAGGAAGTTGTATGGGGGATGGGCCGTCAAGATTGATTTTTATTTTATTTTTATTATTAGGAGGCAACTTAAATTGCAAAAAAATACCTAAAAAATGCAGTCTAAGCTCGATTTTGCCAATTAACTTAATAGTTCGGGGCCTAAGCCGGAAATTTTGGGGCTTGTCTGCATTTCTGCATTTTCGCGTACCGTGATAAATTTGGCACAGAGGTAGCAGACACCTAGGAATGCCATTCTAGAAGTGGTGCTCCGATGGAACCCAGTGCATGGCCAAGATACAGTGGCGTACTTGAGATGGGAAAGGAAAAATTGATAAATTAAATATAAAACTAGTTTTGCGTACACTTTTTGTTTCTTTAAGCTTATAGCTATGTAACTTATAAATTGAAAAAAAAAATCTATTAAAATTAAACGTCGGAAATAAGGTTTTTATTGAGGGGAGAGGGAGCAAATGGTAGGAGGCAAAATTGTTCAAATCTTATTCCGTCTAAAGTGGTCGTGTGGGGTATCGATTTCTAAGTAATAATAAATAATAAAAGTATCTTAAACTGCATAACCGGTATGACCCAAAATTTGAGACTACTACTTTTTACATGATTTTTTTAATATCACCTTGTATCTTTCAGCATTTTACGAAATTACACAAACATTAATATTTGTGTCATCGCATGTTATAAGCCGACAAATTGTGCCAAGTTTTATTGCAAAATTCTTATTAACGCAGTAGCTAAAATAAATAATGTAAAAAACAGTAAAAATGACAGGAAAGTTGTTGTCGCCCAGTATATACATTCAGAAAAAGGTAATAATGTAGTGCTTATCACAGAAATATAGTACGATAAATGGTTTATAAAGGAAAGTATAGTGTTTGCAATGAGATGTTTATTTGACATATCTAGAGTTATTTGAATTTTCAGCACTAAAATAAAAAATTATGAAAAAGCTTTATTGTCTAGCTACTTTTTAACACTCTGTACAAAAGTTTTTATTTAAGATATGAAAGTTCGGTTCGGTTCGGTTTGGTTCGGTTCGAATCGATCACAGATACACAGATTTAATAGCCAATACATATAACGAAGCAACAATATCAATCAAAATCTACGAAGGAACCAAGCCAATCCACATAAGAAGAGGTAGAGGTGTCAGACAGGGTGATACAACTATTTAACCAGGCCCTAGAAGATGTTTTTAAAAACTTAGATTGGGAATAAATGGGCATCAAAGTAAACGGACAATACTTAAACCACCTAAGATATGGTGATGATATCGCCTTAATAACAGATAAGAAAGAAGAACTGATAAAAATGCTGGAAGAACTGGATACAGCAGCTAAAAATATAGGCTTGAGTATGAACTACACTAAAACTAAAATCATAACAAACACAGATGAAAATATCACGATCAGAATAAACCAGGAGAAAATAGAACAAGTAGAGGAATACCTGGGACAAATTATTAAACTAAAAAAAGAAAACCAAACAGCTGAAATCAAGAGACGTGTAAGATTGGCCTGGGCAGCATTCGGTAAATTAAGCTATATACTAAAAAATAAAAAATTTCTTCAGTAACTCAAAACGAAAGTGTATAACCAATGTATCCTTCCTGTCCTTACCTATGGATCCCAGACCTGGATAGAAACAAAATCAAACATGGATAAGGTAACAAAAACCCAAAGATGAATGGAAAGGCAAATGTTACATGAAAAGCTAACAGATAGAAAAAGGAATGATTGGATGAGAAATGAAACAAAAGTAAGGGATATCAGAGGAGAAGTAGCAAAATTAAAATGGAAATTTGCCAGTCATAATATCGACAGAAAGATGATCGATGGAACAAATGTATTGTAAACTTGAGACCTTGGGAAAATAAAAGAACTAGGGGAAGGCCACAAATGAGATGAGCGGACAATTTGAAGAAACATGCGGGAGCTAGATGGATGAAGACGGCGACAGACAAGGAAGAGTGGAAGATATTGGGGGAGGACTATATCCAAAGATGGATCGAAGAAGGCTAAATAGATAGATAGATAGATAGATAGAAGAGTATGCAGGGCAGGGAAGAAGGGAGGAGGTGGGGGTGGGACTCGATAAACAGTCAGTGGCGTATATAGAAAAAAGTTTCGGGGGGGGCGAGACAGTTTCGGGGGGGCCGAGACAGTTTCGGGGGGGCCCGAGACCTCATGACGCTGTATTTTATGCTATTTTATGATTGTATTCATGAAATATGTGGAAAATATCTAAAAAATGTTAGCGGGGGGGCGCCCCCCCCCCTTATAAACGCCACTGTATACAGTTACCTCCACGCGGTTAGTTCTGGGTTGAAAAAGCGATGAATAAATGTTTTATATCCATTAATAATGATTATATTATATCATCTCTTTTCCAAGTGAAAAACTGTATACGTATTTAGGGGAAAGTGCTCAGGGGCGCGGTCAAATATTATAATAATTGTGATTTTTTTTAGTGTTCGTGTTCCTTAGACACATAAGATACATTTTATAACTATTACAGCCCCTTACTTTAAATTTGAAATTTTGAAATATTTAGGGGTTGGGGGGCGCGGCCAAATTTATTATTTTTTAGGAAAACAAAAAATCATTTATTTTCTTGGCGGATTTTACATATTTTTAGAACTGTGACAAGATCAATTTAAAAAAAAAAATTTTTCGACCCAACTTACTGGCCATCTAAGCGCGTTGTTCGGCCATCTGCAATTACATGCGGCAAAGTAATATTTTTGCACTTGTTAAATTTACTATTTTCTACTAGGATGTGGAAAACTTCACTTTTCTGCGCGCAAGAAGTTAGTTTTTAGGGAGAAACTGACACAATAATTAAATAGTCTGCTATAATTTTTAATAAAATAAAGAGAAATTATATAATATGTGTTTAAATCATTTTGCGAAAAGATGATTTTGCATATTGGGTGTACCGGACCCGCACCACTTGGAGACCTTAGCAACGCGGTAATAAGACAACTTCAATATTTGTTTACATTTTAATTTCGTCTAATTTGATATGTTTATTTATAAATTACATTAAATTTTTTGAAAAAAAAAGGTACTCATAGGTAAAATATTGTACCTAACACAGGCGGAAAGTGTCTTTACAACCCTTGAAGGCTTGACCGAACTCCGCTTCGCGTCGTGCGGTAGAGTAATTACTTTACCGCACGCCATTCGATAAAGGTACATAAGGAACATCCAATTTACAAAAACTATAAATTTGAGCGCCTGTCAAATAAAGTAAGCATCAGGAATAAAGTTAAGATGCAATTTAAAAGTAAAAATTTCGCGAATTCGAACACAATTTCTTTTATATTCCTTAATCAATTATTAATGGTCTAAAAGGGTGGGGAAAAATATAATGAGACACCCTGTACAGTGTAAAAATTTTACTCAACAAGTGTGGAAGGTGATACTTTACCGCACGTCACGGCAGTTGGACGTGGTAAAGTAATTACTTTACCGCACGCGAGTAGGTAAATTATTTTATGCACCGTAATGTCAAAAGAAGTTGATCTCATAAACTTTTGTGCACCGCAATATTAAAACAAGTTTATTGCATAAGTTTACTTACATTCCATTGTAGAAGTAACTAAATGCAAATCACTGTAATAAAATTATATCTCACGCTCTTAGCTAAACAATTCTTTATAACGTTTTCGGAAAGTTATTTTTCCACACACGACTGCTTGACCGAACTTCTTAGGCGCAACATGCCGTCAACGGCTTAAGGAGAAAACCAAATACGTAATATATATGAAAAAAACCTTAAATTGTATTTCTCCCCTTTGGTGCACTAAAGGCGTAAGTTCCCTTTCATTACACACGCAACTGACGTCCTTATTTTTTGGTACAATAAGTGCGAAGGCTACGTGTGTAATGAATGTGACTTACGCCCTTAGTGTACCAAAGGGGAGATTTCTTTGTATTAAATTTTGTCAAGTTGGGGTTTTCAGTGATTTTTCTGACTATAACTTTGTTGCTACGGGAAGGTTTCTTTCCGAATTGCTGCGGAAAAGTGCAATTTTTCGCACGCAAAATGCATGATGATACAAAACAATATTATTTATTAATTTTTCAGAGAGATATTTACTAGAAGCAGTAGTTTATTTTTCACGCCTGTAGAAAAATAATATACCTATCTCCCTACCATGTTCGGCCATTTACAAATGCCTACGTATTTTATTATTTTCTTCTCGCATGCAAAAAATACCTACTTTGGGAACTGTTTTAAGATAAGTTTGGTGCGAAAGGTAGAATTTTTTACACTGTTATTAGATTTTATAGAAAATCTTCAAATTAATTGTTTGAGTTTGAGAGTATCTGTAGCGTAATATAAAATTTTGAATCTAATAATTACATCAAATTTAATTCTATAAACTTTTTTATATTCTTTATGGAATTTTCAAAACATAATTAAAAAACTATTCTTCAAGGGAATAGCCATAGCCTAGTGCGGCGCTGATTCGTAAGGCGTGTCCATGGGCTGGCCGTTTTCGTGTACGTGTAAAGAACACACTTATGCAATTTTCGTATTGTCATCCTTTAATGTGATACTCAAAATCTACTTATAGAGTAAATAGCTAACCGGGTGTATTGGAATATTACGTATATGGAATCTGGCTCGTTTATAACCTGAAGGAAGTCTTCCTAAACTAACTGATATTGTTAAATGAAAAGGTATGTATTGTATTGGTACCTACCACTAAAGATCATAGATTACTGAAATTGTGCTCAGTAGATAGTTTTTGGTCCTGCCAAAAACGGCCGACGATTAACGCCATTTGACACTTTTGACAAAATCTTGACAAAAAACTGGGTGATTGATCCTAGTATGAATGAAAAAAATTCCCAGTATAAAAAAAGGGCCACCTACCGGTCTCAATAGAAGACGAAACATTCCAAAGTTAAAATAGTGTTTCTGCCTTATGCCATAACCCACGAATTCTAAGTATTAGTAGATTGAGGGATACGAACAGCCATTGAGTTGTATAAGGCCCTGAAAGGGCCTTAGAGACCGAAAGGCATTTCATGAAAGGCATTTTTTGTTGACCCTATCTAATTTGGTTTCTATGTGCACGTATTTCTTATACCATAAAAAAATAGATAGAAATTATTGAAGTTTGAAATGGACTAATTCTTGCAAGTGAATAACACCCCAGATAATATAATGGGTACTTTTATCTCTTTTATACTGACAGCATAACTGCGAAAGAAAAGCAGCTGGCTAGTTTTAATCCACACGCCATATTTTGAAATGATTCAACCTGCTTGTCGCTTTTTACAGGGAAAACTGATGATCTGTGATGGACAATGTTGTCTAACTACGGAATTGAATTTCTTTAAGTTTGGTGCGCGAATTTTGCAAAAAGAAATCTTAAAAACGTTGAAAATCAAGTAACTATTTGAGTTTAACCATAGTGCGAAATTGTTTTTTGTGAAAACGAAGAAAACAAATCACTGAGAAAACAACATTTTATGAGCAAGCCGTCTTGGCGGATAGTTTTTGGTAAAAACGACAAAGTTCAGTGGCGTAACGATAGATAGTTTTTTCTACGACCGTGCGATTTTACCCTCACACCTTTTGACTCAGAAAGTGTCCCTTTCCCGCTCATAAAGATTATTTTTAAGTCCTGTAATGTGGTGCGTTCTAGGACAACTAGGCGCCACCAACTGTGCGCGGCCAACTCGGCGCCGCCAACTAGGCGGCGGGTCATCTTAGCGCAGAGCCAACTCGGCGCCGACAACTGGGCGCCGGACTAAAATATTTTTTCGATAGAATGTGCAGACGAAAAACAAAATAATATTATATTATTATTTATGCAAAAACATAGTTCAAAAATCCTTTATGTAATTTTCTTAAAATTTGGTTTTGTTAATTAAAGTTAAATCCGTTAAGTCGAGTGTTGAAATTTGGTAGGTGTACAGTTCTGGTAACCTGGTAACATAAAATTTACGTTTTTGATTATAATAATGGCGAATTTCTTTATTTTTAAACCGGCTTGTCTCAAACTTGTAAGTTTGCAGTGCTTGGGATCACTTAAAACAGTTTTATCCTTAAACATAAAAAAATTAAAATGGCCGTTCCAAAATGGCGCACTTTCTTATTTGACAATGTCGTCGTGATGTCTATGTGTGTGTGTGTGTGTGTTTCTATCCGTAACATGATATCTTCTAAACCGTCAAACCGATTTTTATAAAATTTTCGAGTAAGATAGTGTTCGACACTCTAACTGGCTGATTAGATTTTGGCCAAAATCCATTAATGCTAAGGACAGTTTTTTGACATTTAGAAAAATTAAAAATTGCTAACTTTTTAACGGTCCAGCGCATCAATATGCGGTTTTCACAGTATAGTAAATAGACAGACAATAATTTGTGTTATAACCAAAAACTTTGTAGGGGTTTTAGTTTCTGAGATATTTACAAAAAACTGTTTTCAAGGCTGATATCTTGGCTTCACTTGAAGTTTTATTATAAGCTAACTAGGAAGGTATCCAATCCGTTATGGATCCATTTATTTTGTTCTACCTCTTGCCGTTGCCGCGATATGGCAGAATTAAATTCAAATATTTAGGAAGTTGTATGGGGGGTGGGCGGTCAAGATTGATTTTTATTTTATTTTTATTATTAGGAGGCAACCTAAATTGCAAAAAATTACCTAAAAAATGCAGTCCAAGCTCGATTTTGCCTATTAACTTAATACTTCGGGGCCTAAGCCGGAAATTGTGGGGCTTGTCTGCATTTTCGCGTACCGTGATAAATTTGGCACAGAGGTAGCAGACACCTAGGAATGCCATTCTAGAAGTGGTGCTCCGATGGAACCCAGTGCATGGACAAGATACAGTGGCGTACTTGAGATGGGAAAGGAAAAATTAATAAATTAAATATAAAACTAGTTTTGCGTACACTTTTTGTTTCTTTAAGCTTATGGCTATGTAACTTATAAATTGGAAAGATAATCTATTAAAATTAAACGTCGGAAATAAGGTTTTTATTGAGGGGAGAGGGAGCAAATGGTAGGAGACAAAATTGTTTAAATCTTATTCCGTCTAAAGTGGTCGTGTGGGGTATCGATTTCTAGGTAATAATAAATAATAAAAGTATCTTAAACTGCATAACCGGTATGACCCAAAATTTGAGACTACTACTTTTTACATGATTTTTTTAATATCACCTTGTATCTTTCAGAATTACACAAACATTAATATTTGTGTCATAGCATGTTATAAGCCGACAAATTGTGCCAAGTTTTATTGCAAAATTCTTATTAACGCAGTAGCTAAAATAAATAATGTAAAAAACAGTAAAAATGACAGCAAAGTTGTTGTCGCCCAGTATATACATTCAGAAAAAGGTAATAATGTAGTGCTTATCACAGAAATATAGTACGATAAATGGTTTATAAAGGAAAGTATAGTGATTGCAATGAGATGTTTATTTGACATATCTAGAGTTATTTGAATTTTCAGCACTAAAATAAAAAATGACGAAAAAGCTTTATTGTCTAGCTACTTTTTAACACTCTGTACAAAAGTTTTTATTTAAGATATGAAAGTTGTACTAGTATTCTTGTACCGTACTGACTTTGAGTTTTCCATAGTGATTTGTAACGTCGTCATAAAAAAAATACTTAAATTGATCATAAAAATGTAACTTATTTTTAAATACAGTCTGTATTTTTAACAGTTCAACAAAATTTTGATTTTCTTTTTGTGAAATATAAATAAAAGCTAAGTATCTTTTATTTGGTATATACTTTTTGAAAATATCGTTACGTCTATGAAATCCACACACCTTTCTATCTTTTTAGATTTTTTCAATTTACAATTATTAATTAAAATCCCCCATACTCCGACCCTGTATACGTCACACCAGTCCAGCAATACTTGTTCTAAGGAGAAACAATTTGTTAATGCCCACAGTAAATTTTAGCAAGTTAACTTGCATAACTAACCGCTTGGAATTTTTTTTTCTACTCAACACCCACACCATAAACTTAAAAAAAAAAGATCTTTTTTTATTTTTTGAAAGAAAATGAAACAATTTTTTTATCGCTTAAAATAAAAACGTGTATGTCCTTATAATCGATGCCAAGTTTTATTGCTTTAGCTTTACATTTAAATTTTATACAAAATTTTAATGACAGATGCAACTAAAAATATCTTTTTTGTATCTTTGCTCTGCACTGGGTTCGGGATGAGCACCGCTTCGTAAAATAATACCATAGTGTTGTATTTGAATCGTGCCAAGTTTCATTACGGTACGCAAAAATGCAGACAAAAGTGGCTTAGGCTCCGGACTATTATAACTATCATATCAGAAACATGCCCAGTTTTGGCGTAATGGCTTCAATCAAATAATGCTATTGCGAGTGGGGTTAAGACAACCCCATAGATATAACTTTTTGAAAAAGCGAAAACGGTGGAAAAATATTTATAGAAACATATTTTTAATATCTGGTCTGGCTTAGAAAATAAAAATAAAAAATTTGGTTTTTAAAAATAAATATTTTTTCATTATCTTTTTTAGTTTTCGAGATATCCATTAGAGTGTTAATACATCATATAATCTGGAAATCAATACACAAACAACAGTAAACAGATTTTTTGTTCTATCGCGGCTGGTTACTGAGATTGAAGAGACAATTTTTAGGTATGACCGAGAAGAGGAGGCCAAGATATATATTTTCTTAGTCAGGAGTCACCAAGGTTCAAAAAATATACCTTGGCAACCATCATCACCTTGATGCAGTCGAACCCTATTTTTATGCCCTATTCCGCTCTACTAATAAACGCGAATAAGGTTTTTCGTAAGGTCAAGTCTTTTATTTAGTTTTAAGTATTTTATTTTAAATATCATACACTTTATTTATTAGGTCGTTTTTTCATGTGGTTGAAGTTACCATAATTATAATTACATAATCACTTTTTGCAGTGGACCAAACAAATAATGCTCGGAAATGAAAAATCGCTATAACTCGAGTTTAACTTAATATTTTTTGCTCAAATAAAAGCCTATCGTTAAAAACAAAATTGATCTCCAAACCTAGGTTGGGTAAAGACAGTGGCGGATCTACGGTCTAAAAATTAGGGGGGCCCAAAATAAAAATAAATTATGAGCTTTTTGCAAGTATTAGATGTATTAACAAACTTTTAAAAAAGGAAGCCTTTAGGGGGGGAAGAGCATACGTCCCCCCCGGCCTTACCGTAAAGAGGCGAGAAAAATAGGCCAGTAAACATTGGATGATATTTTTTGACAGGATTGACACTTTTTAATAGCCGTTTCGAACGTCAATTTATGTCAATAGGCCGGTAAAAGATATCCAAAAAGTAAAGTTTATCAAATATTTATATAGAAAAAAGGATATATTTTTTTAAACACCTTTGTATAAGGTCGGCTCTTATTCTAGAGAAAATGTATGTGCCGAATCTAGCTCTACCGTAATAGGCCGGTAAAATAAAATCAACATTTAAACTTTTTTATTTCTTTAACAATTTAACAAATTGACACCGTATCCTAAACAGTAGGTTCTTGTTATCAAAAAATATATGCACCGATGCTTCCTTTACCGTAGTAGGCCGGTATAATAGGATCAAATTTTAATTTTCTTTGTTCTTAAAGCAAAAAAGTTGCTACAACAATTCCACACATTCTCCTAATCTCACTCTCTCAAAAAATTTGCTCGCCGATTTTGCCTTTACCGTGTTAGGCCGATAAAATAGGATCAATGACAAGTTGAAGTTGCTACAAGATTTTGATTAATCCGTCTTAAAGGTAGGTTCCTACTCTATCGAAAAAAGAGTACGGCATATCTGGCTTTAGGGGCTCACAACCAGTAAAATGGGTCCAAAGTGAAAAAATATTGATATGACCGTGTTAAAAAAATTCTAACTTAACAAGTTGAAAATGCTACAAGATTTTGATTAATCCGGTTTAAAGCTAGATTCCCACTGTATCGAAAAACATATACGGCATTTATGGCTTTAGGGGTTAACAACCAGTAAAATGAGTCCGAAATGAAAAAAAAAATGGAAATTTATATGCGTAATGTTGAAAAAAAATTATAACTTAACAAGTTGAAGTTGCTTCACGATTTTGATTAATCCGTCTTAAAGGTAGGTTCCTACTCTATCGAAAAATATATACGGCATTTCTGGCTTTAGGGGCTAATAACCAGTAAAATGAGTCCGAAATGAAAAAATATGGATATTTATATGCACCATTTCGAGAAAAAATTATAAGTTGAAGTTGCTACAAGATTTTGATTAATCCATCTTAAAGGTAGGTTCCTACTCTATCGAAGAAAGAGTACGGCATCTCTGGCTTTAGGGGCTAACAACCAGTAAAAAGGGTACAAAATGAAAAAATTTGGAAATTTATTGCACCATGTTGAAATTTTTTTTTAACTTAACAAGTTGAAGTTGCTACAAGATTTTGATTAATCCGCCTTAAAGATAGATTCCCACTCTATCGAAAAACATATACGGCATTTCTGTCTTTAGGGGTTAACACCCAGTAATATGGGTCTAAAACGAAAAAATATGGAAAAAAAATTCTAACTTAAATTGTTGAAGTTGCTACAAGATTTTGATTAATCCATCTTAAAGGTAGGTTCCTACTCTATCGAAGAAAGAGAACGGCATCTCTGGCTTAAGGGACTAACAACCAGTAAAATGGGTACAAAATGAAAAAATTTGGAAATTTATATGCACCATGTTGAAATTTTTTTTTTTTAACTTAAAGTTAAAGTTGCTACAAGATTTTGATTAATCCGTCTTAAAGGTAGGTTAACACTCTATCGAAAAACATATACGGCATTTCTGGATTTAGGGGCTAACAACCAGTAAAATGGGTCCAAAGTGAAAAAATATAGATATTTATATGCATCATGTTAAAAAATTCTAACTAACAAGTTGAAGTTGCTACAAGATTTTGACGAATCCGACTTAAAGGCAGATTCCCACTCTATCGAAAAACATATACGGCATTTCTGGCTTTAGGGGTTAACAACCAGTAAAATGGGTCCAAAATGAATATAAAAATTTATATGCGCAATATTGAAAAAAAAATTCTAACTTAACAAGTTGTAGTTGGTACAAGATTTTGATTAATCTGTCTTAAAGGTAGGTTCCCACTCTATCGAAAAAATAGTACGGCACCTCTGGCTTTAGGGGCTAACAACCAGTAAAATGGGTTCAAAGTGGAAAAATATGGAAATGTATATGCGCAATGTGGCAAAAAAAATTAACAAGTTGAAGTTGCTACAAGATTTTGGTCTCCCGTCAAAGCGATTAAATCTTTTTTCTTTCTACCAAGTCGGCTGAAAAACGAAGCGTTTCAGTGTTTTTCCTAGAGTTTTCTTTCGCCACGGATATCTTTGGTAGTTATGCCTCCACGCAGCGAAGGGCGGGCAACGAGATCTGGCAATCAGTCGCCGAGCTCTGAATTTTTTTCTTGCGTATCACTTAGTGTGCCTAGTTTACTACTTAACCGGCGCAATAAGCTCCCAGGACCAGCTAAAAGAACCTTAAGCCATATAGTGTGTAATAGAAGCTCCAACCTATCGGATTGTCCTATAAGGCTTAGGTTGTATAACCAACTGACCTGTCAAGCCGGAGTAATCCCATGTAGGCGAGCAGAGGCTTCACCTCATAACGTCACACTATGAATACATCACCAGACTCGTTTATGGTCCCCAAGGACTCTATTTCCACTCCCAACTTGGATTCTAGTATGAGCCAACCCCCCACAGTTAGGACTTCTGACTCATCTTTGGCAAAGACACCATGCACCATGTTGAAAAAGACCAGAAAATCCCTTACAACTCCGAGACCATCACGGAGCCCTCAGTTTCCCAGAAGTTGTGTTGCATCTACATCCACCGCTTCTCCCGCTGACCAACCAAGCGGGGTCAACAGACAGGGCGGGGTACAAGGGCAAACCTTAAAGCCCATGGGTGCCAGTGTTTCGGCTACCCGTAACCCGCCCACATCGTCAAATCTATGTCGAAACTGAGAGCCCACACCGCCAAACGGGAGTGTGGCACCAGGGGCAGATGCGCTCACTGTCCTGCGAGGTTTGATACCTACAAGGCGGTACGTCAGCACGAGAAGAGATCCCACCCTGCAGAATACGCTCAGGAGTAGGCAGCTTTGAGACCATGGCGCGGATTGAACTGTCGTTTTCCAAGGGCGTATTCATAAACTCCATGGCGAGTGCATCAGGTGAGACATCGGAGGGAGAAGCCTATTTATAAAAAGTACTTGGAAAAAGCCAAAAACGACATGGCAACCAAGTCACTTACAAGCGGCAAGGCCAAAACCACCGAGGCCAAAACTCCCCCCGTGGTCCCTGTACCAACACCTGCAGATTCTCTTCAAAAAGCTGACAATGCTGTCCTTGCTGTGGTTGAGGAAGTTTCTGTTTCTGTAGTCACGCCTCCGGCGGTGCTTCGTCCCACCCAACCCGATCATCTGGTCCCGTGCCGCTGACCGGCATGAAGAGACGGTTTCGTGACTCCAAATCACCCCCGTCGAGCGAAAGCAAACGTTCATGTGCCGACAGGGCGGTTGATCCAAACACCGAAGTTCGTCGAGCTCCTGACGGCTCTCCTTCCCAATTCAATTCAATTCAATTCAAAATATATATTTGTCTTTCTCTATATACAATGTAAAAATCCTAAAGCTAGTTATACTACCCTAACCTTAAAAATAATTACATTATATCTTAACCTAACAGCGCACAGGTTCACTGCTCGTTCACCCCGGCCCGTAAGCATGGTAAACATTAGTATTACATGTCTTTTACTGCCACCGCCAGCGCATGCAGATGTTTGCGTGCAGACAGGTCCAGAGAGCTAAACCTTTTTGCAATTACTGTTAAATTTTGTTCGATTGTAACTTATTTTTTGTTTCGAAGGAAAAATGGATAAAAAAAAAACCCTTAAGATCGTTGTTTGTACGGTCGTCCGTTTGTCTGTCATCTGGGCATCGCAGAGTTTGTCAGTTTTTGGGCGTGGCTAGTCCAAGTGTGCGTCAAACATGCATGTGATTATGCATGTGTGCCGTTTGCACTTTTTAGCCACCCCTGGCACCTTAAACCAATCTACGCATAAACTAAAAGTTTATGGTAGATTTTGTTTGTACCTGAAGTTCGAGTTATGTCGCGTGAAGTGAGTCATATCCCGGGTTATGTCTGAGTTTAGTATTTGTTGTTGAAAAAATCGTTCTGCGATTTCAAAAATGTATGTTTTTAAGTCCGGTACCGTCAGTATGTCCTGTATCCGGGCGTTTGATGTCCAGTACGCTGCGCCGAGAATGTTACGCAACAGTTTGTTTTGCACTCGAGATATACGCTGCCATTGAGTGTCTGAGATGTGGTTAAAGAGTTGGCAGCCGTCTGTTAGGATTGGCATAAGGTATGCTTTGTAGACTAGGACTTTATGCTCGAGGGATAGAGGTGATCGCCTGTTTAGGAGGGGGTACAGAGAGTGGATAGCTCTAGTGGCACCACCAGCGATGTTGCCACTTATGTGCCTTATGAATGACAACCTTTTGTCTAGGTCCATCCCTAGATATCTGACACAGTCCTTGCTCGGAATTCTAGTGTTGTTGATGACTGGTGGCTGTATTATGCGGACATTAGTGCGTTTTCTCGTGAAAATGATTTGTTCGCACTTTTCTGCGTTTAGGCGAAGTTTCCACCTCGCAACGTATGGAATTAGGTCTCGGAAGTGAAAAATGGTTTGTCGATTTGCGACTTCGGCGAAGAAAGGAGCAGCAGTGGTGCCTATGTCGTCTGCGAATGCCGCTAGCTGTGTTCTAGGATGTGTTGGTACATCTCAGCGATGTATAAGGCTAATAGTTTTGGAGCAAGAACCGTGCCCTGCACTATCCCTGCTTTAATTTGTTGTGGCTCTGAAATGCCACTATTGTCCTTAGTGGAGAAGGTGCGTTCATTTAAAAATGAATATGTTAGAGAGACTAGGTTTCTAGGAATGTTGAGGACTCGGTGCAATTTGAATACCAACCCTTCAAGGCCAAGGCTTTCCCTCCCAAAAGGGTCGTCAAAACCCGTCGACCGAGATCTTTTACAACAGCCAGATTGCCGGCCCATCGTGGCAGTCAAGCCAAGTGACGGCTGTACCCAGGCCCTTATCCCCAGTAGCCAAAGCTGCGCCTAGCCCAACGCCTCAGCATCTTGCTATTTGTTTGAGTGAGAGACCCAATCCCGGCACTCCCATTGCACGAGAAGAACCAACACTTTTGCCCCTTAGTTCTTCTGGGGAGTGTTGAGGGAACCACACTGGGGCGAAGAAAGAAAGAGCATTGCTCGTTTAGCTCTAGAGGGCAGCGAAGAGAACCTTGTTAAATCCCTCGAGGATTGGTTCGCTGCCCTCGCGACTAAGAAGAAGAAGCCGAACAGCAGGCAAAAGGGCAAAGCAAAGCCGAAGCAAAAGGGATATGGGCAGGAGTACACCGGATCGGGCGCAAGGGCTGCGCAATTCAACAAAGTGCAAGACCTGTACAGGAAAGATCGAAGTCGGCTGGCAGAGGCGATTCTGGAGGGTAGGCAGATCAGTCAGGAGAACGAGGAGCTTCCAACAGTCCGCTCCGTAGAGAATCTTTTTGCGGACCTGCTGGAGTCTGAGTCCCCTCCGGACGACGAGCCGATATCGGATGCTAAAGTGGCTAATCCCACATTCTGTCCGTTGACTGCGGATGACATTCGGAAAGCCCTTTAAGGCTAAACGAACTCATCTCCCGACGTTGACGGTCTGAGTGTGGAGATTGTAACAGCTACGCCGCCCGAACACCTGGCGGTCGTATTTTCGGCAATTTTCGGCAGAAACATCCGCTTCCTTCGTGGCGGAGGAATCGGACAGTATTGGTCCCCAAGAACAGGGATCAGCGTCTCGCCACCAATTGGAGGCCCATTAGGTTCCTACTCTATCGAAAAAAGTGTACGGCACCTCTGGTTTTAGGGGCTAACAACCAGTGAAATGGGTTCAAAGTGAAAAAATATGGAAATTTATATGCGCAATGTTGAAAAAAAAATCTAACTTAACAAGTTGAAGTTGCTACAAGATTTTGATTAATCCCTCTTAAAGCTAGGTTCCCACTCTATCGAAAAACATATACGGCATTTATGGCTTTAGGGGTTAACAACCAGTAATATGGGTCCAAAGTAAAAAAAATATGGAAATTTATATGCGCAATGTTGAAAAAAAAATCTAACATAACAAGTTAAAGTTGCTACAAGATTTTAATTAATCCGTCTTAAAGGTAGGTTCACACTCTATCGAAAAACATATACGGCATTTCTGGCTTTAGGGGCTAACAACCAGTAAAATGAATCCGAAATGAAAAAATATGGATATTTATATGCACCATTTAGAGAACAAAATTCTAACTTAACAAGTTGAAGTTGCTACAAGATTTTGATTAATTCTTCTTAAAGGTACGTTCACACTCTATCGAAAAGCATATACGGCATTTCTGGCTTTGGGGGTTAACAACCAGTAAAATGGGTCCAAAGTAAAAAAATATGGAAATTCATATGCGCAATGTTGAAAAAAAAAATTCTAACTTAACAAGTTGCAGTTGCTACAAGATTTTGATTAATCCGTCTTAAAGGTGGATTCTTACTCTATCGAAAAACATATACGGCATTTCTGGTTTCAGGAACTAACAACCAGTAAAATGAGTCCGAAATGAAAAAATATGGATATTTATATGCACCATTTCGAGAAAAAAAATCTAACTTAACAAGTTGAAGGTGCTAGAAGATTTTGATTATTCTGACTTAACGGTAGGTTCACACTCTATCGAAAAACATGTACAGCATATCTGGTTTTAGGGGCTAACAACCAGTAAAATGGGGCCAAAATGAAAAAATATGGATATTTATATGCGCAATGTTGAATTTTTTTTTTAACTTAACAAGTTGAAGTTGCTACAAGATTTTGATTAATCCATCTTAAAGGTAGGTTCATACTGTATCGAAAAACATATACGGCATTTCTGGCTTTAGGGGCTAACAACCAGTAAAATGGGTCCAAACTGAAAAAATATAGATATTTGTATACACCATGTTAAAAAAATTCTAACTTAACAAATTGAAGTTGCTACAAGATTTTGATTAATCCGTCTTAAAGGTAGATTCCCACTTTCTCGAAAAACATATACGGCATTTCTGGCTTTAGGGGTTAACAACCAGTAAAATGGGTCCAAGGTGAAAAAACATGGGAATTTATATGCACCATGTTGAAAAAATTCCCACTCTATCGAGAAACATATACGACATATCTGGCTTTAGGGACTAACAACCAGTAAAATGAGTCCGAAATGGAAAAATATGGATATTTATATGCACCATTTCGAGAAAAAAAATCTAACTTAACAAGTTGAAGTTGCTAGAAGATTTTGATTAATCCGTCTTAAAGGTAGGTTCCCACTCTATCGAAAAACATATACGGCATATCTGGCTTTAGGGGCTAACAACCAGTAAAATGGGTCGAAAGTGAAAAAATATTGATATTTATATGCACCGTGTTAAAAAAATTCTAACTTAACAAGTTGAAGTTGCTACAAGATTTTGTTTAATCTGTCTTAAAGGTAGATTCCCACTCTATCGAAAAACATATACAGCATATTTGGCTTTAGGGGCTAACAACCAGTAAAATGGGTCCGAAATGAAAAAATAGTTAGTATAGTTAAAGTTGCAACAAGATTTTGATTAATTCGTCTTAAAGGTTCTACTTGTAATCGCACGCAAACATTTACCGTATACGTTCGTTCGAATTCATTCGCGTGCGTTCGTTATAGTAACTAAGTGGCTTAAAATAGGGCCAAACTTTAAAATTGGTGCAACTTTTTGGATACTATTTAGAAACTGACAAACAAATTTTTTTGGCGCGAGCTCTCCGAAATTGTGTTGCACCAATGCACTGTCGTATTTTATTGAAACTAAACTGTGGTATATTTTTAACATCGTCAAAAAGTGTCAATGGACCGAGAGTGGCTCACTAACTTTCTTAAACGAATTCGCTATAGGGTAGAGCTTAATTTCTTAACGACCCGAAATTTTATAATAGGGACCTATTGCAATAGTGCCAGGCACAAATTGTGCCGGGCACTATATTGACAGTTTCGCATTACAAACTGACAGTTGATATTTCAAAATTGACATACCAAAGTCGAATTTATAAATACCGTCGTTTATTTTCCATTAATAATGGCGTCACTATTAAATCCGGCTTGTATAATACACAAAGGCCTAATTTTGAAAGGACACAGCTGTTCTTATAATGAGAAACTGTCAATATAGTGCCCGGCACAATTTGTGCCAGGTACTATTGCAATAGGTTCCTAATAGAACTAAATTAGAATCACTAGCTAAGTTCAAGCGCGGATCGGAGGCATTTTCTCAGTTGAGCCAGGTTTGAAACACTGTTTCAATAAAATACTCAAAAACAATTGGAAACCTAATACAATCTGTATTTTCTTCCAACAATTTGGTATCTTCCAAAAAAAGTTAAAAAGGTTTTGTTTTTTTAATTATTTATTGTTTCATTTTAAATAATGATATTTCCCGCTCGTTAGCAATGACGTCACTTTTAAACCAATTTCAATATTTTTTAAACAAGCTTGTCTTTAGTTTCAAACCAGCGCATGCGTTTTTTGCCTAAAGTCCACATTCTACTTTTTATCTTTTATAATGCTTCTCACTCTTTTTGACAAAGACAGAAATAGAAGCCAGTTGCTGTGGACTAGCCATGGCCGCTAACTTCTCGTCCAAGACTGTTATATTTTTTTCGACAAATCTTCCGTTCTGGACGTCTATTCTTAAAAACTTTCCCATAGGAACGTTCTACTAAAATCACACAATCCGTTTTCTTGAACTCCTACAAGAGAGATTACTTCTACTAAATTTTAAGAGAACTTTGTTCTATTGGGTCGACCCAGTAGAACAATGGCATTTTGTGTTAAAAGCATGCGTATTAACACCGAGAAAACAGCAAACCTTTATTGTAAATGTGTTCTTCACGGTGGTCACAAACTAGGAGCTAAAAATTGTGTAAATTTTCACAACTTCACCTGTGTCTGCTAATTTGTCCTTTCGTTTAGTTACGGAAAAACTACTTTTTTTTTGTTTCGTAACAATATAAATCTACTCTGTTACCTGCGAAGTTAACTAGTTTTTTAAAGTTTTTAAATTCTCGTTTTTTCTTTGCATTAATTTACAGGGTGTAAATGGTATGACTCACAATATTTTAATGCGTGATCGAGGTCAAAATAGGAAAAAAACCATAAGACATTGAAAAAAACATATTTTCGAGATCAATTGATTAACCATTTTTTAAACTTTATTGGATACAACTTCTTTAAGAAACACAGCAAATTTATAAAACTTGGTGAGGTGTATTAAAATAGAAAAATAATTTATAAAATATAAAAATAATTTTTATCTAAAACAAAATTTTAGGGTAATTTTTTTAAGAAAAACTTTTTTTGCTTATAAACTTTGATAAATGCCATAGTAAACGCAATATTTTTGTTGCTGTTTTATGTTATTAGAAACAGGTCTCTAGGCACATCATATCATTCATATTTTTAAGTTTATATTAGCACAAACAAAATATTTAAATTTTTTTAAATAATTTTATCATTTCAGGAGGTAACTTTGACTATCTCCTTAACTCGCCATTTTATGAAAAAAAAATCACATTTTCTAATCATAATGAGCCAGATAATCATTTAGTGTTGCAGGATTTTATTTTTTAATAAAATTATTTTTTCCGTTACTCCTCAAACATTAATAATCCTACATTTCAAAAACAGGACTTCCATGTTATATGAGGTTTTTTCTTATTTTGACCTCCTCTATCATACCGTTTATACCCTGCATATTTTTATAATCTAGAAGAAAAAAAAATGTCGTGTTTAAAGATTAAATGTCGAAACTTACTTTTTGCAAGTATCTTCTTTTGCCTCTGCACGGTAGAAATAAATGGAAATAAGAAAATTTCGCCGGTCACATATCGCCGACGAACCAGCTTGCCGCTGACCCAACTCGCCACCGGAAAAACTAGCTACCGCCGTGGTTTTAGTTTGAAATTTTATTCTGAATAGAAAATATTTATCAGCAAAACAATTTTTTTAAAAATAATATTAATTTTTTTTTTCATTTTTCACAAAGCAGTTTTCTAAGTTCTTTTAATTTTTTTAAACGATTTTTCTTATTTTTTGAGGAAGATAGTGGCATCTGGACATAATTTATGTTAGGACGCCAAACAAATAAAATTGAAAAGAAGGAAAAGTGAATCGGCCCCGGCGAATTGTCCAGACCCCTAAAAAAACTGCACAGTAAAAATTTTTATTATAAAAATATTACCTTCATCCAGTTAATAGTACACATGCATTGGAGCTCAGATTACTTTATTTTTATGTAGGCTAACAAATGTTACGTAACAATGTTTAACACCTTATCAAACTTCGTAGAACCCCACCCCTATACCCGCTATGTAATTTATGGATTGCCCCAAATCACAAGAAAAAAAAACAACAAATTTCAATCAACCAACTTCTTTCTTTAACTCACAGAATAGGAAATAGTCATGAAAACACTCCAAATAATCCAGCTGTCCAAGGAACGTATTATCTCAGGCTTTGATTTTCCAAAATTTTTAAATCAATCAATCAGAGCCCAATAAAAGATAAATCCGAGCGGATAAAACGCTCCATGGTTACCCAGCCATACCCTTTATAAATCTGGCAACGTAATAGAAGAGAAGCTCATTTTTTAAAAATTCAGAACGTCGCAACCTTGATATTTGTTAGGTGATCCGTGTTAATAGGGACTTATTGCAATAAGGCCATGCAGTAATAGTGCTGGGCACTATTCTGATCCATTGAAAACTGACAGTTGATCTTTCAAAATTGACATATTAAAGTCGAATTTATAAATCCAGTCGTTTATTTTCCATTAATAATAGCGGCACTATTAATTCCGGCTCTTATAATACACAAAGGCCTAATTATAATAATAATAATAAATAACAAATATTTTATTTGCCAAAATTAAAGGTACAGTGTAACAACATTCAATATTCTTTATAACTTTATAACTTTTCCCTTTTTTTTGAGGCAAATAAAAGAAGAAACCCCTCTAAAGTACCTTAGTTATTTATATATGAATAAGATGATTATTTTTTGGGCTAAGAAAATTATTTAAAGTTTGTCTACCTATGTCATAATCGATTTTTTGCACTTTTTTTTAAAGGAGCCCAATTTGTGCCTGGCTCTATTGCAATAGGTCCCTAATGCGAAACAGTCAAAATAGTGCCCTGGCTTTATTGCAATCCCTAATAATGTGGTATAGGATAAAGCCGGCTGTTTTGTCTCAGGCTTTGATTGGTTCAAATTCAAGAAAAGAAAAATTTGCTCGGATAATATGCTTAATGGACACCCTACATACGATTGTTCACGCTCTATCGTAGAACACTCACATCGTCTATGGTCGGGAATAGAACCCCTGACGGGCTGAGCGAAGTTAGGCACAAATCTATCAAACTAATGACGTCAAATGTTACGTCACTGTTTTAAAACTTTCTTAAAACATTTGGGCGCGCGAAAATGCTTCGGGCCATGTGGTTGTGGTTTAGATTGAACTAGTAGCTGTCTTGCAAGTTACTAACCCATTAACTATCCTAATGTAAACGCCGCTTTATTTTTTTTCTTGGGGAGCTAATTGTCCTATAAACCCTTAAATTTAATAACAAGAAACCCATATATTTTTTTCTAGGGGGTGGAGTAATTACCACGTTACCCCCCCCCCCCCCGCAAATCCGCGCTTGGCTAAGTTATGCGGCGTTTACATTAGGACAGTAAATGGATTAGTAACCCTCAGATGCACCGTAAGCACTTAAGCGCGATCAGAGGTTTAATCGCGATTAAGTCCTTGTTGCTCACATACAAAACAACAAAGAGGGAGAATGGATTAGGAAAGCCTTGCATCTGAGGGTAACTTGCAAGACAGCTACTAGTTCAATGTAAACCACATAGCAAGTTACTTTTATCAGTACTTGTACCAGCATACTATCTGGGCAAGTGAATGTGTGCCTAGGGTATTACTGGCTTGCCCTCCTGTACGCTAGTCACTTATACCACTAAATATACTAATGTAAACTGTGCTTTACACGGTTCCAGTAGCTGGAACAAGTAGTAAGTCCATAATTTTTAGCAAAAAAAAATGTATTTTAGTTACTGGCTTTAGTACTTGTTCCAGCTACTGCAACCGTGTAACTCGGCCATTATAGTGGATTTATACAATTCCAGTAGCTGAAACAAGTAGTAAAGCCAGTAACTTAAATATATTTGATTTGTTCAAAATGGTGGATTTTCACGGTTCTAGTAGCTTGCTTAAGTACTAAATTATACTTATTTATGAAGCTGAAACAAGTAGTAAAGCCAGTAACTTAAATATATTTGATTTGTTCAAAATGGTGGATTTACACGGTTCTAGTAGCTTGCTTAAGTACTAAATTATACTTATTTATGAAGTTTACATGGTTACATTAACTAAATTTTAGTTACTGGCTTAAGTACTCGTTCTAGCTACTTGAACCATTGTGACTCGGCCATAACATTGTGAGTGTGAACCTACCTTTAAGATGGATTAATCAAAATCTTGTAGCAACTTCACCTTGTTAAGTTAGAATTTTTTTTCAACATTGTGCATACAAATTTCCATATTTTTTCAATTTGAACCCATTTTACTGGTTGTTAGCCCCTAAGGCCAGAGGTGCCGTACTCTTTTGTCGATAGAACAGGAACCTGCCTTTAAGACGGATTAATTAAAATCTTGTAGCAACTTCAACTTGTTAAATTAAAAATTTTTTTTAACATTGCGCATATAAATTTCCATATTTTCATTTTGGACCCATTTTATTGGTTGTTAACCCCTAAAGTCAGAAATGCCGTATATGTTTTTCGATAGAGTGGGAATCTACCTTTAAGACGGATTCATCAAAATCTTGTAGCAACTTCAACTTGTTAAGTTAGAATTTTTTTAACATGGTGCATATAAATATCTATATTTTATCATTTTGGACCAATTTTACTGATTGTTAGCTCCTAAAGTCAGAAATGCCGTACATGTTTTTCGATAGAGTCTGAACCTACCTTTAAGACGGATTAATCAAAATCTTGTAGCAACTTCAACTTGTTAAGTTAGAATTTTTTTTTCAACATTGCGCATATAAATTTCAATATTTTTTCATTGTGGACCCATTTTACTGGTTGTTAGCCCCTAAGGCCAGAAATGCCGTATATGTTTTTCGATACAGCGTGAAGCTACCTTTAAGATGGATTCATCAAAATCTTGTAGCAACTTCAACTTGTTAAGTTAGAATTTTTTTCAACATTGCGTATATTAATTTCCATATTTTTTCAATTTGAACCCATTTTACTAGTTGTTAGCCCCTAAAGCCAGAGATGCCGTACTCTTTTTTCGATAGAGTAGGAACCTGCCTTTAAGACGGATTAATCAAAATCTTGTAGCAACTTCAACTTGTTAAGTTATTTCCATAGTTTTTCATTTTGGACCCATTTTACTGGTTGTTAACCCCTAAAGCCAGAAATGCCGTATATGTTTTTCGATAGAGTGGGAATCTACCTTTAAGATGGATTAATCAAAATTTTGTAGCAACTTCAAATTGTTAAGTTAGAATTTTTTTTTCAACCTTGCGCATATAAATTTCCATATTTTTTCATTTTGGACCCATGTTACTGGTTGTTAGCCCCTTGAGCCAGAAATGCCGTATATGTTTTTCGATACAGTGTGAACCTACCTTTAAGATGGATTAATCAAAATCTTATAGCAACTTCAACTTGTTAAGTTAGAATTTTTTTCTCGAAATGGTGCATATAAATATCCATATTTTTTCATTTCGGACTCATTTTACTGGTTGTTAGCCCCTAAAGCCAGATATGCCGTATCTGTTTTTCGATAGAGTGTGAACCTACCTTAGTTAGAATTTTTTTCTCGAAATGGTGCATATAAATATCCATATTTTTTCATTTCGGACTCATTTTACTGGTTGTTAGCCCCTAAAGCCAGAAATGCCGTATATGTTTTTCGATAGAGTGGGAATCTACCTTTAAGACGGATTAATCTGATTCTTGTAGCAACTTTAACTTGTTAAGTTAGAATTTTTTTAACATGGTGAATATAAATATCTATATTTTGTGACTTTGGACCCATTTTACTGGTTGTTAGCCCCTAAAGCCAGAAATGCCGTATATGTGTTTCGATAGAGTGTGAACCTTACCTTTAAGATGGAATAATCAAAATCTTGGAGCAACTGCAACTTGTTAAGTTAGAATTTTTTTCTCAACATTGCACATATAGATTTCCATATTTTTTCAACCTTCAACAAAATTTTAGAAACACGCAGCATTCCTGAACGATGGTGTCAGACAATATTTACTATGTTACACAAAAAAGGAGATCGGGATGATCCACAGAACTATAGGTCAATAGCCTTATTGAACTGCACCCTAAAGGTTTTCACCCGGATCTTACTAAACAGATTGCAGTGCTGCTCAGATGAGAGGGGCTCGATACCAGAAAATCAGTTGGGGTTTCGTAAAGGCCGCGGTTGCATAGATATTATTGCAGCATTATTTGTTTATTCTGTTGCCAGGACAAACCAATAATACTTTACAAAGTGCGTACGGCTGCTCATTTATCTGGTGACATTGGGTTGTGGATTAGGAAACTCTTCTGCTATTTGAGCGCCACCTTTTTTTGGTAATAAGTTGAAGTGAAGTTTTTAATAAATATTAAAAACGGAAATATATTTATTAATATTTACCAAGTGTTGTTTTAAGATAACTTCAACCTTTTTATAATTTAGTACCTTGAAAGAAATACACATTAACTGAATTCAAAAGTTTGTATTATCAACAAATTAGTTATGTACAGGGTGGGGCATTTTCGTTGGTTTTATAGGGTACAGGCTAAACGGTAAGAGATACAAAAAAACTGACATACGTGTCTTGTCCTCTTTTTTAGTGTCTTTTTTAATGGCGCAATCAAATCTACGCTAACTATATTGGTTTAGCAGATATAGGGTGATTCTCAAAAATTGGCGATTTTTATTATCTCTTATTACTCGGTTATTTATAAAGATAGAAAAATTCTTCTAATACAAAAGTTTTATGATTTCATACGTATAATTCAGTGGCCCAGAAAAATTAAAAATATTTTATTTTACAAGATATTATCAAAAGTAACATTTTTTAAACGGAACACCCTGTATGTAAGTACCTCAAAAAATTGAATTTTTTCTTGCGATTACAGCGATATATAACACTTAATACTTTTCTTTGTCTTTGTAAATAGGTAAAATACGAAAAAATATTTTTTTGTAGTTGGCTATGGACGACTTTTGTTTTGCTTTTTTAACTTGTCACAAAGTCAAACGTCAATTAAGTATTGTTTTTGCTTTGTTGTTATTACTTTTGTCTAAGATGAATCTTTATCAAAACTATAAAAAGTTAAACATGTTTGAGTGCTATATTGAATCTAATAAAAATAGAGTTGCAGCACTTACACTATATTTTGACCGTTATCCGGAACGACATCCGCTAGACAAAAGGATGTTGTCATTTGGAAAACCAAGAAATAAAATTTACAATAAAGAAAATAGAGAAAAGGATAAAATAAACACGTTGGCTTGTGTTGCTGCTGATCCGACGGTATCTAGTCGTAATATTGAGAATGATATTGGTAATAAGTAAACGTAGAGTTTTAAAAATATTGAAAAAGCATAAGTATAAACCTTATAAAATAAGAAAGGTTCATAATTTATATCCTAGAGATGAACAACGGCGTTTAGAATTTTGCCATTGGTATTTGCAACAGATTAATCAGAATCCCAATTTTTTCAAAATATAATATGGACCGACGAAGCTTATATATCTAGCGAAGGAATGTTTAATCGACATAATAATCGATATTGGTCAAACATAAATCCTCATCAGACGGTGGCCAGGGTACAACAAGGACGGTTTGGATTCCATGCATGGGTAGCGCTGTATCGAAATAGAGTGTTTAACTACAGGCTTTTTAATGAAAACTTGAATGCAGAAGGAGACAGACAAATTTTGGAAGAATATGTAATAATAGAGTTGGATAACATGCCATTAGGTGAAATAAATAACATTTATTTTCAACAAGACGGTGCTCCAGCACATAATAGCCATATGATAAGGAACTTGCTAACTGCCAATTTTGATGAAAATTGGATTGGTACATATGGGCCAAACCGATGGCCCCCGCGTTCTCTCGACCTGACCCCCCTCGACTTTTATTTTTAGGGATTTATCAAAAATGAAATTTATAAAACACGAAGTAACAATGTAGAGGAACTTAAGGAAAATTTTATTATTTGCATTGTGAGAGTACCAAATATTGGCATCTATAACGCCACTCGTTCGGTTACAAGTCGAGTAGAAAAATGCATTGACCAGAATGGGAGACAGTTTGAGCACCTTTTGTAACTAATTTTTATAATAACTGTTCAGTTCTTATTACAAATATATGTTGTTGTTGTAATAGTTTAGTAATATCTTAATATTCTCGTTAAGTAGGTTCTGAATATACCTATTATAAAATAAAAAAATATTGAATCAATTCATAGCCAACTACAAAAAAAAAATATTTTTCCGTATTTTACCTATTTAGGACAAAGAAAAGCATTAAGCGTTATATATCATTGTAATCACCAGAAAAAAAGCAATTATCTGAGATACTTACATACTGGGTGTTCCATTTAACAAAATGTTACTTTTGATAATATCTTAAAAACTAAAACATTTTTAATTTTTCTGGTTACGCCACTGGATTCTATGTAGAAATCATAAAACTTTTGTATTTGAAATTTTTTTCTATCTCCATAAATAACCGAGTAATAAGAGATAATAAAAATCACCAATTTTTGAGAATCACCCTATATCTGCTAAACCAATATAGTTAGCGTAGATTTGATTGCGCCATTAAAAAAGACACTAAAAAAAGAGGACGGGACACGTATGTCAGTTTTTTTGTATCTCTTACCGTTTAGCCTGTACCCTATAAAACCAACGAAAATGCCCCACCCTGTACATTCCTACAATGGAAAATTGTTCATAAAAAAAATCTAATCAACCTTGCTTTATCCGATACGTGGCCACATAGCGAGCGCATACAATATTAACTTTAATATTAATAACTATGAGGATATCAAAAATTATGGAGCGAAACCGTCTAATTAAATTTAAAAAAAAAAAAGGAAAAATAAAAATATATATTTCATAAAAAGAAGGGAGTGATCCCACTTGAAAACTGCTACCACCATCAAGGCCTTTGTGTCCCAAAGAGTATAAGGCAGGTTAGGGCTCCGCAAGGCATATTGGGGCATCTGCAGAATAAGGCAGCCATAGAGCAGGTCATTGTAGCTGAACAGGTACCGGAGGGAGAGTGAACGTCAAAGACACAAACTGTCGAGGAGGTCTCTGTTGAGGAGATCTATAAGAGGCAGGTTGTAACGACGACCACGAAGGCACTCTGATTGAACAAGGATAGAGAGAGAGCCGGACGAAAAACCCTAAATTAAAGATATATGGCCTTTAGAAAATTTGCCAATAGATAGAAGAAATAACAGCTTGACATAAAATGCAGATAATTAACTAACAGAAAAATATATTACTCACCCTTTGTTTGGGGCAGCCAGAAATTCATCCATGAATTTCTCACTCAAAACTATCAATCGAGTCACAAAAGAAATGTCTGCACATAGTGCACACAGCAGCGAATCATTCGCTGTAAATATTTTAAGTATTTTAACTATTTTTAAGCCATAAATCAATTTATGAAAAACGAACGGTCAAAATTTATAACCTTATTCCATTGAAAATTTTGAAGGCAAAGACTAAAGAAGGCAAAAATAAAAGACAGTGCTGTCACTGGAAGCATGCCCACAGAATAGTCTCGGGTATGGTCAAATCAAAACGAGCTTTTTCGAGAGACAAGAGGGACTGTTCACCGACAGTGATCCAAAAAGTAGTCAGTGAGAAAAATTTACTATTAACTAGAAGGGAATACGAATAAAAATAGCAGGAATGATATATTGGATTCTTCTATTGAAAATCGAAGAGCGATTTTCATTTATTTTAGCAAGAAAACATATGACCGGACACAAAGGTTGGTGGGTGCAAACAGGCATTAACAGTCTAGTGCAAGCAGGCGTTAAAATATGTGCAACCGGCAGCTAATTCCTTGGTAAGTTAATTGATGCTGACCGAACGGGGATTTGCTGACGAGTTGCAATTTGAAATCAAAACAAAACAAAAGGTTCATAACCTCAGAAAAATAAAATAAATATTTTTTTATTTTTAAATAACTATCCTAAGATTTGGAGCATTTTTCTTACGTAAGTTCTAAAGGGAAATAAAAAAGCTACACTACCTCTCTTCGAGGAAAATTAAAAGAAATAATGAAATTATTTTTTTTTATTTAACAAAAAAAAACTTTATACAATAGATAAGGTTAATTTACCCAGAGAAATATTTAAGCCATTGGCATTTGTTCACAGTACTATGATATCTGCGCGTATCATAAGTCCTTTCGGAGACAAAATTTGGGAAGGTCACTATTTGTAAAAGTCAAAGTCGGTAGGGTCTAAGGTACTGCAAATAAAACCAACTAGTTAGTAAAGGTACTAAAATTTTAAATTTAGGTAAACGATGTGTCTAAGGAGTACTTAACACAAAGGTATCTAACAAAATTCATTAGCACAAAGAAGGTCACTACGAACCTTTTCAAATGCTCAAGCATTAGCAAAGCTACTATTATAAACCTAAAACTAAACATATAACACAAAAAAAAACAAGAAGGAAAGTGAAAGATAGGAAAGAACTATGTGGTGGGCCCCAATACCACATAGGATCCAGAAGAAGGAAGGTTATAGGCGGGCGAAGAGGATCAACTCAGCTGGCAACGGCTATGCCGCATAAGCAAGCGAGGTATCCTGTTAGGAAAATCCCCCGAAGTACTATGTACAAAAGAGTGCTCGCATCTGAGAGTCTGTAGGGTTCCAGAGGATGTCAGTCACAGCCTGTAGGCCAGATTCGAGGATGTTATTTGAAGTCGAAGTTGCAAAATTCCAGAAAGTTTTGGAAAGTTCCCGTACATCGACTCTGCACTCTGCGAAAGAACAAACCATCCGGTTCCCAACGTTCTCCCAGACCGATAAAGGTGAAAACAAATACAAATAAGATAACTAATCTAAGACTAAAGGCTCAAGGATTTGCCAATAACAGAGGGTCTTAGATATAGGAAAATAAGATAATACTAGGTATTAAGAATCTTAAACCTCTATAGGAAACTATATATATATATATATATATATATATATATATATAAAATAACTAATCTAAGACTAAAGGAAATTTTTACACAAGGTAACTTCATACACAATATCAATGTGTAGGTAATATAATCATTTTTTACACAACGTAACTAGGTAGATCTACTTTAGGTAGATTAAGGTATTTAGTAAAAAAGGTAAATAGGCAATAAAGAGTGACTCTGTCACATATGGGTAGTCTCAAACAAAAACTTAAGGTAGGCTCTATTGCTACAGCACAGCAAGTAGACAAGGTAAGGTAAACTATTTCTCTGATAGCAGAGATAAGTACGGCAATTTAATAGAATAATATTTTTGGTATTTTACTCCATACAATATAAGGTAGAGATAATAAGTAATTAAGGTAGAACTATAAGATAAATACTTGTAGAATTATTAGATAAATAGTTAAGATATAATAGGTAACAAAACTATTCTTCCGAATCGGCTGAAGACAAATCATCATCATAATCGTGACATACCTTCAAATCTTTTATATGCCAAACACCGGCATTGGTATTGTCTGGATTCTTTAGTTGATAAGCCAGAGGAGAAAGTTTTTTGTGAACAATAGATAAGTTATATCTTGGAGCGAATTTAGCTCAAAACTTATTTACGGCATTAGATAAGACTTTATTACGTCTCCACACTCTATCACCAACTTTAAATTGAATATCACGCTTCCTTAGATTATAAGCTTTAGCGTTTCTTTCGTGAGAGATATGAAGTTTTTGTTTAACTTCTATAAATATTTCCTTAAGTTCTTCAAAAGATTCCGCATAGGTATGTTTATCTCCTGGAGAGATTTCAATAGTAGGATCATTAGGAATATCACCAAAGTAATTTCCACAAAGAGGTACATGATGTCCAAAAGCTAAAAAGGTTGGAGGATAACCAGTAACTTGATGTCTAGCCGTATTATAGGCTTGTCGAACTGCTGGTATGTGTACATCCCAATCAGTGTGTTCATTTACGAAACATCTTAAAGTATTTCCTATAGTCTGATTATTTCTTTCAACAGGATTTACTTGAGGAGAGTAAACAGCAGTATACCAGACTTTAACCTGATATTTCTCACAGACATTTTTAAAGACATTACCGGCCAGATTAGAGCCGTTATCACAAATTAAAATTTGAGGAACTCCAAACATAAGAAAAACATCTTCTTCAAGAATTTTGGTAATCAAAGGAAGCAACTCAGAGGAAAAATTAAAAGATATTTAGTGAAGAAGTCACTAATAACTAAAATCCAAACGAAACCTCTTTTCGAGCATGGTAATGGACCTATTAGATCTACACAAATTAATTGGAAAGGAAAGTTAATAATTTCTTCTCTGCCCATAAGACCCATTTGAGCAGTATTACTAATCTTATTTGCACCACATATCAGGCATTTTCTGACATATTTGAGGACATCTCTCCTCATCTGTGGCCAATAATAATAATCTTGGACACGATGGATAGTCTTAAAAAAGCCAAAGTGACCAGAAGTAGGATTGTCATGACAAGAAGAAATCACCTCTTGCCTTTGGGGTTTGGGGACTAATATTTTCCATTCACGAAAATTATAGACCAAAGGTAATTGTGAAGGAACGAACTTATAAACTTTATTATCTTCAACTTTCCATTGTGGATAGTTTTCGGGAGATTTTAAGATGTTTTCGCGCATCGAAAGGTACCAATTATCTAAAGCTTGAAAATCTACATCAATGATAGATACTTAAGGAAAAACTCGAGAGGGAGAAGGTAAGTTGTTCACATTAGATGATGTCAGAGATAAAATGGAAGCAGATGGATTTTCTACATCCAAATCGTTAGTTTCAGCACGACTGAGTGCATCAGGTACAACATTATGAGCTCCTTTTCTGTGGACCAAATCAAAAGAAAATTGTCGTAAACGTATGGACCATCTTGCAAGACGACCAGAAGGATTTTTGAGTGAATTGAGCCAAAGTAGAGAATAATGATCAGTTATCACGGTAAATCTAGTTCCTTCTACATAGCAACGAAAATGTTCTAAAGAGAAAATTACACTCAAAAGTTCGCGTTCTGTGACACTATAGTTTCGCTCAGTCCTAGACAAACCACGAGATGCATAGGCAATGACCTTTTCTTCGCCGTCCAAAACTTGGGTGAGTACACCGCCAAGGCCGCGATAACTGGCATCACATTGGATTGTAAAAGGCTGATTAAAATCAGGCTGTGACAAGATAGGTGCAGAAACTAATAATTCCTTAATTTTTATAAAGGCAGATTCGGCCTCATCAGACCAAGAAATAGGTTGTTTTTTGTGCTTTCTTCCTTTCAGCAGGTCATTAAGAGGACTAACTAAGGCAGAGAAATCTTTAATGAAGCGCCTATACCAACTACACATGGCTATAAATCTTTTTACTTTGGTAGTGTTATTTGGTCGGGGATAATTCACCATAGCCTCCACTTTTGAAGGGTCGGTCATTAAAGAATTTTTTTGTACCAAAAAAACCACAATATACGAAAGATCTTTTAAAGTATTCACATTTCTCAAAATTTACTGTAAGATGTGCCTCTTTAATTTATCTCGGACAAGATGTAAGAGTCGAATATGCTCGGAAAATGTGCTCCAAATTACTATAACATCGTCAAGATAGCAAAAGATATTTGGTTTATACTTCGGACCAAAGATTGAATCAACTAATTTTTGTTGCGTCTGCGCAGTGTTACAAAGGCCAAAGGGAACCACTTTAAATTGAAAATGACCTCGTCCGAGAACAGTAAAAGCAGTTTTTTCTTTGCTTTCCTCATCCAGAGGAATTTGCCAAAAAGCTTTACGCAAATCAATTGAAGATATGTATGAAGCACCTCAAAGATTATAAAGAATTATATCAATGCGTTGAAGCGGATATGGATCTTTTTGAAGGCATTCGTTCAAATGACGCCCGTCGAAATAAAAGCGTTGCTCATTGTTCTTCTTCTTTACCAAAAGAACAGGAGATGACCAAGGACTCTGTGATTCTTCAATCACATCCAGTTCCAACATAGAATCTAATTCATCATTAAGAATTTTTTGCATATACGGGGACATAAAGTAAGGTCGCTTACGAAAAGGCTTGGCATCGCCAGTATCTAATGTCAATTTAATCTTATCTGTTCTACCAATACCATTAGAACTGTCAATTTCCTTAAAATATTCAATAACTGATAACGCTAATTTTTTATCAGAGGGAGATGGAAAACAGTGGCTAGTCGAGGACAACAGAGGACTGATTTGAGAAAAGGCAGAAAAAATAGTAGGGATAGGTATGTTATCTGATTTAATAAACCAACTATTATTAGAAAAATTCATAACTATGTTATCTGGGCAAAGTCAAAAATAAAACTATGAGTGATAGAAGGTACAACAAAAGCTTTAATAATTTTACAAACACCATTGATGCAAACAGGTAAGTCCACTATCCCTTAAACTTCAGTATAGGAACCATCAGCAGTACTGATGTTTTGTCCAAGGCAGGGAGAAATTTTAAAGTTAAATTGTTTCAGGAGTTGTAAGCCGTCACCGCCTACTACAGAAGAGTTTGCTCCAGAATCAGTTAGAACAGAAATATCATGGTCAAATATTTTGACAGAGATATAAGGCCTATTATCTAATGGTTTATTTACAAAGAATGGTAGTAATTCTTGTTTGCCAGGAATGGGCTGTACATAAAAATTTTTAATAAAAGATAACCAGCTTTTCCAGTCTTCATTATTTCTAGAAATTATTGTTAGAAATGCGGTGTAAACCTCGACCACAGTAAGATACACCTTTATTTAGTTTTTTGCACAATTGGGACAGTTGGTCACCTTAAAACCAGATTCACCACAACGAAAACAGAAGGTTGTCCTAGCTTTAGTACAAGAGTTATAACTGTGACCAGATTGTTTACAATTATAACAAACAGCTTTAGATCTTTGACTAGAACCATTAGATTGTCTTAAAGTAGGGTTAGAATCCGACTGAACATTCCCAGAGGTAGGATATACATTATTACTGTTAGATGTACTAGAGGTAGGAGTAGAAGGAACCGTCTGGGTATTATTTCTAAAATAAGAAGTGTGGTTTGATCTATTATTAGGCTTGGGCCTGGAATTAAAATTATTTTGTCGAAAGATAGGGTTAGTAGAATTAAAGTTAGTTGAACGAAAATTAGAATTACTAAAATGCTCAGGTAACAAATTTTTCCTAAAATATTTGACTTTTGTTACTTCGGCTGGTTTTGAAGTTAAGCGACTAAATAGGTTTTCCATACAGGCAACATACATAATTATTGATTTATTCATTTTTTGTCTCCGATATTTTATTTCATCCCAAATATCATCATCCGGATAAGGTGGCAAGAAATCTTTTCTCAACCGAGCAACTAAAGAGTTCCAATCGGTAACTGAATTTTTAATGCGTCGGTACCAAGAAAAAGCATCTCCGACAAAAAGTTCACAACCTGACTCAAATAATTCTTGTTCAGAAACTTTGCGCGCTAAAGCCAGTTCAGTAATTCTTTCGAGAAAATAAAACAATCTCTTTGGATCCCCATTAAATTTAATCCCCCATTCTGATAGTGGAATGCGATAGGAACATGTAGCAGCAGGTGCTGTAACATTAATGACTGGTGCCAAACTTGAAGAAAGTTGAGAAGTAGGGTTAGGAGAGGTAGATAGACCTTGGGTTACTTTATCAAATAATTCAGACTCATACTGCAAAGCATTGGCATCAGCTTCGTCCTTGAAGGTTATGACAGAAGAAGTCATCTTTGTATTCAGTTTCAGGTATGGAAAGCCTCCTAACTCGATACTGAACATGAGTTAGTCTGGACTTGCAACGTAAAAAAAGAAAGTCATTGCCTGACCCTTCAAATTCAGAAATATTTAGTTTAAGATCGTTCAAAGTTCGTTCAATTTCAATTTTTTCTTTATCAAAATCAAAAGTATATTGAGAAAGTTCTACCAATGAGGTTTTTGAAGCTCGTTCCTTAGCCAGCAACCCACTAAGAATTTTTCTCTTTTCATTTACATTACGAGTGCTCCTGACTTCTCGGATTGCCAATTCATAATTTAATTCATCAACAAGTAAGTGACTTACTGTAAAATTGTAGTCATTTTTAGTTTATAGATGCAGAAACAAAATTATAAAATATTTAAAAATTAAATTTTTATAAAAAAAAATACAAAAATTACTAGGGGGTATCAAATATACAAGGGCTTTGAGTTATTTGAAAAAAAAAAGATATATTGTAAAAAAAAAATTCAGGATTTTTTTTAAAAGTGGCAACACTGTAAAAAAAATTCACCCAAGTTGTTACAGCAAGTAGGTAATTAACAAAATTAAATTTGCAGAAACAAAAACTTTGGGTACACACTAGTGTTTGGTATTTCTGAAGATCAAAAATTTAAGGGTATACCTGTGGGTAATTGTGTAACAAAAACAAAAAATTAAAAAAATTATTGAGCAAAAAAAATACAAAAATTTTTTTTGTAAAGACGCCAATAAAATTTTTGTTTAAGGACCCTGTCAAAAAAAATGTGTAAGAACCCTTACCTTATACAATAGTCAGCAATCTAGATTTTCTCATAAAGAACAATACAAGTAGACCCCCTGTATAAATAATCAGGTAGGTAGGAACCTGTATGTAACTTAGTAAGTACCTACTAATAAATTTAGCGAAAGGAGGTATTTCAATATTCACTCATTTCAAAAAAAATTGTCTTAAATGGGCAGGTATGTAAATTAAAAAATTATCCTATCCAGCACTATTGTTTTCCCGAGTTTTCTTTAAAACAAAACAAAAGGTTAGGTAAGTAATAAAAGGACATACGCACCACTCAAGTTATACCTAAAGAGAGGTAGGTAGTTATTTCCTAAAAAAAATTGCTCCTCAAAAAAATATGTTTGGTAGGTCTTTAGGTATATTTGTGTTGCACCTTTAGCCGAACGGCCAAATAATAAATAGAAAGGTAGAAAACAGCTGTTTTGGTTAAAAACCAAAGTGTGTGCCAATAGTGCACCGATAAAATACAAGCCAGCTATTTTTAACTTAATATGTGGATATTTTTAAATAAATATTATTATCATATTAATACCTGTGTATTACTAAAAAAATTCATAACCTACTGAGATTTCATGTTGACTATTGCCGGGGAAATAGTTTTTTATGTATTTGTACTTTCTTTCAAGGTATTCAGGTAGAGACAAAAATTAAGAAAAGGTATGAAAAGATAAAGCAGAAAAATCTCGAGCCCCACGTTGGGCGCCATTTAATTGTGCAGCATTATTTGTTTATTCTGTTGCCAGGACAAACCAATAATACTTTACAAAGTGCGTACAACTGCTCATTTATCTGGTGACATTGGGTTGTGGATTAGGAAACTCTTCTGCTATTTGAGCTCCACCTTTTTTTGGTAATAAGTTGAAGTGAAGTTTTTAATAAATATTAAAAAAGGAAATATATTTATTAATATTTACCAAGTGTTGTTTTAAGATAACTTCAACCTTTTTATAATTTAGTACCTTGAAATAAATACACTTTAACTGAATTCAAAACTTTGTATTATCAACAAATTAGTTATGTACATTCCTACAATTGAAAATTCATCAACCTTGCTTTACCCGATAATTAACTTTAATATTAATAGCTATGAGGATATCAAAATTATGGAGCGAAACCGCCTAATTAAATTAAAAAAAAAAGGAAAAATATAAATAAATATTTTATAAAAAAAAAGAGTGATCCCACCTGAAAACTGCTACCATCATCAAGGCCTTTGTGTCTCAAAGAGGATAAGGCAGGTTAGGGCTCCGCAAGGCATATTAGGGCATCTGCAGAATAAGGCAGCCATAGAGCAGGTCATTGTAGCTGAACAGGTACTGGAGGGAGAGTGAACGTCAAAGACACAAACTGTTGAGGAGGTCTCTGTTGAGGAGATCTATAAGAGGCAGGTGGTGAGGACGACCACGAGGGCACTCTGATTGAGGAAGGGTAGAGAGAGAGCCGGACGAAAAACCCTAAATTAAAGATACATGGCCTTTAGAAAAGCCATTTATTAATTTATTAAAAACGAACGGTCAAAATGTATAACCTTATTCCATTGAAAATTTTGAAGGCAAAGAATAAAAAGAAGGCAAAGAATAAAGACAGTGCTGTCACTGGAAGCATGCCCACAGAATAGTCTCGGGTATGGTCAAATCCAAACGAGCTTTTTCGAGAGACAAGAGGGACTGTTCACCGACAGTGATCCAAAAAGTAGTCAGTGAGAAAAATTTACTATTAACTAGAAGGGAATACGAATAAAAATAGCAGGAATGATATATTGGATTCTTCTATTGAAAATCGAAGAGCGATTTCCATTTATTCTAGCAAGAAAACATATGACCGGACATAAAGGTTGGTGCGTGCAAACAGGCATTAACAGTCTAGTGCAAGCAGGCGTTAAAATATGTGCAACCGGCAGCTAATTCCTTGGTAAGTCAATTGATGCTGACCGAACGGGAATTTGCTGACGAGTTGCAATTTGAAATCAAAACAAAACAAAAGGTTCATAACCTCAGAAAAATAAAATAAATATTCTTTTATTTTTAAATAACTATCCTAAGATTTGGAGCATTTTTCATACGTAAGTACTAAAGGGAAATAAAAATGCTACAATATCTACACTTTATCCTCGATTATCCACATGCATATAAGACTCAAAAAACGGAAAGTATTTGTTGTCTTCGTGGATTTCCGCAGAGCCTTTGACTCGGCAAATCATACTCTACTTTGGCATAAAATGTATAACATCGGAATGAGTCTATAGGTAAATTTAGTGGGAATAAGGACACTGTTGTTCTGGTAAATATACGTTTTAATCCATCGGTAACGTTTCGACAATGGTTTTTGTCTTCATCAGACTAAAAAGGTTACAACTGATTAGTAAGATAATACAAAATACGGCACATTAATACATCACTAATTAAAAATTATTATTCTTTTCCCAATAAATAACATTTAAAATAACCTTATTGACAATATATTATTTTTTTCCTAAATATTTTTTTCCTTTTTAATGTATATGTAACTGATTTTTTTATTTATTTATATAAAGAAATAATTATGGTTTATTTTTCTTCTTTTTTTTTTTTTAATAGACATATATAAAATTTTTTATACAAAGTTTCAAAAAATTTTGTCACTATAGTAACTGATGGGTGGCTCAATAAAATACGCACAAAGAGATCAATCAGCTATTCATATAAAAACAACAATAACAAATAAAACCTGTAGCAAGCCATAATACCATGTTGAAAATAACAACAACGTACACATTATAAACCTATGGTAAAATTTAAAAAGGACTGTTAAAATATTTAAAATTCCGTACTCACCCTTCAGACTAGATCGTACAATGGAACAACAAAAAACAAGAATTCAAGCACATCAGGAAAACAAACGGCACAAAATTAAAAACGAAACCCAACCTTAATCTGCTAATTATTTATATTTTCTTTTGTTTTGTTTATCAGACAGGTTCGGCGGCAAAATTAGTCCGCATTGTTGTCACTATTCTGGATTTTCATTGTTCCGAAATATTAAAACAAATTAAAATTCTTTAAGTTTAAAGCAAAATGCAACCTTGAATAGAGTGGAACTAGTAGTGTACGGTACTGATTTAATTTAGAGTGGGACAAGTGTATATAGTATGATACAATTAAGACAGTGATGGAACTTATTTTCTAGTTTGGAGTTGTTGTATATTAAAATGCATTGATAACATGCATTGTTGTCAGAACACAAAACTTTTCCTGTTTAAACCTTGGTATATACAATTAATTTTTAAAAAAGCAAAAAATATTTTTTGGTTGAACGCTAATTTTCAACCAATTTACGTATTCATGACTACTTAGAAAGACATTTCGTATTTTGTTGTCGTGGTTTAATTGGGGAAAAGCTTTATTTTTTTCCCTTTTATATTATACATATACATACATACACCCACATATACATACATACAATCACATACATACATATACACACATGCACATACATACATACACATATTATATTTATATTTTTTATTAATGTTATTATTATTATTATTATTTTTAATTTCTATTATTATTTTTTTTTATATTTTATATAATTTTAATCCGTTTTTATGGGTTTTACGTAAGCCATATAGTTTAGGAGGGACAGAATTATGATTTTTAATTTTTTTTTATATATTTTCACTAATATAGTCACATTCTTTGAGATCATTAATAAAAGAGTTAATTTTTGATTGATATTTTGTAGTGGGGTCATTGTGTAACAATTTATAGACCAAGTCATCATTTAACATTTCTGTCATTGCATTATCATAATCCGAACGATTCATAATGACAGTGCTGTTACCCTTATCTGGCCTGCTTACTATAATATCAGGATTTTCTTTTAAGAATTTGTTAGCATTTTTATACTGTTTAAAAACGTTTTTATATTTTTTATTGGTAGGGTTGTTGTTGGTGTTTTTATTTAAATAATTAGATATTATATCCACTGAATCCGATCTCACGTTCTGTGCTTTGTCCTCATCCCAGTCTTGTTGTGATGATATTATATACTCTAAATCCTTGATAAATGTTTGAATAGGTAGATGTGGGCTAACTGGTAATGAGAATTTGGGACCTAAACCTAAAATAGTCAAAATATCATTTGGTAGGTTGAGATTAGTGTAGTTAAAAATAAATTCCTTGTTTTCTGCAATTGTAAACTCTTGGCTATCGCTATTTAAATTTTTTAATTTGTTAATGTTTATCTCTTTTATGTAATTAAATTTTTTCTCGAAAAAATTAGTCAAAAATCTATTAAACTAAAATCTGTAGCTGTGATCAAATATACATCGGTCAAACAAAACAATATAATGAAAATCGATTCAAACAACATAAATACGATTGCCAAGAAAAAAATAAGAATAAAAAAGATAAGACAGCATTAGCCACTCATCATTTTTCAACACAGCATGAGTTTAAGTTTGAGGAAGCAAAGATCTTGGAAAAAGAAACTAATTATTACAAACGCTCCATTTTGGAAATGATATATATAAACAATAAAAAAGATAGAGCAGTTAATTTACGTAGCGATGTTAACAAATTGAGTACGGTATATAACTCCCTACTCAATAGAATTCGCTTAAAATAACCCCCAAATGACGATTAATGAAATTAACAATAAACAAAATAAAGTAAACTTAAAAGAAAATTATATTCAAAAAATAATATAAAATATTTATAGAAAAATATATATATTAATATACATTAATATTAATATTATAAAAATGATCAAAATTATATAAAATATTAATAAAAAAAAAATAATAGAAATTAAAAAATAATAATAATAATAATAACATTAATAAAAAATATAAATATAATATGTGTATGTATGTATGTGCATGTGTGTATATGTATGTATGTATGTGATTGTATGTATGTATATGTGGGTGTATGTATGTATATGTATAATATAAAAGGAAAAAAATAAAGCTTTTCCCCAATTAAACCACGACAACAAAATACGAAGTGTCTTTCTAAGTAGTCATGAATACGTAAATTGGTTGAAAATTAGCGTTCAACCAAAAAATATTTTTTGCTTTTTTAAAAATTAATTGTATATACCAAGGTTTAAACAGGAAAAGTTTTGTGTTCTGACAACAATGCATGTTATCAATGCATTTTAATATACAACAACTCCAAACTAGAAAATAAGTTTCATCACTGTCTTAATTGTATCATACTATATACACTTGTCCCACTCTAAATTAAATCAGTACCGTACACTACTAGTTCCACTCTATTCAAGGTTGCCTTTTGCTTTAAACTTAAAGAATTTTAATTTGTTTTAATATTTCGGAACAATGAAAATCCAGAATAGTGACAACAATGCGGACTAATTTTGCCGCCGAACCTGTCTGATAAACAAAACAAAAGAAAATATAAATAATTAGCAGATTAAGGTTGGGTTTCGTTTTTAATTTTGTGCCGTTTGTTTTCCTGATGTGCTTGAATTCTTGTTTTTTGTTGTTCCAATATACGATCTAGTCTGAAGGGTGAGTACGGAATTTTAAATATTTTAACAGTCCTTTTTAAATTTTAACATAGGTTTATAATGTGTACATTGTTGTTATTTTCTATTTGTTATTGTTGTTTTTATATGAATAGCTGATTGATCTCTTTGTGCGTATTTTATTGAGCCACCCATCAGTTACTATAGTGACAAAATTTTTTGAAACTTTTGAAAAAAAGAAGAAAAATAAACCATAATTATTTCTTTATATAAATAAATAAAAAAATCAGTTACATATACATTAAAAGGGAAAGAAATATTTAGGAAAAAAATAATATATTGTCAATAAGGTCATTTTAAATGTTAATTATTGGGAAAAGAATAATAATTTTTAATTAGTGATGTATTAATGTGCCGTATTTTGTATTATCTTACTAATGAGTTGTAACCTTTTTAGTCTGATGAAGACAAAAACCATTGTCGAAACGTTACCGATGGATTAAAACGTATATTTACCAGAACAATAGTGTCCTTATTCCCACTAAATTTACCTATAGTTTCATTGCAAGGACGTGATAAGTTTACCAAATCGGAATGACTGCTCAATTTGTACAAGTTATAAAGGCTCTCTATGATGTTGCTGGGTTCCGCGTCAAGGGTTCTGACGGACTTTCTAAAGCATATGATACGTCAGTGGGTATTCTTCAAGGAGAACCACTCTCCCCAACTCTGTTCTCTCATTTTGTCTCCGATCTGGGTGATTACTTTCAGGGCGTGTCAGGCCTTAACATTGATTGAATCAATGAACTGCTTTACCTCTTTTACTGTGATGACCTTGTTGTCCTGGGAGACTCAGAACGTGGCTTGCAAAGGAAACTGGACATATTGGGTAAATATGCAAACGAATACCAACTTAAAATTAACACCACCAAAACAAAAATCGTATGCTTCTCAAGAAGCGGACACGCTGGAAACAATGGGGACTTTATTTTTAAAATTAATGATGATCCAATAGAAATAGTTCTAAACTATGTATATCTGGGGCTGACCCTGTCTTCATCGGGTTTATTCCTGCAAAGGCCTTCATGCCACACTTTGTCAAATGCTTGTGCTACATCTAGAAAAACTGCCGAACAAACTTTTCCCTCTTCTAGTGCTTTTTCTATTATATTAGTAATTCTGTGTACTTGATCTATCGTGGAATGCTTGTCTCGAAAACCAAATTGATGAGATGGAATAATTTCTTGTCTTTCTATGATGGGTTTTATTCTTTTAAGCAATAATTTTTCATAGAGCTTGGATATAATTTGCAGCAAAGATATTGGCCTGTAAGATGACACGTCATGGAGTGGTTTTCCCGGTTTTGGAATCATGATAACTTCTGCAACTTTCCACAGTTTAGGTACATACCTAAGCCTACAAGACGCATTAATTAGGTTGCATAGTTTTACGATAGCTTTTCTAGGGAGTTGTTTTATGACTACCCCGTTAATAAGATCATACCCTGGGGCTTTTTTGAAATTAATATTTTTGATTTCTGTTAATATTTCTTATGGTGATGTAAGCTTAATATGGTCCTCGACTTAATGAAGGTCATTTAATTAAAAGTGTTCATCTGGTGTTTCGTGGGGCTGAAATGGTTTTTTTTTAATGACTTGCACAAATATCTGCTTTTTCTTCGTTATTCCGTGCCCACTGGTTGTTAGATTTTCATATGGGTGGAATTTGGATAATTGGTCTTTTAAAATCTTTGGTTGCTTTCCAAAGGGAATAGTTGGTATTTTTATTATCTGTAAGTTCATTAAGAAAATGGTTAATAGATTCATTTTTTATTACTAGAATTTCTCGCCTAATGCGCTGCGTCATGTTGTTGAGATTTGTTTTGTCCCGAGGATCACGGCTTTGCTGCCACTTTCTTCTTAGTTTCCTTTTTTCCGATATAAGGTCTCTAATTTCCTTTGAAAAGTTTTTTCCCTTAAAAATTCTCTTTGGTTTTGGACTGTTTTCCCAAGCTGCTTGTTGAATATTTGTAACAAAATATTCAACTTCTTTATCGATTTGTTCTAGCGTTTGCAATGGTACTGATAGGTTTATTTTTTCTGACAGACTTTGTTTAAAACTAATCCAGTCAGTCAGTTTATTAACTAGTGAGATATTTGCTTCTTTCTTTATTATGTTTTTACTAAGAGTTAGAATAATAGGTGAATGATCTGAGTGTAAATCAAAACTTTCTTCTATATCTACAAAACTTAAAGATATATTTTTTACTATAAAAAAATCAATTAGGATTCTGGAATTTTTCCTGCATCTGTTGGATAGTATGTGGGCTTACCAGTTGATATCGCCTCACATTGATATTCACTAATAGCTTGCAAAAGTCCTTTTCCTTTAGAATTCATCAGTCTAGATCCCCAGTAGGTATTTTTTGCATTAAAGTCACCTCCAATTATAAAACGGTTTCCTAATTTTCTGAGAAAATTAAGATATTGATTTTTCTTTAGTAAGTGCCTTGGTGGTATATAGACAGCACTTATAACTAATGTATATGTTTTGGTTTTTACACTTACTAATGTAGCTTGAATCTCTATGGTTTTATATCCCATCTCCTCATAGTGTAATATATTTTCTTTAATTATTACAGCACTTCTCCCATGTGCAGTATTGCTAGGGTGAGTTGTATGATACACTTTATAACCGTTAAATTTAATGTGAGACTGGTTAGTGAAATGCGTTTCTGACACAAGAGAGACGTCAATTTTTTCTATGTCTAGAATAACTTGCAAGTCTTGCTGATGCTGCAAGAGACCATTGGCATTCCAAGCTAGGATTCTAAGATTACTGACCATTTTGAGGCATATTGGTAGCTCCGTTATTGCTACTTTCTAGTTTAGTTAATCGCTCATCAAGTTTGTTCAATTTCTCCAAAATTATTTGTGTGTTTGTTCCATAGTATTTTGACTACTGATATTAATATCAGGTATAGTAGCTGTTGCTGCTACTTGGCTGTATGTCCTTGTCACAGAGTATTGTGTGACTGTGTTTCTTGTCTGTTGGTTTTGTCTATTTGTACTCACGTTTGGTATGAGATTCGGTTTCTTAGGTTTATTTTTCAATTTTTGTATTTCCTTAGCAACAAGGCATCCTCTATAGTTAGCAGGATGCTTGCCTCCACAGTGAATGCATTTTGGCTCAGATTCTTTTGGTTTGGGGCATTCTACAGTAAGATGTTTCCCCGTGCATTTTACGCAACGTGGTTCTTTAGCGCAATATTTTTGCGTGTGTCCATAATATTGACATCTTTTGCATTGAGGGACTAACTTTGAGGTTTTTAGTGCTTTTATTTCCACTTCAATCCCAAGGATACTGGAAATTTCAAAAATTTTGTTGATATCTTCATCGTGGCTAAATGTGAGTATAAACATGTTAAGAGGTTGTCTTGTTCTCCATTTAAGTTTGTTGCTGGCCTCCAGTGCCTTAAAACCTTTTTTTGTAGATTAGCTACAATTTTTTGTGGGTGACATGAGAAGTGTAGCCTATTCGCTATTACTCTAATTGTCCTTATTTGTTTGTTTTCGTATGAGTGCCATTGATGCTTTATTTCATTAAGCATTTTAGTAACCAGCCGATAGCTGTCTGCGTCTTGTACATTTATTTTAATATTTTCGTTATTTAAAACTTTTATTTTAACTCCTTGTATGATATTTAACTTTTCATAAATATCATTAAAATTATTTATGCCAACTACAGATTGTTGCTACAGATAAAATCATGGGTTAATAGTGTGGGTATGGGCGGATTGTGGCATAATCTTAACGCAAATAAGCTTAAATCTAGCAGAAACGTATTTCTAACCAGACTAAAACAACAACTTAATGATGTAGACATTACTTTCGCAAGTAATGCTCACTATACAACGGTTTATCATGTACTGAGCCTCAACTCGTCTCCAGCTCTGCACCTCAAATGGGGGCTTCCCATGCGTATCTTGAGAGTAATCTCGCAAGTTAGATTGTGCACACAGTACTATATTAAATTTTATCGTAATCGTATCGTATCTCACTTATGTTGTGAGGCCGAACAAAAATTGCTCAGTCTGCAACATGCAAATTCCAGAAACGCTTTACCACATATTGTTTGTCTGCCCTATGTACACTTATGCAAGGCATAACTTGTGGGCAAATGGTCAAATGTTTATCCAAAACCTCGAATCGATTACACCACAATCAGCAAAGGCTCTCTTTCACACCATCCACACTATTTTTAAGATGCGAGCATTCTTGAGAAATGACTAAGAGGCCGTCATTACTCACCTTGGGGCTCACAAGTGTTTTTACTTATTATTTAGTTTAGATGCTAAAGGTTGCTATTCCAGAAGACAAGTGTTTTTAATTTTTTAAAGTATTTTTTCCCCTTTTGATTATATTATTAGGACTTTCTTGCGGTAATGTAACAATAATTATTATTATTATTTTTTTATTCCTTTTCTACTTTAGTTTAAAAATAGTTAAAATGCATAATTTATAGCTACGAACTTCATTGTTATAGGGATTGTAAAATTTCTTAGAAACAATAAAGAAAACTTGAACTTAAAACTTTTCACTTTGGACTCATTTTACTGGTTGTTAAACCCTAAAGCCAGAAATGCCATTATTTTCGATAGAGTTTGAACCTACCTTTACGTCGGATTAATCAAAATCTTGTAGCAACTTCGACTTGTTAAGTTAGAATTTTTTTTTCAACATTGCGCATATAAATTTCCATATTTTTTCATTTTGGGCCCATTTTACTGGTTGTTAGCCCCTAAAGCCGGAAATACCGTATATGTTTTTCGATAGAGTGGGAATCTACCTTTAAGACGGATTAATCAAAATCTTATAGCAACTTCAACTTGTTAATATATATAAATTTCCATATTTTTTCATTTTGGGCCCATTTTACTGGTTGTTAACCCCTAAAGCCAGAAATACCGTAAATGTTTTTCGATAGAGTGGGACACAACCTTTAAGAGGGATTGGTCAAAATCTTGTAGCAATTTCAACTTGTTAAGTTTTTAACATGGTGCATATAAATATCTATATTTTTTCAATTTGGACCCATTTTACTGGTTGTTAGCCCCTATAGCCAGAAATTCCGTATATGTTTTTCGATAGAGTGTGAAGCTACCTTTAAGACGGATTAATCAAAATCTTGTAGCAACTTCAACTTGTTAGGTTAGAATTTTTTTTTCAACATGGTGCATATAAATTTCCAAATTTTTTCACTTTGGACCTATTTTACTGGTTGTGCAAGCTGTGCTTGACAATTACACTTGCTTAACTCGGCTTGGTTAAGCAGCGGGTTTAAAGTAAAAAGTTTACTGCCAGGGAGCAGCCTCACTCCCTGCAATGACCAAGAAGGCTTATGGTACAGTAAACTTAAGTAGTTATAGTGAGAACAACTATCAAATGTTGAATCTGCTTTATTAAGATAAATACTCTCTTTTTATATTAACAAATTGTTATGGTTCGTGAGAAATTATAAAATATAAAATTTTATATAATGTGTGGTTTTATAAGCTAAATAATATATATATTCAATTCAATTCAATTCAAAAAATGTTTATTGTCTGAAGAATTAATTCCTATTGACAAAGCAAGAACTTAAGACTAAAGTAAATAGTAATAAATCAGCACTAATAAAAACAACATTGTCTAGTCGCCTAATCACACACAATCTATAATTAAGGCCATTGAGAATGTTCGAAGTTAAGCGCAATTCTAGTAAAATTCGAACGAGCATGTTAAAGTCAATATAAATTAAAATTGTACCCAACTATTTTAAAATTTCTGTAAAATATGGACAACTATGAATATGCACACATACACAATTACAATCAATCGATTAAAAAGTTGGAACGAAACTACTTACAAAAAAAAATGTTAAGCTAAAATTAAAATTCAGGTTACATAAAAAAATATAATAAAAATATAAGACATACAATCACAGTTACTCAAATTATGTATCAAGCCCATCTGTGTAATACTCATTGCAGCTATAGTAAGCTTTTGTTTCAAAGCAATTACGTACTAACCTTCTGAATACTTTTAAATCTTGAGTTTGTCTAAATGCGATGGGTAAATGATTGTATAATTTTATACTTTCGTAAATCAATGAATGTTTTGTCAAAGCTAGCCTAGGTATTGGAAGTGGCAAGTTCCCTGATTGACGAGTTGTATAGTAACGACCAGTTTGAGTATTTGGTTCTTGAAGCTTCTTTTTATGAACCAGGCTGACTGTCTCCAAAATAAAAAGACACGGTAACGTTAATATCCCTGCAATTTTAAAAAGTGGCCTACAATGTTCTTGAGGATTGACATTAAATAGTTTGCGTACTGCTCGCTTTTGTAGAATAAAGACTGACTCAAAAAGGGTGACACAACAAAGTCCCCAGAATGCAATCCCATATCTCATTTGGGATTCAAATAAGGCAAAGTAAGTAGCTCGGGCTGATTCAAAGTTTAGTTCTCGCTTAACTTCACTTATAGCAAAGCATCTAGATGATAATTTAGAGTTAAGAAGATATATGTGCTGATTACAGTTAAGTTTGCTATCAACAACTAGACCCAGAAATTCTACAAATGGTTTAGGGTCAATGGATTGATTCCCTATGCTTATAGATTCTATTGTTGAAAGAAAGGAGAGAATATTAATAGGTAAACTTGAGAAGGTTAGTTTATGTTATTAAAACCTAATTTCTCAAAGGTGGGTCAGTTTCTTTAAACTGCTGACAATGAATCCAGTCATCGGTTGTGTTTGGATATTGCGGTCATCGTACGTCGTCGAACTTTTGGCTATAGCGACAAATTGTTTCTGTTGCAAAATATTATGATCTATTTTTGTTATTGTTGTTATTCCTTTCTATAATAGGTGCCATGAAGAAATTGTAAATTGGGAGGCAAGAATTTAAAAATGTTTTGTTGCACATTTACAATGGCAAAATGTTTATGACTTATTTGCCATTGTCCTTCCGCCTCTTCAGTAAATTTTGAGTTGGAATATTTCTTCTTGTGGAATTTCTTTCTAATAAGGATTGTTGCTTCTTGTTTAAAATTTTTATTCTCTTTAATATGTCTTCTTGACTTTTGGTTATGTTTGGACTTGCTTTTTATTCTGAAGGTATTCCTGGTTGAGCACAGGATAGGCACCAATTTTCTTTTTGGCTTTAAATTGAGGACTTTTTTTACTTTGCTATTTAATTTGATATGCTGGATTTTGGTGTCTCTTACTAAGGTTTCGTCTTGTATAACCAAGATGACTGGAGTTATCTGAGCATATTTTTTGTTCTGATATACATGATCTGGGTAACATTTTAAGTTCTGTTCTTTTTCAGTTTGTTGAGTTTGAGCCTTTGATTCTGGAATTGAGCCTTTGATTCTTGAATTGAGTATATACCTTTCTTTTCTTAAAAAATGAAAAAAATCTTCGATTGTGGAAATTTTATTTTGAAACCCTTGGAACCAACTATGGTACGACTTTTCTTGTTTAAACGTCAGTTTCTTTGACAATAATTTCATCAATGGTAGGTCCCAAGTTTCTGTATTTTGCCCAGAGGTTTGAATGTCTCTAAGGCACTGATGGCTCATCTCATAAAGCTGTTGTAATTCTTTAACTGTTTCTTCATCCATACTTGGGATGTCTCGGATATCATTTAAATGATCCATAATGACGCTTAAAATCGGCTGATGGGCTCTTGCTCAACTCTTCGATTCTTTTAATTAAGTACTGAAGGACTTCGTTCAATGTGGGCAATCTGCCTAGTTTGCAGTTCACCCATTCATGGTGTAAAACATGCCTCTGGACATCCCATTTCTGGTAAATTATGTTTATGAATATTGGCTCCCAATTGAATTTAATCGCTTGTGAAAAGTCCAATAGATCTCCGGCATATAGCAGAAGTTGTTTTAATTTTTGGACTGACGCATGCTCAATTATATGCATGTCTAGAAGGCAATCTAGAAGGTGTGAAGCCATTTTGTATCTTCTTAGCTGTCTTTGTTTGTGTTTGTTATAGTCGGTTGGCTTTCTGTACTGGTTTCTTCTTAAGGCTTTTGTTTTATGGCTTTATTTTTTATCTGAACATTTAGGCTTCTGTAGGCCTGACGGACATTTGGCTTATCTGATTAAGTTTGGCTCTTTGTCCGTGGACTGGCTATGTGGCCGGACTGTGGTGGATAGGAGGACGGTGTCTCCCTGGTTGTGCCTTTTTGTTGGGCTGGTCTATCGCTTATTCGGACTATGGTGGACTGGTAATTGATCTATAGTTAAACTGTTCAGACTGACTGGCGGATGGTCGGACTTTCTTGTTGAAGGTCGCTCTTGTGGACGGTTGAAGTTTTTTTGCCTAGTGGCTTCGGACAGGACAAGTGTACGGATAGTCGTACGGGCAGGTGGACGGTTTTTTTGACGCTTGTAGAATGGACGGACTTTCTAGTGGAAGATCGCTCTAGTGGACGGTTGAAGCTGTTTTGTGTAGTGGCTTCGGACAGGACAAGTGTACGGATAGGCGTACTGGTAGGTGGACGGCTTTTGACGCTTGTAGAATGGACGGACTTTCTCGTGGAGGGTCGCTCTGGTTGAAGCTCTCTTGAGTAAAAACTTCGGACAGGACAAGTTTACGGACAGTCGTACGGGCAGGTGGACGGTTTTTCGACGCTTGTAGAATGGATGGACTTTCTCGTGGAAGGTCGCTCTGGTTGAAGCTCTCTTGCAAGTAGTGGCTTCGGACAGGACAGGTGTACGGACAGTCGTACTGGCAGGTGGACGGACTTTCTCGTGGAAGGTCGCTCTCTTGTGTAGTGGCTTCGGACAGAACAAGTGTTCGGACAGTCGTACTGGCAGGTGGACGGTTGGGCTGTAGTGGTGTTCTTCTTACGGGCTTCGGCGGCGGTTTTTTTGTTCGAAGGACCAATGTGCTTGATCCGGTTTGAATGTGCAAGCTGTGGTTGACAATTACGCTTGCTTAACTCGGCTTGGTTGAGCAGCGGGATTAAAGTAAAAAGTTTACTGCCAGGGAGCAGCCTCACTCCCTGCAATGACCAAGAAGGCTTATGGTACAGTAAACTTAAGTAGTTATAGAGAGAACAACTATCAAATGTTGAATCTGCTTTATTAAGATAAATCCTCTCTTTTTATATTAACAAATTGTTATGGATCGTGAGAAATTATAAAATATAAAATTCCATATAATGTGTTGTTTTATAAACTAAATAATATCAGTCCAAAAATTTAAATAGGTAAACTTGAGAAGGTTAGTTTATGTTATTATAACCTAATTTCTCAAGATCATAATAATAAACTTAACTAAAAATGAAGATTTATGAAAAATGGTACAAAAAGAAAATCTGTTTCATTTTGTAAATAAACACTGGTTGCTAGTCCCTAAAGCCAGAAATGCCGTATATGTTTTTCGATAGAGTGTGAACCTACCTTTAAGATGGATTAATCAAAATCTTGTAGCAACTTCCACTTGTTAAGTTAGAATTTTTTTCTCGAAATGGTGCATATAAATATCCATATTTTTTCATTTTGGACCCATTTTACTGGTTGTTAACCCCTAAAGCCAGAAATACCGTATATGTTTTTCGATAGAGTGGGAATCTACCTTTAGAACGGATTCGTCAAAATCTTGTAGCAACTTTAACTTGTTAAGTTAGAATGTTTTTAACATCGTGCATATAAATATCTATATTTTTTCATTTTGGACACATTTTACTGGTTGTTAGCCCCTAAAGCCAGAGGTGCCATACTCTTTTTTCGATAAAGTAGGAACCTACCATTAGACGGATTAATCAAAATCTTGTAGCAACTTCAACTTGTTATTGATCCTATTTTATAACACAGTAAAGGCAAAATCGGCGAGCAAATTTTTTGATAGAGTGAGATTAGGAAAATGTGTGGAATTGTTGTAGCAACTTTTTTTGTTTTAAAAACAAAGAAAATTAAAATTTGATCCTATTTTACCGGCCTAATACGGTAAAGGATGCATCGGTGCATATATTTCTTGATAACAAGAACCTACGGTTTAGGATACGGTGTCAATTTGTTAAATTGTTAACGAAATAAAAAAGTTTAAATGTTTATTTTATTTTACCGGCCTATTACGGTAGAGCTAGAATCGGCACACACATTTTCTCTAGAATAAGAGCCAACCTTATACAAAGGTGTTTAAAAAAATATGTCCTTTTTTCTGTATAAATATTTGATAAAAATTACTTTTTGGATCTCTTTTACCTGCCTATTGACATAAATTGACGTTCGAAACGGCTATTAAAAAGTGTCAACCCTGTCAAAAAATATCAGCCAATGTTTCTTCGATACATTTTTTAAATTTATAACTAAATAGATTTTTTGTGTTTTTCGATTTTACTGGCCTAATTTTATCGCCTCTTTACGGTGAGGCCGGGGGGGACGTATGCTCCACCCCCCCTAAAGGCCCCCTTTTTTAAAAGTTTGTTAGTACATCTAATACTTGCAAAAACGTCATAATTTATTTTTATTTTGGGCCCCCCTAATTTTTAGACCGTAGATCTGCCACTGTCTTTACCCTAGGTTTGGAGATCAATTTGCCTTTGTTTTTAACGATAGGCTTTAATTTGAGCAAAAAATATTAAGTTAAACTCGAGTTATAGCGATGTTTAATTTCCGAGCATTATTTGTTTGAAGGAAGTTCACGAGGTAAAAAGTTTTTACAAAAAAGTTTCACGGGCAAGACCTCAGAGGTAAAGGTAGCTCGGGGACGCGTTTCTGCCTCATTAGGCTTCATTCAGCCCGAGCATAACAATAAAATGGAAGGAGATGAAATGATGATGTGGATATCTGAAAAGGAATATGAAATATGGTGTTTACTGAGGAGAGACCAACTGTCAATTTGCAGCTTCGGTCAGGGTTGCCTCAGTTTTGAGGCTAATTTTGACGTCGCGACGGAGACAGATATAATCTGCTCCCAGAAAACAGCCTGAGCCCTGGATTTTTTAAATTTGAAGGAAGTTCACGAGGTAAAAAGTATGATGAATGAAGCCTAATGAGGCAGAAACGCGTCCCCGAGCTACCTTTACCTCTGAGGTCTTGCCCGTGAAACTTTTTTGTAAAAATTATTTGTTTGGTCCACTGCAAAAAGTGATTATATGTAAAACCACGTTAAATCTACAGCGAAATTAAAGTTGCTTTAAAAATAACTTTCAAAAACGACTCATTAAATTTTAAAAATGTTAATATTTGTTTCTTCTCTGTGCTTAATGTAAAACCAATAAAAAAACTGTTGGCAAAACACGATAATATAACTATTATCCAACACATTCTAAAATACCCAAGAATTTTGTTAGTTTTTGAAATATTAAAAAAATCATAAATAGAATTTTAAGAAATGCGATGTTACAATTATATTGTTAACTAAGGGGATAGTTTTACCTGAGTAATAAAGAGAAAGTAGCTCAAGCGCAGCTATAAATAAATTGGCAAAAAATTTTTTTTAATTCACAAGCTTTTATAAAATGCACTAAAAATTAAAAAATAATTTTCTAACTGTCTAATATTCTCATAATAATAAAAGCGATGGCCGCAAATCAAAGCATAAGTTAATCTAAATTTGTGATCTAAACACTTAAAAAATATCCAACATAGCAGGTCATCAAAGATATGTTTGATGTGCCGCAACGTTATGCCATTGCCATACCTATGTCAAAGAAATGCTGGGGTATCTTGGGTCGGGTTGGGTGGGATTGGTACCTCCTAATTTTTCTGCTAGATTGATTCTTGCAAATAGTGATATTTAATTGATAAGGTGGGGGTAGGAGTGGTAGGATTTTTTTTTTCAGTGTTGTATTGTCATCGGACCACTATATGTATACCAAATTTCATCCAAATCGGTTAATGGGAAGGGTGTCAAAAACGCATTTTCTATGGAAGGGGGTGGGGGTAGGGGTGGGAGAATATTTTTTTCTTGATATTGTATTATCATCGGATTACTATATGTATACCAAATTTCATCCAAATCGGATAATGGGAAGTGTGTCAAAAACTCATTTTTCTATGAAAGGGGGTGGGGGTAGGCGTGGTAGGATATTTTTTTCTTATTGTTGTATTGTCATGGGACCACTATGTGTGTACCAAATTTCATCCAAATCGGATAATGGGAAGTGTGTCAAAAACGCTTCACAAGATTTGATAGATAGTTAGACAGAACATCTGAAGCTAAATAAAAGCTTTTAAAAATTATTTTGGATTCCGGGATTTAGCCGTTAGGGTAAGACAAATACGTTATAGCATAAATACATGTTCAAAGAATCGAAAAGTAAAGTGAGTGCCAGCGATCAGTATAGCTGGCTTTAGAAACAATGGCAAATTTAAATTCACGGACGCAAATTTTTAAGTGCACATGCGTGTGTTTTGTCATGTAGACACAGCTGCCGTGTGGATGGAGGCCATTTTTGTTACTTATTTACATATCGCAATATGTCTGTGTTTTGCGTTTGTCGTGTAAAATTATGTTTTTTCTGTAAAAAACATGTGCGGTTTGTAGAAATATGTCCGGAAGAAGTAAGGGAGTGCCATTCCATAGGTAACTACTCATATTTTTCTTCATAATTTGTTAATAAAGTTAAACGTGGTTTATTTTTAGAAAAACTACATTTTTAATCCAAAATTTGATAAATTTTTACCCAATCAACTAGTTTTTAGAAAAAAATAATAGACACAACCCTAAGCTTTTGACAATTGTAAAATAATCTAGTGACGTATCAGAGTATATTCCAAAACCATCAAAACTAACGCATGCGCAGTAACCGAAATCCTGTGTACCCGAAAAAGGAACATTAAGAATTAAATAGGGGTCCTGGCTTCAAGTATCGCGTGTGAGAATGAATGGTGATGCCCCATATTTATGCTCTAACGTATTTGCCCTAAAAATTTGACAATTGTCAAATAACGGGTACGGGGTAGACCTCATCAGATGTCTATCAGGGGAAATGAATCGACCCCTGCCCTCCGTAGATTCCAGGTACTCTCTGACCCGGAGAGTTCCTGTCTAGGGTCCCATTCCCAGGGTTACGGGAGAAAACCACATCGGTATGAAAGGCGGAGAGGATGGACCTTGGTACGGTGATCATAGCGTAGGTGGCAACCCTTTCTTTTAGGGATAGTATAAAAGAATACAGCTGTTGCCTTACCGTATGGCGTTGGATCGTCAAAGGCTAGAGGAGAAAAACCTTGATAAAAATCCTGGCCCTCCAAGTAGGGGGTTGAGGCAGACTGGTTCTCTAATACTTTTAAAACAAAGATATTACCAAAAAGCCTAAACAAAGCCTCGGAGCGCTAGACGAAAACTCTCAAAGACGAAAAAAGCAAAGACAAAGGACTCTGAATATATATATATATATATAATATGGAACGTACAGGGAATAAACCAAAAGTTGGACGATATTGCAACCGAAGTGCAGAATAGTAAGATAGACATTATTGCACTTACAGAGACAAAAAAGAAAGGAACAGGTACAAGTAGTGTCGGTAACTTTGTTCACTTATTCACTGGAGTCCTAAAAGAACGGAGAGCAGCCAGAAGGGTATCCTTATTAATAAAGAAAAACCTCAAACATAAATTACAGACTACGAGTGCATTAACGAAAACTTACTTCGAGTTAACATGAAGATGCTTGGACACAAAATAAGCATATTAGCAGCCTACGCACCATCTAATGACGAAACGGTAGCTATAAAACAAATGTTCTTCGACTAACTTGATGCGACTATCAGTAAAATCGGCAATACCAGGGAAATAATTATGCTTGGCGATTTTAATACTCGACCTGGTAGACAAAGCCAAAGCAAAGTGGTAGGACCATTTGGAGAGGAAGTAACAAATGATAATGGCCTGAGACTGATGACAATTGTGTGAAACCCATAATCTAAAAATAAATAATGGTTTTTTTAAACATAAGGATATTCATCGGTATACCTGGATTCAGCCAACAAGAAATCTTAGATCCATCATTGATTATGCTATAGGTGGACAACACTCGGAACTAAAGTGGTATGATGTGCGCACACTTCGGGGTGTTACCTGTGGATCTGACCACCATCTGGTAAAAGCAAAAATATTATTCCCTGTAAGAAAAACAAATAAGGACGAAAGTATTAGAGAAAATGAAAATCTAGAATGCATCGAAGACAATCAAAAATACAACTTTAGAAGTCTAGAAATCGAAAGTACTCAAAGATTGTATCAGAACCGATTAGATGAAAAATTAATAAACACAGATCAGTCATTTGAAAAGATATATACAAATCATTTGAAAAGATATATACAAACATAGTAAAACGCTTGAAGGAAGCAAGCAAAGAAGCTGTTGGAAATCAAGATAATAGAAATAACAATAAGATGTGGTGGACGGAAGAAATAAAGGAAACGGTCAAGGAGAAAAAACGCACATACTTGAAATGGCTCAGTACTAAAGAGCAAAGAGACCTAGAAATCTACAGGCATACCAGAAGACAGCTAAGAAATTTGATACTCACAGAAAAGAATGAAATGTTGGAGCGCAAATGCCACGATATAAATACACACGTTGGAGGTACGCAGAGTTCTGAAGTATGGAAATTCAATTTCTACAGTAAAAAACCCAACAAAAGAAAAAGTAAACATCCAGATCATCAAGCCATAACAATGGACAGAACACTATAAGGGACTGCTGCAGGAGAGAAGACACGAATATCTGGCAGCCTCTCCGAGGAGAGACATAGAAGTACATGGAGAGGAAATAATCATCGAAAAAGAAATGATAAGGAATAGTATTAAAAAGCTTAAATCCGGAAAGCTAGGGGACCTGGGGGAATATATGCTAAAATGCTCAAACATGGATCCGAGAAACTACTCGAAAATCTCACATATATTATCAATCAATGCATAAACGGACATCCAGTGCCTGATGTTTGGAAAATTGCATTCATATCCTTAATACATAAAAAAGGAAACAAGCTGGATTGCAACAATTACAGAGGAATTTCAGTAACCAGTACTCTAAGTAGATTGTACGGTAGGATTCTTAGAGATCTAATAGAGAATGATTTTCATGAACAAGAAGAAGACGAGCAAAGTGGGTTTCGTGCAGGCAGATCTTGTAGTGATAATGTTTTTTATCTTAAACAAGTAATTGAGAAATGGAGCGCCAGAAATATAGAGACTCATGTTACGTTTGTGGACCTACAAAAAGCATATGATACCGTTCCAGTAGAAAAATTATGGACAGTGTTAAAGCAGACTAATATCAATCATACATACATAAAAGCGATAACAGAACTATACAAGGGTCAAAATCTAAAATTAAAATTGGAAATCGACTTTCAAAAGAATTCCTGGTAACGAAAGGCTTAAGACAGGGATGTTGAATTTCTCCAACTCTTTTTAAAATATATATCGCAGTAGCTCTAAAAAACTGGAAACGGAAAGTACACGGCATGGGAATACAACTTAACGACCGATTTACCATATACACACTACAGTTTGCTGACGACCAAGTAATTGTAGCTAATGATAAAGAAGACATGGGGTATATGATGAGAAAGTTAACAGAAGAATACCAAAAGTGGGGGTTAACAGTGAACGTGGACAAGACACAGTACTTATGTATTGGAAACGAATCAAGTGAATTAGAACTAGAAAATGGACAAACAATATCTCCATGTAATGAGTATGTATACTTGGGTGTCACATTTGATAAGACGGGAACAGACTGTAAAGAACTGGAAAAAAGAATAGTAAAAGCAAAAAAGGTTATTGGTTGTCTTAACAGTATTTTATGGAGCAGAGAAATAAAAAAGAATGTAAAATTTAACATATATGAAACAATGGTGAAAAGCACGCTGTTGTATGGAATAGAGACTTGTCGCGTAACAGAAAAATACAAAGCAAAAATGGAAAGTGTCGAAATAGATGCAATAAGAAGATCAATGAGAATATCTAGAACAGATCATATAAGAAATGAGATCATAAAAGAAAGAATGGGAATCGAGGGAAGCATAACGGATGACATCACTAGGCAACTGATATGGTACGGCCATGTACAACGGATGAGCGACGAAAGATTACCAAAGCAGGTCCTAGAATGGCAACCAATAGGGCGCAGAAAAAGAGGGCGTCCTAAACTGGAATGGCAACAGTCAATCCAAAGATCAATGAGTCAAAAAAACCCGACGGAAGATGACTGTCAGGATCGAAGGAGGTGGAGAATAGGCGTCGGACAACGTAGAAAAACGTTCTAAACCGACATAGTAGTAGTAGTAGTCAAATAATGTAGTGACGTAACGTACGGAGTATGATCAAAAACCACCAAAAATGACGCATGCGCCGTAACCCGTATTTGGGGTAAGATCAGGACAAATTTGAAGTTATATATAATTGGGCATTATGCCACATTTAGATACAGTGGCGGATCTAGGCCCAAAAAATTGGGGGCCTTATTATAAACCTAAATCATGACTTTTTGGCAAACGTAATATGATTTAACAGCTATTCCAAAAGATTGGGCAAAAAAAAGAGGCAAATTATTTTTCGATATAACTTTTGAACAATATCATCGATTTAAATGGAGAAAAATCCAAGATGACTGACAGAATTAAACTTTTCCCTTTTCTTAAATTCGTATAACAGCTTTGTCATCGTCACGTAAACGGGGTGCACAAGTCGTTAAAATCGGTCTAGTGGATTTTAAAATAATAATTTTTATTTCAACCATTGATTTGCAGACTGTAGGTTTGCCTTTAGTGTACCGAGAGTAGTAGAGTGATTATTTCAAAAAAACGTGTAACTTTGTCCTTAAAGCAACAGACTTCCCACAGTTGCTCTTATAAACCAAATGGCCAATTTGACTCGAGAAAATTTTAGGATTTCCCGTTCGGCCGGCTCTGTAACGAAATAGCGTATATCAAAACAGCGCGTGTTCAAAATAGCGCGTGTTCAAAATAGCGCATGTTCATAATAGCAGGTATCAAAATGACTTGCGTTCAAAATAGCGCGTATCAAAATAGAGCGTGTGCAAAATAGGACGTATGAAAATCGCGCGTATCAAAATAGCGCGTGTTTACATTGACGCGTATTAGGTCTTGGTTCGTCCCGCCTTCCTTTTTGTGAATATGTTCTTTTTACTATAATTTACCAAATTGGTTCGAATTAGGCTATTTGGTGATTCACTAGAGCATTTTCTATTTTTTGTTTATTTAGTATTAATTAACTAATTAAGTACTTAAAATTACTGGGTTATTTGCATTTGAAACTCCCGCGGTTTTAAAGGCAAATATTACAATTTGCTATAATCAATTTACTTTACATAAAATGCATTTTGAATTACTAAGGTTCCTAGTTCCTTTAATATGGACCTTCGTAATCTCATTCCCTCCTACTTATTCCCTTTTCTCCTACGCCTATGGATTAACGACGCCACTGGGCGACATGTGGGAGAATGAACGCAGCAGCGATACCTGCTGCCGGACGAGAGAACCGTTTCGCCTTCGAACGATAACACACGCGTGTTAGCTACTCTCCTACCGCAGGAATGTGGGGTGCAAAAACTAAGGTTTAACAGCGCGTCCTCCCATGAGTTCCACTTCCTGTATAAAAATGGTAAGTGAAAATGCATTATTTTTACCTTACATACATTTGTTTATTGCTACACTAACCTAGAAGGTAAACTAGACCATTTCAGAATCCCTTGTACCAGCTTAGCCTATGACCTTATTCCCTTAAAATTACAGTCCACATCTGACACCGTTAAATTCCAGACAACTCTCCTATCTGGACCACCAGGGAGCCCCATTTTTGATCCTTAGCGACCCGGATTTCTGGAATCGTTTTTTTGCCTTTTTAGGTTAGTTTTTTTTACTGGTTTCAAATGCAAGAAAAACCCTTGTTTTTCCTAAATGCCTTTTTTACTGGTTTTAAATGCAAGAAAAACCCTTGTTTTTCTTACATGCCTACTTTAGAAAACCCCTAGGTTTCTAAAATACATTTTGCGATTTTTTTTTTGTGTAAAAACAAATGCAAGAAAAACCCTTGTTTTTCTTACATGCCTACTTTAGAAAACCCCTAGGTTTCTAAAATACATTTTGCGATTTTTTTTGTGTAAAAATTAAATATTTTTACCAATAAATTTAACCTTTTCATGCGAAAAACCAAACACAGATAAAATCTGTAAACTACTATGCTTTTTTTTGTTTGTTTCGAATAAATCAAGTTTTTTCGTTTCTTTTTTGTAAAAAAAAAAAAAACCGTATGGTATTTGGGTGTTTTTTTTGTTTGTCACTGGAAATAGTTTAAAATAGTGTCTGCAAAGTGCTATTATTTTAGCCGTTGTGCCTTCACATTTGTGGATTGCTATAATTATATCCAATTTGCTCGAAAAAAAATCTCCAAATTGCCATATTCATTTTTGCTTATTGCAAATTGCTATGACTATATCCGATTGCGGATGCTTTACTATATTCGTTTTTGCGTAAAAATTGCTATGAATATATCTATTTCTAATTTACTATTATAATATCTGTCTGCAAATGGCTATGATTGTATCCATTTTTTGCGTGCATAATAAATTTTGAAGGAAATTTAATTCTTAACTTGAGAATTTGTTTTCGTGTAAAGGCAGATAAATAGTTTTACCAAATTAAATGCTTTTGATTTGTAGGTATTTATTTTTAAATTTAATACATAGGTACCTACTTATTTGAATTCGCGAGGCGAAGATAAAAAAACTTATACACAAGTTTTTTGTTATCATTAGTTTGCATCGGGTATTTTCTTTACTTTTGTGCGCTTATAGTTTGATTATTGTAATTAAACGTAGGACATTAATATTTATACAGGGTGTCCAAATTTTGATTTTTTTTTCAGTTTACCTAATTTTTGTCAATTATTTTTTGGATTTTTTTTTTTTTAATCATGTCTAGTTCGGATAAAATTTTAAAGGCTAAAGCCTTGCGCTATAGTGCGATTTCACAGCTAAATTTGATCATTGAATCCGCGACCCTCGCAAAAAATGACCCTGCCTATCACAGCGGCTTTAAAGTCAAATTTCGGACATTGTCAAAAATCAAAAAAGATTTTGAAAAGCACCATAATACTTTGTTGACGTTGGTAGCCTCTGATGAGGATCGCTTAGTAGTAGAAAACAAAGTGGCTATGGACTTTTGCAAACGCTGTGACGAGATTTCCACTATATTTTACGAACTTTTCGAACTACCCTTTGAAGATGTAGGGCTTTTGAGCAGTACGATAAATCCCATGGGCAGTCCCTGTGCCTCCACAAACCAGCATGGTTTACTGCCTAGGATAAAAATACCTCTTTTTCAAGGGGAATTTAAGGAGTTTCCAACCTTTTTGCAAGCCTTTAATGCTACCGTGCACAATAATAGGTCGCTGGGAAACTTTGAAAAATTCAATTTGCTTTTTTCTAATTTAAAGGGCCCTGCCCTGGATGTCATTTCTGACATTCCTATCCTTGCTGAAAATTATTTAAATGCCTACCACACCTTGGTGGATAGGTATACAAATAAACGATTACAAGCTTACCTTCACTGGAAGGCAATTGAAGGCTTCTCTCCTCTTACTAAAGAGAATGCTACGAATTTGAGGAATTTGCTTGATTGTTTTTCGAAAAACTTAAGTGCTTTAAAAGTCATGGGTTTTAAAACGGAGTTTTGGGATTATATTATGGCACAAATGCTCTTGGATAGGTTGGACCCAACCACGCGCAAGGCATTTGAGCAAAATTATTGCTCCAATGAGATCCCCTCTTATGATAAAATTCGTGCTTTTGTTTCTAGCCATTGCATTGCGTTGGAACAAATACAACAAACTCAAGATTACTTAAAAAATAAAGATTTGTCAATTTCAAGTCAGAAAAATCAAGCAAAGTTTCAAAATCGATCTGCTTTGTTTGCTAATACTCAGAGAGCCTCCAAAAATGCCTCCCAGTCTCCAAATGGCCAAAGTGGCTTAAATAATACTCCAAACCCTCAAAAATTTTGTTTTCTCTGTAAAAGTGGCGATCATATAATATACAGATGTCCTAATTTTTTGGCGAAAACTCCCCAGCAACGTTTTGAGATTGTTAAACAACATAAAGCGTGTGTCAACTGTTTGGCCTCAAAGCATAATTTACCCCAGCAATGCAAATCAGAAAAAAGATGTTTACATTGTGGCCAATTTCATCACAGTCTCTTACATTTTTTTCCTATTAATTCTACACCTAGTTCTGCGAGTAGCCCCTCTACTTCTGCAGTGCAACCCCCGAGGAGCCCCGTGGCTACCGAATTTAATAGAACCACTAACACCATTGTTACTGGTATGTCTTTAAATGATCGCGAAGTACTTCTCTGTACCGCTTTAATACAAATACAGGATGTTTTTCAAAATTGGCACACAGTGCGCGCCATCTGTGACTCTGGTGCTCAATCTTCATTTATATCTAAGTCATGTGCTGATAGTTTGGGCCTTCCTAAATTTAATATCGCCATGACTCTACAAAGCTTAGATCGAATGACAACTTCGGCAAAATCTGGAATTAATTGCAATATATCCTCTTTGCGTGATAATAATTTTGTTTTTAATTTTGATGCGATAATACTCGATAAAATTTGTAGTGATTTACCTCATTCCTCATTTTCGATTAAAAGTTTTCCTTTTCTCGCCAACTTAGCACTAGCTGACCCAGGCTTTAATAAAAGCGATAAAATTGATTTATTGTTGGGCGGCGATGTGTACCCTTACATTTTGCTAGATGGTCGTTTGTCTACGGGACCCAACAACCCCGTCTGCATTAATACTATTTTTGGTTGGGGAATAATGGGCAATCTTTCACTTTCACCTTCAACTACAAATCAAATTAAAACATTTTTTACTACGTCAATGAACGATTCTTTTGTCAATTTAGATAAAAATCTACAACGATTTTGGCAAATAGATGACATACCTAATGTCAAGGCCATTGACCCCGAAGATGAGTTTTGCGAAAATTATTTTTTGAAAACTACCTCAAAAAATGAGGAGGGGAGATATATTGTATCTTTACCATTTAAAGTTACTGCTCCAGATTTTGGCGACACTCGATCCATTGCCGTACGTCGTTTTTTCTCCCTTGAGAAGAAATTGCTACAAAACCCTGATTTTTATGCTGCCTACAGCTCTGTTTTACAAGATTATTTAGATAATAATCATATGCAACCGGTTTCTGCACCTTTGCCGACCGAAATTTCAAATCATTTTTATATTGCACACCATGCGGTGTTTAAAAAAGATTCTACTAGCACCCCCCTGAGGGTGGTTTTTGATGCGAGCATGCACGCCCCTGGCAAAATCTCGCTCAACAACGCTGTTTATACTGGGCCCCCTTTACAAAGGGACTTACAAAAAATTTTATTACTTTATCGTTTGCATAAATTTTGCTTTTGTTGCGACATCCGTCAAATGTACAGGATGATTTTAGTTGACCCTAGTCAAACTAATTTTCAAAGAATAGTTTGGAGGTTTGATCCTAACCAGCCTATTCAAGACTTCGAAATAAATAGAGTTTTATTCGGGGTCTCTTGTAGCCCCTTTTTGGCTATCAGAACTTTGCTGCAACTTGCTAGAGAGCATGAGGACCTTCCTCTTGCCTCAAAAATCATTGAGGAGGCAGTTTTTGTCGATGATGTGATTTCGGGAAGTGATGACTTTTTTAAGGCCACTGAGATGAAAAATCAATTAATCGAGCTACTTAGCCGAGGTGGATTCGAATTGCGTAAATGGGCGAGCAATTGTCCCGAGTTACTATCCGATCTTCCTGAGTCACACATTTCGATGAAGGCTCTTTCTCTCGATTTAGATGCTGAAAATTCAACTTTGAAAATTCTCGGTTTAAATTGGAACCCTCATACTGATGAATTTTTTTATACTTTCGACTGTTCTCTCCAAACATGCACTAAAAGAACAATTTTAAGTAATTTGGCCCGCATTTACGACCCTCTGTCTTTTTTGGCGCCAATAGTTTTAATTTTAAAATTAATTGTTCAATACTGCTGGGCAGAAGACTTAAACTGGGACGACCCTGTCAGTCCGGAAATTGTTTTTAAATGGGAAAAATTTAAAAATGAATTAAAGTTTTTGCATTCTGTTAAAATTCCTCGTCAAATAATTTTGCCTAATGCTAGTCAAATCCAGCTAGTAGGATTTTGCGATAGTTCAGAACGGGCCTATTGTGCTGTCGCTTATATTCGAATTTTTTATTCTGATGGAAACATTAAAGTTTTTTTTGTTTGTAGTAAATCTAGAGTCGCACCGTTGCGTCGTAAACTAACTTTACCAAGACTAGAGCTTTTAGGAGCTGTTTTGTTGGCTAAATTAATGGATTTTTTACTAGAAACGTTCTCGGAAAAAATTAAATTTGATAAAATTCTTGCTTTTACTGATAGCACAGTGACCTTATCTTGGATTCAGGGATCTCCTCACAAATTTAAAACATTTGTTTCGAATAGAACTGCCTATATACAAGGAAGAATTAGCCCTGAGTTTTGGCATTATGTTCCTACTGAACAAAATCCTGCTGACTGCGGTACTAGGGAAATGTATCCCTCTGATTTACAAAGATTTTATTTTTGGTTAGAAGGGCCTTCTTTTCTAAACCAACCTACAAATACTTGGGATTTTATGACAGTTACTTACGATGGGAATGCAGTTTTGGAAGAACAGCGAAAAAATATTTTTAACGTTTTTACTTGCGAACAAACAGTTGAATATTATGTAAACAACTTGTTTGAAAAATACAGTTCTCTTTTTAAAATTAAGAGAATAGTTGCTTACTTTTTGCGAGGGTTACAAAGGTTTAAAAATCCCTCATACAATTTTGCTACTGATTACCTTACAAATCAGGATTACTACAAAAGCTTACTTTTTATTTCGAAATGCGTACAATCTTTTTCTTTCCAAAAAGAAATTGAATTACTAAAAGATAAGAAACAGCTTCCAAAAGCTTTTCAAAAATTATGTCCATTTTTGCATAATGAAAGCTACGATTTGCTTCGTGTTGGAGGCCGTTTATGCCATTCAAATTTATCATACGATAAAAAATTTCCAATTCTTTTGCCTTCTAGTGCAAAATTCACTGAATTACTGATTTTAGATTTGCATCGCAGCAATCTTCATTGTGGTATACAGACCACAACTTTTTTACTAATGCAAAACTTCTGGGTATTGTCTGCTAAAAAGGTAGTGAGAAAAGTTTTAAGTTCTTGCCATACTTGCTGGAAAACTAAACCTAACTCCCTTCAACCCCCTATGGGTAACCTACCGAAATTTAGAGTGTCCGAAGCAAAGGTGTTCGAAAATGTAGGTATAGATTTTTGTGGTCCGTTCACGATTACTCTTGGTCGGACCAGAGGTGCAAAAACCATGAAAGCATATGTCTGTTTATTTATCTGTTGCGCTGTTAAAGCCGTGCATTTAGAGTTAGTCTCTGATATGACATCAGAAGCCTTTCTGGCTGCTCTGCGCCGCTTCATAGCTAGAAGAGGACTATGCTCAAAGATCTCTTCAGACTGCGGGACCAACTTCGTGGCCTCTGAAAAATACTTGCGACAAATTTTTTCTGATTGCGTGAAGGGGGAAGGTATAGTTTGGTCTTTTAACCCACCTGCTGCTCCCCACATGGGAGGCATTTGGGAATCAAACATTAAATCTTTAAAGACTCATCTTCACAGGGTAGTTGGAAATCAAATACTCACCTATGAGGAATTAAATACGGTTTTAACCCAAGTTGAAGCCATAATGAACTCACGTCCTTTATGTGCCTTAAGCACCGATCCTACTGATCTGGCGGTCTTGACTCCTAATAATTTTTTAAATTTGAGGCCTCCAGGTACAATACCCGATCCAAACTACTGCGATATTGCGTTAAACAGGCTGTCCAGGTGGCAACTGTTGCAAAGAATGCACCGCGATTTTTGGATTCGCTGGCATCGCGAATATTTGCACACTTTGCAACAGCGAGCCAAATGGCACCAACCTCTTGCTTCCATTGATATTGGTACTATGGTACTGATCAAAGATGAAAATTCCACTCCATTGGATTGGCCCCTAGGCCGCATTGAAGACCTTATTAAAGGTTCTGATAATGTTCCACGGGTTGCTATTGTAAAGACTACTAAAGGTACCTACAAACGGCCTTTGGTAAAACTATGCGCCCTGCCTACAAATTAAACTCTCTGAAATGCCCCTGGGCATTCTCAGGGGGGTGGGAAATGGTTCGTCCCGCCTTCCTTTTTGTAAATATGTTCTTTTTACTATAATTTACCAAATTGGTTCGAATTAGGCTATTTGGTGATTTACTAGAGCATTTTCTATTTTTTGTTTATTTAGTATTAATTAACTAATTAAGTACTTAAAATTACTGGGTTATTTGCATTTGAAACTCCCGCGGTTTTAAAGGCAAATATTACAATTTGCTATAATCAATTTACTTTACATAAAATGCATTTTGAATTACTAAGGTTCCTAGTTCCTTTAATATGGACCTTCGTAATCTCATTCCCTCCTACTTATTCCCTTTTCTCCTACGCCTATGGATTAACGACGCCACTGGGCGACATGTGGGAGAATGAACGCAGCAGCGATACCTGCTGCCGGACAGAGAACCGTTTCGCCTTCGAACGATAATACACGCGTGTTAGCGACTCTCCTACCACATGAAATGTGGGGTGCAAAAACTAAGGTTTAACAGCGTGTCCTCCCATGAGTTCCGCTTCCTGTATAAAAATGGTAAGTGAAAATGCATTATTTTTACCTTACATACATTTGTTTATTGCTACACTAACCTAGAAGGTAAACTAGACCATTTCAGAATCCCTTGTACCAGCTTAGCCTATGACCTTATTCCCATAAAATTACAGTCCACGCCTGACACCGTTAAATTCCAGACAAATCTCCTTTCTGGACCACCAGGGAACCCCAGGTCTGCTTAGGCATATTTAGGTCTGGAAAGTTATTTTTTTGAGAAAATATGTTAGAAGGAGTCGAACTAGTTTGTAACAGCGATGTTTTGAAACACGCTATTTTGATACGCGCTGTTTTGATACGCGCTGTTTTGATACGCACTGGTTTAAACACGCGCTATTTTGATATACACTATTTTAAACACACACTATTTTGGTACGCCCCATATTGAACACGCGCCATTTCAATACGTGCTATTTTGATGTGCGCTTTTTTGAACACGCGCTCAAATGAGCGCGCTATTTAGAAACGACCTATTTTATTACGCGATATTTCGTTACAGAGCCGAGCAAGATTGGTATCGATTTATATGTTTTTGAGGGTGACAAATCTAAAATAAATGGATCCATGATGGATCTAATACCTTCCTAGCTAGCCTATTAGCACACTTCAAGTGGACTCCAGGATAATAATATAACAGTTTTTTGTAAAAATCTGAGAAACAAAAGCTCCTACGTAGTTTTTTGTTGTAAAACAAAAATTTTAAAATTGTCGAAAAACTCCCATTAGCATTAATGACTTGACCCAATCAGCTCGTTACAGTGTTGAACACTATTTTACCTAAAAGTTTTATGAAAATAGATTTAGCGGTTTTGAAGCTATCGTGTTAACGACAGACATACACACACACACACACACACACACACACACACACACACACACACACACATACACACACACACAGACATCAGGACAAAATTGCCAAACAGATAGTTCAAAATCTAGCCAAATAACACATTTTCGGGTTTTTGTCGAAAATAATACCTTATCTAGCCTAGCTGCGCCGGCTAGCAAGGTAATAATATATTTTAAGCTACTTGGATATTTCTCTGGAGTGGTAGGGTGTTTAGCCGAAAAATTAATATTTTGATTTGTATCGATATTGTTATGGCTTTTCAGGTTTTCGAGGGTAGCAAGTATAAATAAATGGATCCATGACGGATCTAATACATTCCTAGCCCATTAGCACATTCGAAGTAACCTCCATGCTATATCAACATTGAAAACAGTTTTTTGTAAAAATCTCCGAAACGAAAGCTCTTACAAAGTTTTTAGTTATAATAGAAATTTTATGCTGTAGTATACTGTGGAAACCCCATATTGATGCGACGCTCCGTTAAAAAGTTAGGATATTTTATATTTTTTAACTGTCAAAAAACTGTCATTTGCATTAATACATTTTGACCACAGTCTAATCAGCTCGTCACAGTATCAAACACTATTTTATCTGAAAATTTCACAAAAATCGCTTCAGTGGTTTGAAAGCTATTGTGTTACGGACAGATATACACACACACACAAGATAGACATCACGACGATATTGCTTGGATAGGTCAAAATACACCCAAATATAACACATTTTCGGCATTATCTTTAAAAAAAAAATTCCCAATCCAAGCAAACATGAAGTACAAAAAAAGTACTTTTTAAGCACTGGCTTTCACTGCAGCCCGTAACGGCAAAGTACTAAGTAGGAAGTACTTAATTTGTATTGATTTGGAACAAAGGCCTCAATCAGGCCAGCAAGTATATATTTTAATCCAACAAACACTGTACTTTTAAAGCAATGCATTTTTTTAAAACTTTTTTGTACATAAAAACATGTACTTTTAAAGCAATGTATTTATTTTGTTTTTTTAGTCACTTTTTTTTACAAAAAGTAAAAAAAAATGTTTTATACATTTTTTAGTACAAAAACAAAACAACTTTTATTGTAAATATTGTAAAGACATTACGTCACTCACATCTCATACCTATTCATGGAAAGAAATATTTGATCATTCTTGAATAGTCCATTTCACACCAATTTAAAAACAAATAAAATCATTCTCATTCTTAAGCTTGGCATTCTTCAGTGTGCCTGTAAAATGTTGACTAGTGTTTGCCATCAGTGGCAAGTCCAGCAAACATCAACTTGTCAGAACTTTGTGTCATTCGAAATGTTCTTAAAACGTTTTTTTGTAAATATTTTATTTTTACAGTAAAATATTAAATTTTTTTGTACAAAAATAAAGTGCTTTAAAAGAAACTGTTTGGTTTCACTGTTATATTAATTTGACAGTAAAACTTAAACTTTTCATAATAAATTAAATGTACTTTAAAAGTGCCTTCTAAATATCATTAAAACGTTTTTTTGTGAATATGTTATTTTTACAGTAAAATATTTAATTTTTTTGTACTAAAATAAAGTAAGTGCTTTACAAGCAGCTGTTCAAATATACTTTTAAAATATTTTTTTGCCATTAACCCTGGCTGCACTTGGCATTCTTCAAAAATAAAGTTTAATTTTTCGTTTTATTAAAAATAAAGTACTAAACCGTTGCGTTTTTTGCACTTTTAATTAATATGCAAATTAGACAATACAAAAATAATAAAACTAATGCACATCGTTGGCGCGCGATGCCAGCAGTTGCCTGTACAATATTAGTAAAGTACCAGCAGGTCTATGTTTTCTGGGATACCTTCTCTAGCCATTGCTGCGAGGGCTAGGAAGGTAAAAATGCATTTTGGATACCTTCCTGTAGTAGTTATGGCGAAATCTATACGGTTATCATAGAAAATAGATTTTTACCCCCACTACCACAGGGATGTATACAGATACTCTTAAATGCATTTTTTTTTAATTTGTAACCTTTGAAAAGCTATGAAACCATACTAATATCGAAACAACTCTACAAGATATGTTTTTTGGGCCAAACATCTCCTATATTTTTCTCCTCCACACAACCCCCAACGCCTGGTGTAAGTTCCACCATAGATCCCCAAAGCCGCCGAGACCTAAAATTATTAATTTAAGTAGATTAGAGATAATGAACTTAACGTGTAACCATAGAAGAAATAATGTTATTTCTTCGATGGTGTTACTTAAAATAGGATAGATTTTTCCATAAAGTTAATAAAAATAAGGGTTTCCAGTACCTACCACCCGACAAGAGCATGTATATGCTCTTCTCAGGTAACATCCCAGAGAATTATCCAAATAGGTTGAAATATACTTTTTTAGATTTGTCACCCCTGAACAAGGGAGAGTGTCTAAATTCACCGATGAACCCCTGCAAAATCATCATCACTTGCCAGTGTGACAGGTTTCATACTCACCCCGAATTAAGAAACGTCAAAAATTGTTTGACAATTATTTGACTGGTTTTGTATACCAGAGATGTCGCACCTGTTTTTTAAAGAGGGCCGGCTTTCAATAACGAAGTTTTATTTAGACCTTTGTTTCGAATCTGGCAATAGCTATTTCAACTAAATCCTTTTAAGCAAGACACTTGAAATTTGGTAGGTTTATATGGCGTTCTGGTGACATTATAATATGTTTTTTATTACAAAGATATCAAAATGGCGGTTATTTTTTATCTATAAACCAACTTGCCTTAATCTTGAATTCAATGTGTGAATCGATATGTATCAACTTCGAGGGTTCAACATTGTCGATCTCTTATTTATAAATCAATTTAGTTTAAATTTGAAACTTCGTAGTGCTTACGGTAACTCAATACAACTTTTTAGGCAAGCTTAAAATAATCAAATATTATAAGGGATTTTTGACGAACTTATAGAATATATAGGGTGGGCAAAATTCGATTAGTATTTCTAGCCAAGATACATAAAAACGAGTAGACATTTCGTGGGTTCGATTTTCGAGACGTCTTCAAATATCAAAACCACAAAAGGCCTTGTAATTTTTTAGCTACGAGGGAATTTTTAAAAGTCTACCAGTGGCCTATAACTTTTTTTATTTATAAAAATTTCATTTTATTTTTTTATAGAATTTTTAATAAAGATTAATCTGTTGAAGTAAATTTCATCGGCCCCTTTTAACGTTTAAGATATTACATTAAGTTAAACAATTTCTTATTGAATGACCCTCATTTTATCAGTCTAAAATTTCCTTTAAAATAGCATCACTTTTTGTTTATTTTAAAATATTTTAAACCTATTTGTTTAAAACTTGTAGACCATGACTGAGAAGAAACAAAATTTCGGAATTCCATTGTTTTTATTAATTTTAGACAATAAATTATATAAAATAAAAAATATATAGTCATTTCATTAAACAATACCGATTTTATGAATATCTCAAAAACTAAAAGTGACAGATAAATTTTAGTTTGATAGTTTGATTTTCTATAAAAATAACTATGAAAGAGAAGTCTACACCAAAATTAAATGTTCATAAATAAAAGGTTAAAGGAAAATGCCCTCGTAACTGAAAAACTACGAGGTCTATCAAGAAGCGGTTTTGATATTTGAAAACGTCTTGAAAATCGAGCCCAGGACATTGTTTATAACTTTATCGGCTAGAAATACCTAAAACCTTCAAAAAACAACGAAATTGGTCCACCCTGTACGTACCAAATTCGGAACTTAAAGTGTTTAAGGAAACTGATGTTTAACTTAAACTTTAAAAACCATTGGTGCAAAAGATCACATAATACAATTTTTTGTAAAACTTAAAAAATCAAAATAATGAACTTTCCCATTTATTAACCGATTATTGATATGAAATTCTGAAACTTTACTACTTGTTTGATTTTTGTATGAAGATTTTTTGAGGTGGCTGATTTTTATTTTTGATAAACTGAAAAGAATTAACATGACAAGACGATCCAAAATGGCGGTCTATCTTATTTTTTTACCTAAATTTTCCTTAAAAGTAGTACCTATCTACTTTAGGTTTTTAGGGTTTTACTAAAAAAAAAGATCATAACAAGGGCACACACACCTGACTTTTAACAGATAAAAGCGAGCGCGCACAAAAAAAGAATTCGAGGGAAAACTTGCTACCCCAAAAAATGTCGAATGATTTCCATTCCAATTTTCCCCAAGATTCCTAGTGCCTAGTGATTCCTAGATATTTTCAGGTATTTCCTTATTTTCTGAGGATTCACAGCGATTTTCATGTGATAAGAAAAATGTTCAAATCGCGAGTTTCCCCTCAAATGACTAGTTTAAAAAATATATTTTCAAGCAACCAAAATAAGTATTTTAAATGCGTCCCACAATTTCATTTTAGTCTGTAAAAAATCAATTAGTGACGTGAATTCTAGAATGGTAAATAAAACAGTGTGTAGTGACTTTAAATCGTTTATTAAAGAAAAAATGCAATACCTTTACCAGGCTAGTGCTTAACTGTGATATGTTAAAACAATTATTAAAAAGTGGGCCCATCTACCTAAATCTCGAAAAAAACAAGTAAAATTAGCAAGGCTCAGAATAGGTCATACTAAGTTAACACATGAACATATTTTTAAGAAAATATACCCTTCTGTTTGTGCTCAATGTAATGAACCCCTCACAGTCAAGCATATTTTAATAGAATGTCAAGGTCTTGCAAATCTTAGATAGCAACACCAACTAGATCGAAGCATAAGAAAAATTTTAAATAACGATGTTACCAGTACCAACAACTTAATATTATTTTTAAAAGACATTAACTTATTTAACTTAATATAGGAAGTTCAAAATTGTTACAGCGCTAATGACCCTGTGCGGTCGATGCGCTTTTCGCCAAAATAAAAAAATAAAAAACTTTCTAGTTTTTGTAAAATTCATAATTGAAAATATGTAAGTATTTTATCCTAAAGCTATACTGAATTGGTTTCAGTTAAAGTCCCCACATTGAATACAGAATACCAATAAGAATAAGTATTATTTCAATTTAAGCAAGAAATTTGCAAATCACAATTAGAGAGAGGGACATTATCATTGATTTTTTTAAAATCCTAACCATTGAACGAGGTCCTAACAAAAGCAAAGAATATAATATATAAATAAACCTAATTACGGACCTCTGTCCAGTTTTGCCATTCGATTATCTGATAAAAACAAAATTACCAAACTGTCACAAGGCAAATTTCAGTTGACAACTAAATAAGTGTCATTTGTCATATATATATATATATATATATATATATATATATATATTTTCTTATATATATATATATCTATATATATATATATATATATATATATATATATATATATATATATATATATATATATATATCTTAAATTTTTAAAATATAATATTTAACGACTTTAAAGGGTTTAGTTTAATTCTGTCCGCCATCTTGGATTTTAAGACGGCGAACAAAAAATATTTTTGCCAATCAATATAGTACATGCGCATTTACAAATCAAGATTTTATTGCAGTTTTAAAATCAGTCTTAAATTAACGGTCATAAAATAATCAATGGTAAATTTCGTCTATACCATACTTATCAGTAACTTTTACTTACTTTCAATAGCCGTAAAACTGATGGCTCCACCAACCGTATAAGCTACAAGTATAAGCGTAAGAAACAAATGAGTAAACCATTTTCGACTCCACTTTTTGATTTTATTATAAAGTATAAACGCAGCCTTTTCTCCTCTGCCCAGTCCAGATTTTGCAGAATTAATCGTTTGCTGTTTGAAATCTTTTAAATGATCGAAAACAAATTGTGATTTTTTTCGCTGAGGTAATACGTTATTTGATAAATGCGCACTGTACGGATTTTTATCGTATGTTTTTTGCACAGGAATCTTTAAAGTCGGTCGAGAAAATCCAACTCTTTTCTGTATGTTTGTTGCGTCACCAAATTTATTGTCGTCACTTTCATTAGTTGGATGAATTCCTTTCTCTGCGGTTATGGGGTCAATATATCTGCTGTCATTTTTATTAGTTGATACATCTACACAATCCGACATTTCTCACTTGTCACAGCCGATTGCACGATGGATCCAAGTGCTAATTTTAGCTAGAACACTCAATGATAAATTTTAAAAATAAATTTGACCCACTACACTGTTTACGTTCCCCGACGGTATACAGCCGACTAAAATGTTTTGAAATTTTTGTTTGTTTTGGAGGTCTACCTAGTTAACATGAAATGACTTAAAGTATGTAAAAATACTCAATATGAGTAAGGCACTTTGTCCAAGTAAGCTCACCCACATACTTACAAAGTATAGTTGAAGCATATACGTAATATTACGTATATGGGTTGAAGTGGCTAACAGCTAACGGCTCTGCATATTTCAATATTTAATATCACCTAAAGTTTGTCTGCTTTGCTTTTTGCAAATATTTATAATAGTTGACTATAAAATAAGGACAGGAGTAATTTTTTAGATAATTTTTAGTTTCTGTAAAAATATGTTTGTATGATTTTGTCTGAGAACTCACGAAAATTAATATGATTTTTGGGAAATATCACAAAATACGTGGTTTCATTGAATAAGATGCTAATATTGACCGACGTAATTGTTGAGTTCATTTTGAGAAAAAAACTGTATGTCTATGTGTCTCAAACATCTTAACTTTTGAGATACAGTGTGACAAATATGTTTTAGAAATCTTAATTTTTATTAATATCTGTTATACCTACCGCACTAGATATTTTTGATACATGCTCTCTATTCATCAAAAGGCAGTTTTTAATTTTAAATGTTTTATTTTAATTTGTCCAGTGGCGCTTGTCACTTTTTTTTTATAAACATTATTTTTAAAATTCGACGACGTTGACGTAGATACAGTTCTTGTATAAAAAAAATAAATTCATGCATTTGCATCTCGCTAGACCGCTTACCAAAAAATACAATTTATTTAATTTCAGAGATCAGAAAATTCCCCTTGATGAATAGATATATTATTTGGATTTTTTTGTTTTGTTGTTTATAGTTTAAATTTATGTTTCTGTTTATTTGTTTCGTGTATAAAATAATTTTAAACACTATACTATTCATAAGTGTTAAATCCACATTCTGTAATTTTTTTAAAAATATTTATATATACATATTGGTCAGTAGCCATAGCTTCAAAGTTTAGCCTCCGCGGCTTTTTGATAAAGGTTTTATTGTTTTCATCGGCTATAAATACACAATTTCATTTTTTTAATCCTTAACCCCTTAAGCCAGAGTAATGAAACTTGGCGCGCATATCGACCTTCCAGGACTGATTTTTCAAAAAAAATACATTTATGTATTATTAAATCTTCTAGACTATCGCACCTGTACATCTAGGTCTCACTTAATTGGTAATTCATACAATAATTACCTACAGGCTTTCTAATTTTAAAAAAATTGAAGCGGTTAATAAGGTCCCGTAGCTATAAGAAAAGAAAATGACTTCTGATTATGAAGTTTGATCAAAATAAGATTTTGGGCCCTTACAGCCCCGAGGGGCCCGGCCGGGGCCAATTATAACGTATTTAAAACTAAAAAGTGGTCCGGTTCTTTTGGTACAATTTCAAAGACCTAGGGTAGAGTATAAGTCAATTAATTTTTTTATCATAAACGACAAAATAAACTTTCCTCTAATTAGGGGCCTTACTAATATAGCATTGAATTTTTTTTATATAGCAGGCCTGTTAGGAATTGTCTGCGCTACTAATTTAGTGAGACCTAAATGTACAGGTCTAATAATCTAGAAGATATAAGAGACAATCTACAATACACATTTTGCCCCCATGCGCCCCCTAGGGGCCATATATATAATTTTTTTGACTCTTGAAAATTGTAAACTTTTATTACTCTTGCTTAAACCGTTCAAAATGAAAAAATATTTTGATCTTACTACCTTCTTAGCGTTTTTGTGTCTGTTAACACGTCAGACAGTATCAGTGTTGCTACACGTCACAAAGAGAATTATTGCCTGAGCCGTTTAAAATTATCGCACGTTATCGTACAAAATCTAATCTAAACTTGAGTTGCAAATAAATGTCCTTTAACACGAGAAAATTAATACCAAAACGTCCGATGCGCGAGCAAAATATATAAAATGCAAGGAGCAAAAAAAATCAAATTCGGTGAACCTCGCAAATTGGTGTGAATCCTCTGACTCGATCGGTATGGGTAATGTCAAGTATTCCAGTGCTGTTCAAAATTTTTATAGCGGTATATATTTAGGTTTGTCAGGGACTTTAAAAATATTGTAAGATTTCATGTCTAAAACACCATTACATATTTTGCAATAGGATTTTTAGTTCTAATTTATAAATTGAAGAGTATAACTTCTAAAGGGTAACATGTGCTTTTTTATTTTGTCCGATACTTATAAACTTAATTAAAAATATATGTTAGTGGTTTTATTGTTTGACTAAGGAATCTCTTTCTAATATATTTTTTCAAAAAAAAAACTTCCCTGACTTCTTTCGCGGGATCATAGCGGGTGTGAAACAAAACTGAACCGAATCGAAGTATCGGTTTAGTTCGGTTTGGTTTCACAACCTCTAGGATGCCGGTTCGGTTCGGTTTGGTTAGAATGAGTTACCGGGAGTGGTAAGTTATAAGACGCTATTTTGAAGCAGCGCAATTTTGATGCGCGCTATTTTGTAGCAGCGCTATTTTTAAACGCGTTATTTTGAAGCGCGCTATTTTGTAGCAGCGCTATTTTGTCGCAGCGCTATTTTGTAACAGCGCTATTTTGTAGCAGCGCTATTTTGAGGCAGCGCCATTTTGATGCACGCGATTTTGTAGCAGCGCTATTTTGTAAGGCGCTATTTTGTAGCAGCGCTATTTTGATGCGCGCTATTTTGTTGGCGCTATTTTGATGCACGCTATTTTGTAGCAGCGCTATTTTGTAGCAGCGCTATTTTGTGGCAGCGCCATTTTGAAGCAGCGCTATTTTGTAAGGCGCTATTCTGTAGCCGAGCCGTGCTCATATACTGGTAAAGTATTTTTTCCAACAATGCATCTTCATGATTAATTGGACCACTAATCACAAGCTGTAGCAGTTATTTGATGTAAATTTTAATAATATAATTTCACTTTGCAGCATTCCAAATTTTGAAAAAAGCATAATGAATGCATACCTGGTGTAATCAGTACCAATAGAAGGCAATCTTTACTTAAACTTGTCTCGACTTGTTTGGTAATAAATTTGGACTCAAGAGTTGGTTTTACCAACTTAGACACATTCCAAAATAACTTACATAGTTGGTTTCTGTAAAAGTACAAAAAGGTTGAATCTGTTTAAAGGTCTTAATAATAGGGACTTATAGGAATGAGGCCATGCCATTATTGTTGCAGTATTTTGACAGATTTACATTGCAGGTTGACAGTTGTTCTTTCAAAATTGATATACCAAAGTCGAATTTAAAACCATGGCATGTATTTATCTATAATTAAAGTCGACAGTATATATTTCGGTTCGTATAGTAAACCATATCCTTATGTCAAAAGATTAGCTCTCCTATTCCAATGCAAAACTGCCAAAATACGGTCTGACACTATTATTGCATGCCTTTATGCCAATAAGTCCCAAATAACGCACTGCCATATTTTTAGCGCATATATTTTTAAGTACACCATTAAATTATTGTTATTTTTTAATGTTCTTGGTATTTTTTAAAAATATTCTAGTTGACTTATATATACATATGATCAACTATTACAACATTAATTTTTATTATTTGTTTATTAATATTCATAGTACAAAAATATTTATTTAATACACTAATCATTTATTAATCATATTCATCATCTGTCTGCAGCTCAGAAAACTTATCTATTATACTGCGAGGAATATATTTTCTAATACTAAACACTTGCTCTATTAAATCTAATTCATATAATTTAATAACTAAAATGATTACAATGTTTAATAGCCAACAAATATTTTTTATTTAAATTTTGCAACACTTGTTCACTTCTAGACCACCCACCTCCATAAACTTGATCATGTTCAGATTCAAAAAGTAAGTCATAAGACGTTTCTTTTAAGTAATCAAAACCTTCATTTAAATCATAAAATTTTGTGTACTCTTTAAAATCTAACCACGACATTGTGTTTTTGCAGTAAAATTCACTTAAAGTAAGTAAACATAACACCCTTCTTCTTCTTTTTATTGGCATGTCATCTTATAAAAGTTCTTTGATGTAAATCTTAATAATATAATGTCACTTTACAGCATTCCAAATTCAAATAAAGCTTTACTGTTTTTCAAACTTATAGAGGCTTGGCCCAAATATGTGAAGGTATAGTTTTCACCACTATTCTTCTTGTTAACTGTTTCCACAAAATCACTTGCTATTGCTTTAAGAATGCGTTTATTTGGCCATCACTAAGAGTTAATTTGTTGAAGCACGTTTTTTTGTAATATTCATAATGCTGTTTTAAACGAATTATTTCACTATAACAACAACAACAACACTTTGAAATTTTAAATAAAATTTGCTTTTACTAAAACGAAGCTCTTAAATGATAATGCTTGCTGTGTGGCCAAGATCGGCCTTTAAAGACAACGTAACCCCCACTCTTGCACAATATATGTGGTGTGGACTTAAAGTTGTCTTGACTTGTCGGTTGAAAAAATTTTGAGCTCAAGACCATTCATTGTCGAAGTCAATAATACCTTTTGCAGCTGCATACAAACAATAATGAATGAACACCTGGTGTAATGAGTAACAAGATAATGCAATCTTTACTTAAACTTGTCTTGACTTTTTGTTTGAAACTCGTAGACAATGATTGTGTAGAAATAAAATTTCAAACTTCCATTGTCTTTATTTATTTTAAAACACCGCGTTTCGGTTAGTAAGTATCTCTAACCGTTATCAAGTGTAAACTTTTTACACTTGATAACGGTTAGAGATACTTACTAACCGAAACGTCGTATTTTAAAATAAATAAAGACAATGGAAGTCCGAAATTTTATTTCTTGTCTTGACTTGTTTGGTAATAAATTTGGACTCAAGTGTTGGTTTCTGTAAAACTGCCAAAAGATTGATTCTGTTTAAAGATCTTAATAATAGGGACTTATTGGAGTGAGGCCATGCAATGACATTATTGTTGCAGTATTTTGACAGATTTACATTGCAGGTTGACAGTTGTTCTTTCAAAATTGATATACCAAAGTCGAATTTAAAACCAAGACGTTTACTTATCTATAATTAAAGTCGACAGTATTTATTTCGGTTCGTATAGTAAAACCTTATGTTGAAAGATTAGCTCTCATATTCCAATGCAAAACTGCCAAAATACGGCCTGACATTATTATTGCATGACTTTATGCCAATAAGTCCCTAATAACGCACTGCGATATTTTTAGTGCATATATTTTTGAGCAGACCTTTAAATTATTGTTATTTTTTAATGTTCTTGGTATGTAGAAGAGCATAAATAATAATAAGGAGCAATATTTTGTTAAATGGCTGTGATTCTCTGAAAAATTTAATTCTTAGATTGCCAAGACTGAAATTGTTGTTGATATTATCTCACACTACTACTATACTATATATCTTTGTGTTTCAGATGATTTTGAAACTTTTTTTTTGTTGCGCCATCTGTCTGTGTGTGTGTTTGTATGTCTGTCTGGCTGTCTGTCTGTAATGGCCAACGTGCATAACCCAAAAACAGCTTGCTTGATTTGAGTGAAATTTAGTATCTGGACTGGGTTTTGTGTCGAGTTTAAGTTAAAACATGGTTTGTGTGGTATCAAACGAAATGTAATTGAGTCTGGAGTTGAATAAAATATATTTCAGTTTCTAGTTATATTAGCTCACACGCATGCTAGTGTTAGCTTAAGTGCCCATATACTTTACATTAATTGGATCACAAATCACAAGCTGTAGCAGTTATTTGATGTAAATTTTAATAATATAATGTCACTTTATAGCATTCCAAATTTTGAAAAAGCATAATGAATGAACACCTTGTGTAATTAGTACCAAGAGAATACGATATTTACTTAAACTTGTCTTGATTTGTTGGGTAAAAAATATTATACCTCTCAGACTATAATCCTCTGCATACAAAAATAAAACACCTGGTATGAATCCCACATCACCCACTCTTTTGCAATATATGCGATCTTGACTGAAACTTGTCTTGACTTGTCGGTTGATATCAAACTTGTCTTGGCTTGTCGGTTGATAAATTTTGGACTCAAGGCCATTCTTGTCGAGGCCAATATAACACCCTTTGTTGTGAAATATATGGATGATTCTACCAAAAGTGGGCTATATGGATATCATTTTTGGTCATTGCCTTTAAATAACAGTAAAGCACAGTAAATAATTTTGTTTTTTTAAATTTATGTAACTAATTAGGTGTAAGCTAAGAAACATTTATTTTCCGAATTTTAGGAATTATTGCATAAAAATTCCAGAGGAGTGAGTACCAGAGGAATAAGTTTTTTAATGGTTTTCCAATTTAAATGAAAATCTATTTAGACTACTTAACTTAAGTTTTATATAAACAAAGTTCCTATACTTATAATTTTAAAACAATCAACAAAAAAATTATACTATTGATATCAGTCGAATATTTACTTACCAGAGGGATGATAATTGAAGCGTTCCCAGAAAATAAAAAGATCTATAACTTAAACCAAAATAAAGTTGACATTATCTGTCACAACTTGTCACCCTCACAAGTAAATTAGATATCCAGGGCCGTCTCTTTCTCTAGAAATTAACCGGTGGTATTCACAAATATTGTGTTATTAAAAATGAAGCACGTTTAAAATTGTAAAATTTTCCGGACAAAATGTAAATTCGGATTTTCAAAAATATGACTGCGTTTGCAGTCATATTTTTGATAAGTTTTATCAATTTTTTCATAAATGGTTAAGACCTTGTTAAATATTATTTATTAGGATATTTTTTTTAATTTGAGTTTTTAATATTTGGTTTGGGACTACACCAGAGGAATGAGGTATTTGCTTTGTAATAAAAAAAATTATAAACTTGCAATTTTTTTTATACATTAAACTCAAATGCTCCATAAAGAACACATTTCGTTTTAAATCTTATAACTAAAACTATGCTTCATGTGCAGTCTGTGTTTGAAAAATATGCATTCCCACTCCACAGCACCATTTTTGTAGAATCATCCATATACAACCTTGACTCATTAATGTTTAATGAATGGCCGGCTTTGAAGTATTGATTTTAGCTCAAGGCCATTCTCAGAGTAAAAAAAAAATACCTGCCTTGTTCGCCTCCACATACAAAAGACAAAGACCCACTCACATCTGCACACCTGCACACAAAAGACAAAGACACACATAAATTTACATTGTCATATCAAGGTTAAAAGTCCACCCACAGTACTCGCCTCTGTACACAAAAGATAATGGTCTTCGCAACTATCCGATATCATATCAAGGCCAAAAAGACCACCCACGCTATTTGGCTATGGTAAAAAAGACAAAGAGATTGGCGCCTGAGCACAAAAGACAAAAACTCACATAACTGGTAATAAATTTAGGCTCAAGGCCATTCATTGTCGAAATCAATAATACCATTTGCAGCTACATACCAAGCATAATAAATGAACGCCTGGTGTAATTAGTACCAAGAGAATGCGATATTTACTTAAACTTGTCTTGACTTGTTGAGTAATAAATTTAGGCTCGAGGCCATGCATTGTCGAAGTGAATAATACCTATTGCAGCTGCATACAAAGCATAATGAATGAACGCCTGGTGTAATTAGTGACAAGAGAATGCAATCTTTACTTAGACTTGTCCTGACTTGTTGAGTAATAAATTTGGGCTCAAGGCCATTCATTGTCGATGTCAATAAAACACCCTTTGTTGTTTGCCTCCACATACAAAAGAGATAGATAGACAAGACACACATACATTTACATTGTCATATCAAGGTTAAAAGACCACCCACAGTGCTCGCCTCTATACACAAAAGATAATGGTCTTCGCAACTATCCGATATCATATCAAAGCCAAAAAGACCGCCCACGCTATTCGGCTATGGTAAAAAAGACAAAGAGTCACACACCTGCACACCTGCACAAAAAGACACACATAACTGTAAATTGTAATATCAAAGTCAAAAAAGCACTTACACTATTGGCCTATGCTCTAAAAACCCCGTCCAAACTCCTCCTCATACAAAATTACCTTCATACTATTGACCTTTGCCCAAAAAACTAGTCGCGCTATTCGACTATTGTCAAAAAACAAAAGCCAAAACTGCAAGTTGTAATATCAAGGTCAAAAAAGTATTCACACTATTGGGCTATGCTTAAAAAAGCACCCGCACAATAAAGTTATTGTTAAAAAGACAATGACCCTTCGCTTATTGTTAAAAAGAACAATAGAACAATAGGATTTCTCGGAAATCACGTCACTACCACCACAATTTCGTCTGGAAGGAACATATATCTACTACTAAATATGTTGTTATTATTTTTTTTAACTTAATGGATGGATGGACCTGATTGTTTAAGACAAGTTTCTCAATATCTGCGCACATCTGCTTCAGGATTTAGTTTATTTCTTAAGTGAAGTCGGGTTTTGTAAAAGCATACTTTGAAGACCCTACAAGTAACAAAAGGCAATAATTTTTATTTATTTTTTATTTGTCAAACACACTGTGTTTATTGTATTGCAATCTAGTCAGTAAGACTAATTAGCAATTTTGTTTTAACTTAATTTACTAGAAAAGTCAGATTTAAACTTAGGGTTCACTCAACAGTTTTCCCCGCTTTGTTTAGTCTGTAACTCACAATTGTGTTGTGTTTATAGCATTATTTTGTTTCTTTGTTTGAAACTCGTAGACAATGATTGTGTAGAAATAAAATTTCGGACTTCCATTGTCTTTATTTATTTTAAAACACGACGTTTCGGTTAGTAAGTATCTCTAACCGTTATCAAGTGTAAACTAAACAATCTAGTCTCTAGGCTACTACTTATACTACTTGGTGTGCAGTCAGGTGTGACGGCCCGCCCCCTTTTTAATCGTAAGACGCCTGTTTTCCTTAAGGAGTGGTTTCCATATGTTTGGTATGTCCGTGCTTGGTTGACTGAAAACTTCTTTATTCTGTATTATAAACGCAGCTTCAATAAACTTTCGTTTTCGCCAATGCGACTCCTTATGTAAAACTTTAGCTTCTGACCACTGAATCCTGTGATCATTTGACCATGCATGATCTGCTAAACCAGATTTTTCAATATCCCCTAATTGGGTACTTTTTAGATGTTCATTTACTCTAACCTGAAGAGGGCGTTTCGTTTCACCTACATATGATTTACCACACTCACACGGGATTTGGTAAATACATTCCTTGTTATTTGAGGGATTGTCTGGTTTTGTTTTAGTTACAAAACTTCTTATCGTATTTCCCGAAGAAAATACTGTTTTTATATTATAGTGTTTAGCTATTCGTCTTATGTTTTCTGAAATCCCTTGAACATATGGAATGTTAATAACACCTAACGGATTATTATTTTGAGAATTTGGTACATTTAGTTTGTTTTTAATTTTAAATATCGTTGAGTTTATTAATTTCTCGGAATAACCATTCTGTTGTAAGTCCTTTTTAATGTTGTTAATTTCTGTGGTTAATTCTTCATTATTACTACAAATATTTACGGCTCTTAAATACAAACTTCTTATAACTCCTTGTTTTGTTGCAACAGAATGATTAGACTTAAAATTTAGGTACTGTCCCGTGTGTGTAGGTTTCCTATATACAGTGGTTTGAATGTTTCTGTCTAATCGTTTGACAAGAACATCCAAAAAAGGTAAGGCCGAATCTTTTTCAATTTCCATGGTGCACTTGATTGTTGGTCGAATACCGTTTAAATGGTGTAGAAAATTTTGTAGTTCGTCATCATTTTCCGGCCATATAATAAATGTGTCATCCATGTATCGTAGCCATACTTTTGGTTTGACTCTTGCTGTGTTGATCGCATGGTCCTCGAACCATTCCATGTAGATGTTTGCTACCACTGGCGAAAGAGATGAATCCATTGGGAGTCCATCATTTTGCGCGTAAAACTTATCTTTCACTTGAAAGTAAGAGTTACGGAGACAGAGCTCCAAAAGATCCATCACCCCCCCCCACCGATAGCGTTGTTCTCTCATGAAGTGTATCATCAGTTTGTAATTTGTTTTTGATGATACTGAGTGACTCATTTATTGGCACGTTGGTGTAGAGACCTTCTACATCAAAACTTACAAATAGATCCCGGCGATAGATTTGTAAGTTTTGATGTAGAAAGTCTCTACACCAACGTGCCAATAAATGAGTCACTCAGTATCATCAAAAACAAATTACAAACTGATGATACACTTCATGAGAGAACAACGCTATCGGTGGGGGGGGGTGATGGAACTTTTGGAGCTCTGTCTCCGTAACTCTTACTTTCAAGTGAAAGATAAGTTTTACGCGCAAAATGATGGACTCCCAATGGGTTCATCTCTTTCGCCAGTGGTAGCAAACATCTACATGGAATGGTTCGAGGACCATGCGATCAACACAGCAAGAGTCAAACCAAAAGTATGGCTACGATACATGGATGACACATTTATTATATGGCCGGAAAATGATGACGAACTACAAAATTTTCTACACCATTTAAACGGTATTCGACCAACAATCAAGTGCACCATGGAAATTGAAAAAGATTCGGCCTTACCTTTTTTGGATGTTCTTGTCAAACGATTAGACAGAAACATTCAAACCACTGTATATAGGAAACCTACACACACGGGACAGTACCTAAATTTTAAGTCTAATCATTCTGTTGCAACAAAACAAGGAGTTATAAGAAGTTTGTATTTAAGAGCCGTAAATATTTGTACTAATAATGAAGAATTAACCACAGAAATTAACAACATTAAAAAGGACTTACAACAGAATGGTTATTCCGAGAAATTAACAAACTCAACGATATTTAAAATTAAAAACAAACTAAATGTACCAAATTCTCAAAATAATAATCCGTTAGGTGTTATTAACATTCCATATGTTCAAGGGATTTCAGAAAACATAAGACGAATAGCTAAACACTATAATATAAAAACAGTATTTTCTTCGGGAAATACGATAAGAAGTTTTGTAACTAAAACAAAACCAGACAATCCCTCAAATAACAAGGAATGTATTTACCAAATCCCGTGTGAGTGTGGTAAATCATATGTAGGTGAAACGAAACGCCCTCTTCAGGTTAGAGTAAATGAACATCTATAAAGTACCCAATTAGGGGATATTGAAAAATCTGGTTTAGCAGATCATGCATGGTCAAATGATCACAGGATTCAGTGGTCAGAAGCTAAAGTTTTACATAAGGAGTCGCATTGGCGAAAACGAAAGTTTATTGAAGCTGCGTTTATAATACAGAATAAAGAAGTTTTCAGTCAACCAAGCACGGACATACCAAACATATGGAAACCACTCCTTAAGGAAAACAGGCGTCTTACGTTTAAAAAGGGGGCGGGCCGTCACACCTGACTGCACACCAAGTAGTATAAGTAGTAGCCTAGAGACTAGATTGTTTAGTTTACACTTGATAACGGTTAGAGATACTAACCGAAACGTCGTGTTTTAAAATAAATAAAGACAATGGGAGTCCGAAATTTTATTATTATTTTGTTTTATGTGTAATTCACTTAGTTTACTAGCTCAAACGGCTTCAACCTTTTTATTCTTCGAACTAGCATAGTATTGTCTGGAAGCTGAATTGCTTCCACATTCACATGCCGATAGAGTCTATCTTCATGGCTTTTTGCGTACTTTTTTATAGTCTCTGCTACAGTTTCGATTTTTAGATCTCGATGAAGGTCACTATTTCGAACGTACCAAGGTGCATTCACAATGTTTCTTAATACTTTATTTTGAAATCTCTGTACAACTAGAATGTTACTCTCTTTAGCACAACCCCATAGTTGAATACCATATGTCCATACTGGTTTCAGTATTTGTCTATAAAGCAGTAACTTATTATGAATTGTTAAATTGGACTTCCTTCCAATTAGCCAGTTCATTTTTCTATACCTTATCTCAAGTTCTTCTTTTTTTTTCTTAACATGTGCTTTCCAGCGCAATTTGGCATCAAGTGTCATACCTAGATATTTTGCCTGATTCGAATATGGTACTGAAATGTTGTTAATTGTTATTTGTATGTGATTTATATTTTTATTTGTAAAATCAACATGAATTGATTTGGTTTCATTTAATTTTATTCGCCACTTTGTGGTCCAACTGTGAACTTGGGTGACTGCATCCTGAAGTTTTTCTATGCATTTTTCAATAGATTTTTCTACGGTCAATAAACCAGTATCATCGGCAAATGTTGCTAAGTGACAATTTTCTGGATTTGGGATATCACAAGTGAATAATAAGTATAGATAAGGGCCTAGTACGCTACTCTAAAATGTCTATCAGATATGTATGATTCCAAAATACCCGAATATTGTTTTGGCAGAAACCGTTTTAGTTTAAAATTAAGGCCTTCATGCCACACTTTGTCAAATGCTTGTGCTACATCTATAAAAACTGCAGAACAAACTTTTCCTTTTTCTAGTGCTTTTTCTATTATATTAGTAATTCTGTGTACTTGATCTATCATGGAATGCTTGTCTCGAAAACCAAATTGATGAGATGGAATAATTTCTTGTCTTTCTATGATGGGTTTTATTCTTTTAAGCAATAATTTTTCATAGAGCTTGGATATAATTGGCAGCAAAGATATTGGCCTGTAAGATGACATGTCATGGAGTGGTTTTCCCGGTTTTGGAATCATGATAACTTCTGCAACTTTCCACAGTTTATGTACATACCTAAGCCTAAAAGACGCATTAATTAGGTTGCATAGTTTTACGATAGCTTTTCTGGGGAGTTGTTTTATGACTACCCCGTTAATAAGATCATACTCTGGGGCTTGTTTCGAAATAATATTTTTGATTTCTGTTAATATTTCTTTTGGTGATGTAAGCTTAATATGGTCCTCGATTTGATGGGGTTCATTTAAATGAAAGTGTTCATCTGGTGCTTCGTGGGGCTGAAATGTTTTTTTCTAAATGACTTGCAAAAATATCTGCTTTTTCTTCGTTACTCCTTGCCCACTGGTTGTTAGATTTTCGTATGGGTGGAATATGGATAATTGGTCTTTTAAAATCTTTGGTTGCTTTTCAAAGGGAATAGTCGGTATTTTTATCATCTGTAAGTTCATTAAGAAAATGGTTAATAGATTCATTTTTTATTACTAGAATTTCTCGCCTAATGCGCTGCGTCATGTTGTTGTGATTTGTTTTGTCCCGAGGATCACGGCTTTGCTGCCACTTTCTTCTTAGTTTCCTTTTTTCCAATATAAGGTCTCTAATTTCCTTTGGATAGTTTTTTCCCTTAAAAATTCTCTTTGGTTTTGGACTGTTTTCCCAAGCTGCTTGTTGAATATTTGTAACAAAATATTCAACTTCTTTATCGATTTGCTCTGGCGTTTGCAATGGTACTGATAGGTTTATTTTTCTAACTAAATTTTGTTTAAAACTAATCCAGTCAGTCAGTTTATTAAATAGTGAGATATTTGCTTCTTTCTTTATTATGTTTTTACTAAGAGTTAGAATAATAGGTGAATGATCTGAGTGTAAATCAAAACTTTCTTCTATATCTACAAAACTTAAAAATATATTTTTTTACTATAAAAAATCAATTAGATCTAGAATTTTTCCTGGATCTGTTGGATAGTATGTGGGCTTACCAGTTGATATCGGCTCACATTGATATTCACTAATAGCTTGCAAAAGTTATTTTCCTTTAGAATTCGTCAGTCTAGATCCCCAGTAGGTATTTTTTGCATTAAAGTCACCTCCAATTATAAAACGGTTTCCTAATTTTCTGAGAAAATTAAGATATTGATTTTTCTTTAGTAAGTGCCTTGGTGGTATATAGACAGCACTTATGACTAATGTATATGTTTTGGTTTTTACACTTACTAATGTAGCTTGAATCGCTATGGTTTTATATCCCATCTCCTTATAGTGTTATATATTTTCTTTAATTATTACAGCACTTCCCCCATATGCAGTATTGCTAGGGTGAGTTGTATGATACCCTTTATAACCTTTAAATTTAATGTGAGACTGGTTAGTGAAATGCGTTTCTGACACAAGACAGACGTCAATTTTTTCTATGTCTAGAATAAGTTGCAAGTCTTGCTGATGTTGCAAGAGACCATTGGCATTCCAAGCTAGGATTCTAAGATTACTGACCATTTTGAGGCATATTGGTAGCTCTGTTATTGCTACTTTCTAGTTTAGTTAATCGCTCATTCAGTTTGTTCAATTTCTTCAAAATTAATTGTAGTGTTTGTTGCGTAGTATTTTGACTACTGATATTAATATCAGGTATAGTAGCTGTTGCTGCTACTTGGCTGTATGTCCTTGTCACAGAGTTTTGTGTGACTGTGTTTCTTGTCTGTTGGTTTTGTCTACTTGTACTCACGTTTGGTATGAGATTCGGTTTTTAGGTTTATTTTTCAATTTTTGTATTTCCTTAGCAACAAGGCATCCTCTGTAGTTAGCAGGATGCTTGCCTCCACAGTGGATGCATTTTGGCTCAGATTCTTTTGGTTTGGGGCATTCTACAGTAAGATGTTTCCCCGTGCATTTTACGCAACGTGGTTCTTTAGCGCAATATTTTTGCGTGTGTCCATAAGATTGACATCTTTTGCATTGAGGGACTAACTTTGAGGTTTTTAGTGCTTGTATTTCCACTTCAATCCCAAGGATACTGGAAATTTCAAAAATTTTGTTGATATCTTCATCGTGGCTAAATGTGAGCATAAACATGTTAAGGGGTTGTCTTGTTCTCCATTTAAGTTTGTTGCTGGCCTCCAGTGCCTTAAAACCTTTTTTTTGTAGATCAGCTACAATTTTTTGTGGGTCACATGAGAAGTGTAGCCTATTCGCTATTACTCTAATTGGCCTTATTTGTTTGTTTTCATATGAGTGCCATTGATGCTTTATTTCATTAAGCATGTTAGTAACCAGCCGATAGCTGTCTGCGTCTTGTACATTTATTTTAATATTTTCGTTATTTAAAACTTTTATTTTAACTCCTTGTATGACATTTAACTTTTCATAAATATCATTAAAATTATTTACGCCATTTACCATAATCGGTGGAGGTAATGGAGCTTTTTTAACCTTAGTAGGGGGTTCTTCATTTTGTGTTTTATTGGATGGCTCTCCAGTGCCCGAGCTTTGTTGTGGTGGTGAGACTGAAGTATCCATTCGACGTTTTTTCCAACCTTTTCCTTTTTGTCTGAGTCCATGTCAGACTCTTCTTTTTTGGTGACTTTTGTCTCTAAATCTGCAAATTTTCTTTGCATACTTTCCAGTTGACTTCGGAGATAATCCACTTGTACACTAAGAGAATTTTTTTCGTTTTGGGATTTTTTCCATTCGCTATATAAAACTTCTTCATTTTGTGTTCTAGCATGGCTATCCTGAAATAATTCGGCATTATCCATTTTTTCTTGATTTTGTTTGGGCTTTTCGCTAATTTTTAAAACAAGCTTCACAGGTGATGGTACACTTTTTTTGCTTTTAAACATGATATATTATTTATAATAAACATTGTTTATAGATTTTTAACACATATTTTTCGCGCGCGAGGTTTATTATAAACAAAACAAACTTCGACTTTGACCTCCTTAGTACTATCATGCAGGTACGATGCAATACAACCGTACCGAACTGCGATCGAACGAATACTGGATAATTTTTTAACGATATCTGAATAATTTTTTAACAGCACAATTAGCTAATTCTGGATATTCACTTCTAAGCTGGGCCTAAAACTCCAACAAAGTAGCCGAATTAAAAGTATTTTTTCTGACAGGTATATATATATATATATATATATATATATATATATATATATATATATATATATATATATATATATAAGGTTTCTATCGGCGGCTGCAACATAAACTAGATGTTCAGTTTGTTTTACAGTTAGAGTTTGATGAGCTTTTTCGACTGAGACTGAGAACGGATTGCGAACCCAATCAAGATCCTCTTCTTGCCTTGGAAAATAAGTAGCTGATTTTATTAGCTAGACTTCGCCCTTTGAGAACTAGTACATATTTCGTAATTTAATGTATTGTTATATTATAAACTGTATTTTACTTTTTTTTTCTAATTTCTCAATAAAGACAAATAATATTAAAAAATAATAATTCTTTGATTGAACCTTTGATTTTGATTGAAGCAGGTTCAAAAGATGGTTGTTTTTCTCAGAAGTGATTTTTGCTGATAATGGACTCCTTGATTTGGACACAAAATCATGCAGAGTAGGAAAGCACTTAGCCACTCTTCTATATAGACAAGATCCCCAAAAGTTCTCTGAAGTGATAAGTTTAATTAATTAAAGCTTGAGAAGATATCGGCTAGTTATGCCAAACATTGTAACCACTTGACATTAGTTATTCTTCATGACAATAAGTGAAATGAAGTCATTAAGAAATATCATCACCTCATTTCGCAGAGTAAGCAAACCACCAACTTTACTTACTCTACTGAGAATATTTATTTTATTTACAAATGATACCACAAATATTTTTTTATTTTATTAACTTCTTGCGGAACCCCAGTTACCGCTTCGCGGAACCCTGGGGTTCCGCGGAATCCAGTTTAAGAATAGCTGTCTTAGAGCAAGGTACGTTAGTTGAAACAGAAAAACGACATTGTAAATAAACAATTTGCTCTACGAGTCCGATAACGCAACAAGTTTTCAGAGAGCATAACTTGTAGAGTGGTGTTTATAATGCACCACTTCTCCTCGCCTGCGGCTGATAGAGTAGACTAACAAAAATCTTTAAATAAATGTAAAAAAAAAATTTCTAACACAAATTTGTCTTCAAATTAAGTCAACTTTTGACATTATAAAAACATGTAGAAAATCCTAACGAAAATTTTATTTGAAAGCATTACCAAAAATATATTTCTTAATAACGTTAAGAAACCTGCATTACCTAATTTCACTAACATTAAAAATAATACCATCAATATATGGTTATTTTTATAATGTTGTTCCTAGATCTCACTTCTAACGTTGAATTTAAGATATATGAAGCTAATAAATGTTTTGTTTTTAAACATTAAAAAAATATATACTATAGAGGGCGCTGCCATAGTCCCACTACCAGAACGGGCCATTAGGACAGTCATTTAAGACATCCCACATCGCAAACGGGACTGTATCTACGATTTTTTTATATATTGTTAGGACCCATGAGACTATAACTTAGTCCAATTTTGCAACCATCAAAAACCTGTGCTACTCCCGTGATACTCAAAAAACCTCAAAATGTTGGTACTTATTTCAGTTTTTTTGAAAAAACTATGTTAAGACAGCATTTTTCGAATTTAATTATTTTATACTTTTATAAAGTCAATTAAATTTTGTACAATATAAGCCCAACCCGAATCCTCTAGGCCAATTCGTTATTGAAATACAGCCAATCAAATGTCGGCAATTTTTTTGAAAAACTAAAAATTAATGAGTACGGTTACATTCCAAAGCACGTATCGGCTAAACTAATGGCTCTAGAGAAAAGTCATGAGAGGGTCTTATGCCAATAATTATGCGTGCAGAGCCCGCCCCTCACAATCTGCTTAAGATGGTTGCCTGCAGATGCAATAAAGGCTGCATAGGATCCTGCACCTGCAGAAAAGCAGAACTGAAGTGCTCCATCCTCTGTGCCTTTTGCCAAGGGCGAAGCTGCAGCAACGTTGCTCCCATCATGCTGGATGAGCCGGACGAGGAATTTGACGATTTAACTTATGAGGACCGACCTCCATCTTCAGAGAATGTCTTTCCTCCTCCTCCCCCCTCTCCGACTGATCCGGAATGGATGAGGCCCGGTCCTTCTAAGAGGGCCAAGTAAAGTAGGGTTTTTGTATTATTATATTTTATAGTTTATACATATTATATTTATGTTGTTTATCTTTAATTATGTTTAATAAAATATGTTTTCATGACACCCTTCAAACTTCGATGTTTTACTATAGTTTGGTTTTTGAGGAAAATACGACGCCTAGCGGCCTAATTCTTACATCAAATTAAAGCTGAATAAATTCTCTACAACTTTATTTCTCATTACTTTTCTCTAGAGCCAATGTTAAGCCGATACGTGCTTTGGAATGCGACCGTATTCATAAATTTTTATTTTTTCAAAAAAATTGCCGATATTTGATTGCCTGTATTTTAATAACGAATTGGCCTAGAAGGTTCGTGTTGGGCTTAAATTGTAGGAAATTTTGTTGACTTTATAAAAGTATAGAACATTTGAATTCGAAAAATGACTTAACATAGTTTTTTCAAAAAAACTGAAATAAGTACCAAACTTTTGAGGTTTTTTGAGTATCACAGGAGTAGCACAGGGTTTTGAGGGTTGCAAAAATGGGCATAACTTAGTTTCATGGGTCTTAACAATATAAAAAAAAATCGTAGATACAGTCCCGTTTGCGATGTTTACCTTTTTAAATGTCTTAGATGACTAGCCTACATCGCCATTTTCAGTAGTTGCGTTCCGCTGCGAGTTGATACGAGTTGGTAGCAGATACGCTTTGTGTAATTTTGGTTAAAATATTTGCCTTTTGTAGAAACAAACACGGCAAATTAAAAGCACAACTATTAATATTAAGAGTGAATACATATTTGGATCGGAATATTACTCCAGTTGTGTGGGAAAGATGGTATTGTTAAAGAACAACAAATGTGTAGCAGTGATCTAGATGAATCACCACAACATAAGGTAAGAAAGTAAACAAAAAAAAATGGTTTTGTATGAAATATCGCATAACGTTATAGGTAATCAGACAGGAAATGCGACAATTCACCGCGGACGATTAGCCGCCGGAACTTAAACCGCGTATTCATTTGAGGCAGAATTGGCAAGCCTCGCAGCTGGACCAAACGAAAGCTTCGTTTGCATTCATGCTAAAGTGAATACGCGCCTTGAAATTGTTTTCCTTGTATTCACTTGAGCATGAATTGTTTGGCCTCATAGCGAGGCACTTACTACAAAATTATTGTTTACATAGAATTTTAAATTTTATTTTCAGAAGCTGAGAGTCGAGTTCACGAAAAACTCAACAGACTGTTGCTGCCCTGCGTTTCCAAAATAGAAGAATTTTATTTACGTTATTTATGTTACCTTTTCTTTAGAGATATTTGAATAAAATATATTTTTTCATTGTTAAAAAAACATTTATTTTTCAATGTTAGAAAAACATTTCTTTTTTACTGTTAAAAATAAATAGTTTTTTAACGTTCGAAAAACACTTTATAAAAACATAAGATTATTTTTCTAACATCAGAAAACGGGTTATTAAGCTTCTTTTTCACGATGAATACGACGTTAGAACTAACATCCAAACTAACGTTATGTTTTTAAATTAAACATATTTTGACGTTATTAAAATGTTTTTGTGTTTAGTGGGCATTTCCCACTTGAGGCAAAAATAGCTGTTTCGCAACCAGACATTGGCAGAAAAACTTTTCGGTTTTAACAGGGGACCGGAAAGGAACCAATAAAATAACTAAGAGTGATTTTTGTAAATTAGTACAACTTGTGCCAATATTTTTTAACAATCTTAAAACTAACATATAAGCATCTTAATTTGCTATTGATCCAAGCTACTTTAATAAACAATAAAAGACAAATTTAATAAAATGAGGAAGTCATCTCCATCTCTACACTTCCCCTATGCTTAGGTGCCCATTAATCGGCAAGTATTTTATAAAATCGAAATTTTTTGTAATCGAATAAAAGATCACTGAGCATCGTCTTTATAGAATAATCCTATTATGTCTGGCTTTTTGAGTTTGATTTTTCTCATATAGAAGCTTTGTTCCCCAAATCGTATTAGGAAATTCCCCAGATGCACACAGTAAGATTACTTTTTACTAGAGGTATAAATATAAAATAAAAAAGTAAAATCAGATCTACGCTACACAACACTAAAAAGTGACAAACAATATTTTTATTTTATTCATTATTCATACTGATCAAACATTTTTTATACCTTCTTCCAAGCCAGGAGTCTCCAAACAACGGCAAGTGCATAGTGGAACGAGCTTGTGGGACCGGTTGGACATCAGGTTTTTTGCCTCTTACTTTTTATCCAAATGTAAAAATGTCTTTTATACATTTTAATACTGTACACTCGCCCCCTTTTTTAATGTCATCTTATTTTTTTCACATTTGTAAAATAGAAAGAAACAGTGTGTGGTCTAGCAACAGCGCGTGGTTTTAAATAAGTATCATAATTTAATAAACAATTTTCTTTAGAAGTTTTTAAAAAATAATAACCAAAAAAAATATGATTTTTTTATTTGTCCACTACTCAAAAAGTCTGACGAATCTTAACAGTGTCGGCCATTTTGGAAATATAAGACCTAAAAATTCAATTTAAGATGCCAAATTTTTATTCATGTTTTTTTGACCCACCCTGCAAATTATAACACTGAAGCAAAAATAAGTATTTGCCTATAAAATCTTTTTCGAGAATACTGATATATTAATTGTTAACATCGGTCAAGAAATAAAATAGTTCTAGATTGCTAAATCGAGTAAGTTTGAAATGTCACTATTAAGGTAACCTAAAAATCTACTCATAATTATTAAAACTGGGTGGATAGCGTTCGAAGAAAAAAATAATTTTTACCATTTGGCTGCTTAAAAAATTATAACAATAGTAATTCAAATTATAGATACTTTAACAGAATGCTACATTAATTAATTACCTGTATGGCGATTTTGTTATGCATGTCTCTGCCTAAATTCCATTGAAGGAATCTCAAAAATTAAACGAAAATTTTAATATTAAAATTTTAGTTCTTACTGATATTAGTTCTATAGTAGAATAAATACTAGAAATTTTAAGCTCTTCTAACTCCAGTAGTTTACACTTCCTCGATTTATATTTTTATCACCCTACTTATATTTGTTTTAGGACGGTTTTATCTTAATTTAATTAATTTTTAGAACAACGAAATTTTAAATAAAATCCTAAATACCAATATTTACTTCTTTGAGTAATTGTGGATTGTTTAATTACAAAACTAAACAGATTTTGAATTTTTACCATTTTACATAAATCTAAATTTTTTTGTTAATTATTTTGTGATCTTGAGAAATTAGGTTTTAAAAACATAAAATAGCCTTCTCAAGTTTACCTATTTTAATTATATAAATTATTTAGTTTTATAAAACAGCACAAAATATTAAATTTTATATGTTATCATTTGTCACGAACGATAACAATTTTCTTATAGAAAAAGAAAAAATTACCATAATAAACCAGATTCAACATTTTCGATAGTTGTTCTCACTATATCTCTACTTAAGTTTACTGTACCATAAGCCTTATTGGTCACTGCAGGGTGTGAGGCTGCTCCCGGGAAGTAGACTTGTTACTTCAATCCTTATTGTCGAAATTATCAAGCACAGCTTGCACAGGATTGTTCGTGCGATTTCGAAATAACCACCCCAATTCCTCAATCCGCACTGAAAATTCAACAAACAGCGAAAATAGGTATTCGTTTATTTTGTTAGTGGATCTTTTCTACAAATTTTCAGACTTCTCTTGCTTTTCATCTTTATTTAAATACAGAATTGGTTTTTAAAATTTTAACCCCTATTTTCACATTCTTGGGTTAAAATAGGGGTGAAAAATCCTTCTTAGAATGAGTCAGTCTACTTTACAAATCCTAAATGCACTCCAATTTTAATTGTGTAGGTTAACTGGCATAAACTGGGTTTGACTAAAATTTATAAAAGTTAGCTCTTTTATAAATAGTTTTTGTTTTTATAAAAATTGTAACATTTTAGAAAGTGCAAGTTTGAGCAAGACGATAAATTGGTGTCGTTATTAGGAAGGCTTGTTCTACCTCATGACATGTATAACACCTTGCCATTTATTGGCCTTCTTTTATTTCATTTATTACATAAACTTTTTTTCTGAAGAAAAAACTTTGCTATTTTCTTTTTTTTTTATTTGAAAGTAATCAGATTTTATCACCTTCATTTAATCTCCTTACCATCCATTGTGGTTGTGCCGTACGGAAAATGTCTAACGAGACTGTAACATCGATATATACGGCTACCACTACCTTGTTCTGAGGACCAGCCCGTAAATTAATTTATTTAGTCTATGACCAAAACCTCAAAAAATTCCTTTCGTATTTTATAATAATATAGGTATATTCCTTTAAAATTTTATAATAATATAGGTATATTACAAGTTAGGAAATCTCGCTTGCTACAGTGGCGGGTTCGATCCCCGTCGGTTGCCGAGGTCGGGTGCAGCAGACATTAATAGGATTCCTGGGGAGTGTAAAATGTCATATTGTCCTACCCCTTCATTCACGCCGGTAACCAGGCTGGATGAGGTCGGATATCACTTGAAGGCGAACTTTGTTACACACTCCTTCAGTCGGTAGGCCATTCTAAGGGACAAAAGGACCGGATAAAAAAGGTGGCCGAGGACTCGTGCAATTAATTCGGCGTTCCGAAATGGCGGTCTTAGTGTCGGCGAAAGAGTCACGGTTATCAAATGAGAAAAAGAAAAGTATATTATAGCTTTTAATTAGTTTTTGCGCTTTTTATTAAACCAAAATTAAATACCTAATTAGGCAATGTAATATCGTAACTTTAAACCTTCTCAACTCATAGTCATGTTTGAAATAGACCGTTTTTGGGGCCAGCTCGCCTATTTGTGATACAATATTGTGTGATTCATCAAAATTAGTTAGTTAATTAAAAGTAAATTATTTCTTTTAATTAGCAGCACTTATACTTGCATTTTTTTTTAAGTAAAATAAAACCTTTCTGTTTGCAATCTTTTCATGAACGAAACATCCGCGCCCTAAACGAATAGGCGCATCTTATAGCCAGATCAATTCTCTTTCAAACAATGTGCCTAAAAGCTATGTAGCTTACATAAGTATAGCCACGGATCACCAGGTGATCTGTGGTATAGCTGTCTTTAAAATTTGAATGCGCGGTTACAACAACGCGGCCCTGTGTCATATGCCACGTACTGCGTAGGTATACTTTTGTAGGCGACGCTCACAGCCGATTGTTTGAGGCCGAATGAACTTTCGGGCGCTATCAATTTGAGCGCCGACCATTTTCAGCGCCGATCATTTGGACGATGACCATTTGGGCGCTGAACGTTTGGGCAATTGCCGTAAACAATAAAAATAATACTGCCTTGACACATACTTTTTGCGACAACGGTTTGGACACCTGTTGTTTTGGTGTCGACCGGCGGTAACCGTTTGGGCAATTATAACCGTAAACAAAAAAATATTAATGCTTCGCCACCCACTTTCTTGCGAAGATCGTTTAGGCGCACCTAGTCGTTTAGGCCTTATGTTCAAAAATCCCGAAAAATAGTGACCTAAAAAAACCAAAGTGAACCTAACCCGAGCTTTCTATTTTTAAAACGATACCCCCACCCACTTGGAGGAAATTGTTCACATAAAATAGTGTTCGATACTGTAACGAGCTGATTAGATTTAAAAAGAAATTAATTTTATTAATAAAAAAAAATAAAAAATGCTAACTTTTCTCAGATATTTACAAAAAACTGTTTTTAAGGCTGATATATCATGGACTTCACTTGAAGTGTACTAATAACCTAGCTAGAAAGGTATCAGATCCCTCATGGATCCATTTATTTAATCTCCACTAACAAAATGTTTTACTTATTACATTATTATTTTCGCCGCGGGCCGATTCGTCGTAAGGACAATTTTCCGGCGGCCGATTCGCCGCGAGAATGTTTGTTTAGTTTTTTTTAAAATCTAACTTAAGCGCCCGGCCCTCTTGTTGGGAGATGAAAATCTGCGTTAAACCTAACCATGGTCAATTGATTGCAAACATATCCTAATACGTAAGAGGCCTATGGTATCCCGTGGGATAGTTATGGAATAATTTCTACGCCAGATCGAGTGGTAACAGAAAATACGATTTTTGCAAACAAAACATGTATTAATAGTTTTTCTGTAAAAGTAAGTTAGCGAAAGTTAAAAGCCAAAGTTTGTGAAAAAACATGAAAAAATCCTCCATCATGAATATATGGTGTCACACAATCCCCTACTCAAGTTGGAGGCAAACACCCTTTGACTTAAAATTTTGTGATCTAGGGTAGTTTTAAAAAATCTTCCACAACTATCCCAAGGGACACGATTTTTGACTACAAGCCACTCAACTAACTAACTAACCGGTGTCTGGATGAACAACCAGTATTTTGCAAAAAAAATGTCCCCACAAAAAAACGGTTTTTCGAAAAAAAAAACGTTTTTTCAATAAGTGGGACAAACAACTAACTTATAAACAAAAACAACAAACAATTTTTTTCCAAAAATTATTTTTGAAAAAAATACTTTTTTAAAAAGTAGTTTTTCTAAAAAATTAATTTATAAAAAAACAAAAACAATTTTTTTTAATAATACTTTATAAATAGCAGTTTTTCCAAAAACTAATTTATAAACAAAAACATATGAAAAAAATACATACATAAACAAAAATATATGAAATAAATAAAATTGCAGAAATAAAATTTCGTACTTCCATTGTCTTTATTTATTTTAAAACAGGACGTTTCGGTTAGTAAGTATCTCTAACCGTTATCAAGTGTAAACTAAACAATCTAGTCTTTAGGCTACTACTTATACTACTTGGCGTGCAGTCAGGTGTGACGGCCCGCCCCCTTTTTTAATCCTAAGACGCCTGTTTTCCTTAAGGAGTGGTTTCCATATGTTTGGTATGTCTATGCTTGGTTGACTAAAAACTTCTTTATTCTGCATTATAAACGCAGCTTCAATAAACTTTCGTTATCGCCAATGCGACTCCTTATGTAAAACTTTAGCTTCTGACCACTGAATCCTGTGATCATTTGACCATGCATGATCTGCTAAACCGGATTATCAATCAATTACACATAACTTGTCTAAAAAATTAACATGTAAAATATAGCGGACAGCTGACACTGACTTACACCGTTTTAATTCGACATTTCCTAGTGACGTTTAGAGGTTTAAATGTGGCTACCATTTTTAAACCAAAATATTATATTATTTTTATTTATTTCTAACCATGTCCTGCCACCTCAGGCACTGTTGCCGGTTTTATTGAGGTGATAACGTATGGCGTATATCTACCCAAACCTATAAGCAACGTATTAGGTTTATCTGACTAAATTTATAAATTACATACAAGGTAACAACGTTTTACTTTTATTTAGGGATACTTTAGGAAATATTACAACTTTAAAACGTTGCAAAAGTTTGTAAGACAAGATTAATGGTGGCAACGTACTGTCTTTATATGAAAAACCGTACCTTTATACTTTCATTATAGAAAAACGGGCTGTTATTTTTTTTGAAATACTCATTTTGAGGCTTGTGATCTCAGAAATGTTGCATAGCTTGAAAGTCCTAAATACAATTTTTGTTGGGAAATGGTTTACTTACTGTCAAAAATTCTACACATAGATCCGATAAACAAATAAAAGGGAAGTGTTAAAAATACAGTTTTTGGAATGCTAATAAATTTAATAGTTTATATTAATTTGTATATTTTTTGGTTTGCAATGATTATGACATGATGGATATGACAGAATTTTGAATATTTTTAGCTCACACATATACTATACTATAGTAGTGTGAGCTATGGTGATCCTAATTTTTTCGAGAAAAAAAAAGCTGCTCCGATTTCAAAATTTTTTATATATCTTCTGTCTGTCTGTCTGTCTGTCTGTCTGTCTGTCTGTCTGTCTGTCTGTCTGTCTGTCTGTCTGTCTGTCTGTCTGTCTGTCTGTCTGTCTGTCTGTCTGTCTGTCTGTCTGTCTGTCTGTCTGTCTGTCTGTCTGTCTGTCTGTCTGTCTGTCTGTCTGTCTGTCTGTCTGTCTGTCTGTCTGTCTGTCTGTCTGTCTGTCTGTCTGTCTGTCTGTCTGTCTGTCTGTCTGTCTGTCTGTCTGTCTGTCTGTCTGTCTGTCTGTCTGTCTGTCTGTCTGTCTGTCTGTCTGTCTGTCTGTCTGTCTGTCTGTCTGTCTGTCTGTCTGTCTGTCTGTCTGTCTGTCTGTCTGTCTGTCTGTCTGTCTGTCTGTCTGTCTGTCTGTCTGTCTGTCTGTCTGTCTGTCTGTCTGTCTGTCTGTCTGTCTGTCTGTCTGTCTGTCTGTCTGTCTGTCTGTCTGTCTGTCTGTCTGTCTGTCTGTCTGTCTGTCTGTCTGTCTGTCTGTCTGTCTGTCTGTCTGTCTGTCTGTCTGTCTGTCTGTCTGTCTGTCTGTCTGTCTGTCTGTCTGTCTGTCTGTCTGTCTGTCTGTCTGTCTGTCTGTCTGTCTGTCTGTCTGTCTGTCTGTCTGTCTGTCTGTCTGTCTGTCTGTCTGTCTGTCTGTCTGTCTGTCTGTCTGTCTGTCTGTCTGTCTGTCTGTCTGTCTGTCTGTCTGTCTGTCTGTCTGTCTGTCTGTCTGTCTGTCTGTCTGTCTGTCTGTCTGTCTGTCTGTCTGTCTGTCTGTCTGTCTGTCTGTCTGTCTGTCTGTCTGTCTGTCTGTCTGTCTGTCTGTCTGTCTGTCTGTCTGTCTGTCTGTCTGTCTGTCTGTCTGTCTGTCTGTCTGTCTGTCTGTCTGTCTGTCTGTCTGTCTGTCTGTCTGTCTGTCTGTCTGTCTGTCTGTCTGTCTGTCTGTCTGTCTGTCTGTCTGTCTGTCTGTCTGTCTGTCTGTCTGTCTGTCTGTCTGTCTGTCTGTCTGTCTGTCTGTCTGTCTGTCTGTCTGTCTGTCTGTCTGTCTGTCTGTCTGTCTGTCTGTCTGTCTGTCTGTCTGTCTGTCTGTCTGTCTGTCTGTCTGTCTGTCTGTCTGTCTGTCTGTCTGTCTGTCTGTCTGTCTGTCTGTCTGTCTGTCTGTCTGTCTGTCTGTCTGTCTGTCTGTCTGTCTGTCTGTCTGTCTGTCTGTCTGTCTGTCTGTCTGTCTGTCTGTCTGTCTGTCTGTCTGTCTGTCTGTCTGTCTGTCTGTCTGTCTGTCTGTCTGTCTGTCTGTCTGTCTGTCTGTCTGTCTGTCTGTCTGTCTGTCTGTCTGTCTGTCTGTCTGTCTGTCTGTCTGTCTGTCTGTCTGTCTGTCTGTCTGTCTGTCTGTCTGTCTGTCTGTCTGTCTGTCTGTCTGTCTGTCTGTCTGTCTGTCTGTCTGTCTGTCTGTCTGTCTGTCTGTCTGTCTGTCTGTCTGTCTGTCTGTCTGTCTGTCTGTCTGTCTGTCTGTCTGTCTGTCTGTCTGTCTGTCTGTCTGTCTGTCTGTCTGTCTGTCTGTCTGTCTGTCTGTCTGTCTGTCTGTCTGTCTGTCTGTCTGTCTGTCTGTCTGTCTGTCTGTCTGTCTGTCTGTCTGTCTGTCTGTCTGTCTGTCTGTCTGTCTGTCTGTCTGTCTGTCTGTCTGTCTGTCTGTCTGTCTGTCTGTCTGTCTGTCTGTCTGTCTGTCTGTCTGTCTGTCTGTCTGTCTGTCTGTCTGTCTGTCTGTCTGTCTGTCTGTCTGTCTGTCTGTCTGTCTGTCTGTCTGTCTGTCTGTCTGTCTGTCTGTCTGTCTGTCTGTCTGTCTGTCTGTCTGTCTGTCTGTCTGTCTGTCTGTCTGTCTGTCTGTCTGTCTGTCTGTCTGTCTGTCTGTCTGTCTGTCTGTCTGTCTGTCTGTCTGTCTGTCTGTCTGTCTGTCTGTCTGTCTGTCTGTCTGTCTGTCTGTCTGTCTGTCTGTCTGTCTGTCTGTCTGTCTGTCTGTCTGTCTGTCTGTCTGTCTGTCTGTCTGTCTGTCTGTCTGTCTGTCTGTCTGTCTGTCTGTCTGTCTGTCTGTCTGTCTGTCTGTCTGTCTGTCTGTCTGTCTGTCTGTCTGTCTGTCTGTCTGTCTGTCTGTCTGTCTGTCTGTCTGTCTGTCTGTCTGTCTGTCTGTCTGTCTGTCTGTCTGTCTGTCTGTCTGTCTGTCTGTCTGTCTGTCTGTCTGTCTGTCTGTCTGTCTGTCTGTCTGTCTGTCTGTCTGTCTGTCTGTCTGTCTGTCTGTCTGTCTGTCTGTCTGTCTGTCTGTCTGTCTGTCTGTCTGTCTGTCTGTCTGTCTGTCTGTCTGTCTGTCTGTCTGTCTGTCTGTCTGTCTGTCTGTCTGTCTGTCTGTCTGTCTGTCTGTCTGTCTGTCTGTCTGTCTGTCTGTCTGTCTGTCTGTCTGTCTGTCTGTCTGTCTGTCTGTCTGTCTGTCTGTCTGTCTGTCTGTCTGTCTGTCTGTCTGTCTGTCTGTCTGTCTGTCTGTCTGTCTGTCTGTCTGTCTGTCTGTCTGTCTGTCTGTCTCTCTGTATGTATGTCTGTCTGTCTGTCTGTCTGTAACGACCAACGCGCATAACTCAAAAACCGCTTGGCCGATTTTAATGAAATTTGGTACCTACGCTGGGTCTTGGCTCGAGATGGTCCCATTTAAAAATGAACAAAATCCACCGAACACAAACCCAATAAAAGGGTGGGGGTAGATTTCAAAAATTAGAGTTTATGTGAAAATATGGCGTGTGTGATATCAAACGAAAGGTAATTGAGTCTGCAGTTAAACAAAATACATTTTAATTTATTTAAAAAAAAGGGTGGGGGTATATTTTAAAAATTAGAGTTTAATTGAAAATATGACGTGTGTGATATCAAACGAAAGGTAATTGAGTCCGGAGTTTAACAAAATACATTTTAGTTTTTGTTTTTTAAGGGTATGGGTAGATTTAAAAATTTGAGTTTAAGTCAAAACATGGCTTGTGTGGTATCAAACAAAAGGTAATTTAGTCTGGAGTTGAATAAAATATATTTCAGTTTTTAGTTATATTAGCTCACACGAACACTATAACTATAGTACCTAGTGTGAGCTTAGGGGCCCATATATTGGCAGAGTATTTAATTTATCCGTGAAAGTAAATTGACTAAAACAGGAGTTGTAATAGTTAGTTAAGCCGTTTAAAACAGAAAAAAACATATGCAGGATATTGTGTTTGCCCACGCCACAGCCCAACGCGCATATTATAAATGTAGTAATAACCACCAGCAACCAAAAGGCTCAAATGTCACGTGATGTCAGAATTTGTAAATTACATTCTTTATCATTTAATTTCCAAGAAAGTCATAATAAAATTATAATTTTTATTCGCTATATTGCAAATGCATCACCCTGTATATACAGCTTATTATTAATATTTTCCTGCACCTTGTGAGAGGTTAATGCTTTAGTACTTCCAAAATTGCCAAATCTTGACAGCAACTTTCTTCAGTTTATAGTATATGTAGTTACATATTTTTTCAAAACGAATTTCTCTGAGTTCGTTTTAGGTTATTTAAATTTGTACCAAAGTATTAAATTCCTATTTAAGTATACTAATAATTTCCGAGTTGGCCCAGGATTACTTATACGTAATCCTGGTTCAACTCGTATTATTAGTGCACTCCAACAGGAATTTAAAACCAATGTTGGTGCAAGCAATGAATTTCCTATTTTTCATTTTCTTTTCCTTTTCTGCGCGTTTAAAAAAATTTAAATTTTCGCGCTCTTAAATATGCATATGGGTTTTCACGGCACCGCACACGTGCGAGGAAGCAGCGCCGCGATGAGTGCGCAAACAACCACCGTCACAACAAGACACTAGAAAAATCACGTTCCCACGTTGACTGGAGCCGCAAGAGAGTCCGAGGTAGGTGCCTTTTCATATAAAATTCCATATGTATCGTAACTTTCCATTTACAATCGTCAATACCGACAATTATTTTTAAATGTGCTTGTAAAGCCAAACCGGCGACCTGTCGAAGGAAATTCCATTATTTTTCAGTACTTGCACGCACATTTAATGGTCCTTCCACCCAAATAATAGTTTTTCCAACTACCTAGACTCCTGTGGTTCACGAATTTCCTACAAAAATTCCAAATTTCCATATATTTTCAAAATTTCATTTCCAAAAGTGAGTCGACTATTTTCTTATCGGTAATCACGCCATATTGATTCACACCGGTTGGACATATTTTCCTAAAAGTTGACCGAAGTTTTCATTACGTTTCAAAAATAACTATCGCCAATGTGCATATTTTCAAAGTTGATCGCTTTGTTCATTATATTTTCAGTAAAAGTGGCGTCAATACGCCAAAAGTGAAATTTTAAGGCGGTTCTTCCATCTACTTTCCTTTAATTATCGATTTTACAGGTGTCGCGTTAACGCGCAGGTGAAGGTGTCGCCATCACCAGGGTCATCCCGCTTGAATAGTGACGTGGGTCTCACGTTGCGCGCTCGTTGTTTCTTCGAATACCGACTTTTCTTAAAAACTTTCAAACAGGACCGCTAGTCGTATGCACAGAGTAACTTGGAATCGAGAGGTACGGGGTTCAATCCTTGGTGAGACATAAAAGTTTTTTTTAAAGGATATGTTCAAATAATAACATACAGACAAACTTACAAACATTTCATTTCAAAATTTTCGAAAAAAGTTAATAAAATTAAAATAATAAAATTGTTTAATTTTTGCTAAAATTCGGGTTATATTTTAAGCTATATTTTAAGCATTTTTTTGGGTAATTTTAAAAACAAATTAACTTTCAAAAACAAAAATGTCTACGCAAAAACAGAAAAAACTTTGCGACAAAAGGCTTTTGAGCTTCAACCAAATGGCGGAAGCTCACGAGGTAGCTTTGAAAGCGAACTCGGATACAGCGTTTCACTTTTTGTTTAAATCCAGATATGAAGACGTCGAAGAATGTCATGCTCAATTCTATAATTTTCATAACCAAATTATTGGCTCTCTCGAAGAGTTTAAACTTTCATTTGACGAGCAGGATAAAACTAGAAAAGACTTTGACAACCTTTATTATGAATGTAAGGGTATTTACTACGACCTTTTTAGGGCCAACCCTGTCAATTAAGTAGGCAACCCTAACCAACAAAATCTTGTTCAGAGGTCAAATACAAGATCATTTCCACAACCAAGGTTGCCAATTTTCGATGGTAATTATAAAAAACTGGCAACACTGGTTTGACTTATTTAAAGTCATGGTACATCAAAATTCTGATTTAAGTGATATAGAGAAATTTCAACAATTGCGGAGTTCTGTTCTGAATGAAGCCATTTCTCTAGTAAAAACCATTCCCCTCGCAGATAGCAATTATCACATTGCGTATGAAACCTTAGTAAAGAGGTATCAAAATAAACGTATTATTGCTACTACCGCTTTGAATGCTATTAACTTTCTTTCAACTACTTCCAGTTCTGGGAAAGAATTACGTTCCAAGTTGGATACATTTTCTGAGAATCTAGCCATCTTAAATGAGCTTGGTTTTCCTACAAAAGAATGGGACTTTCTTACTTTTAACATGATGCTCTCAAAACTTGAAGTCAAGATGAGGACTGATTTCGAACTTTACTATAGTAGAGAGAAAAACAATTCAGAAATTCCGTCCTACACTGATCTTTACACGTTTATAGAAAACCATTGCGTTGCGCTCGAATCTGTAGTGCAAATGCCCAGCTTTGGTAGGCCAAATCAAACCCCTAGACAACCTTAAACTACGCATAATTCTCAACAGAACAGTTTTCAGAGAAACAGTTTTAATAATTTTATTTCACCTTCTGCTTTCAATACAACTATTTCAAATCAAAGTTCAAATTCAAGAAATCAACAAAATACTTTACAAAATAGCAATCAACGCAGCAACCCTCAAATACAAAATAATCAGAACTTTTAATCCAAAAATAAAATGTTACCTATGTTCTTCGAATCACGCATTATCGAAATGTATCGAATTTCAAAACAAAAGTCCACAGGAAAGGATGGGTTATGTTCGGCAGGTGAATCTGTCAAAATTGCTTACATTTTGCTCACCAGACCGTGAATTCCCCCCCTCCTCCTACAACTGCATCACGTGTGGAGCAAGACATCATAGTCTTCTCCATGTTCCACAACCAGTAGCGCCCTCTGTGAGTGTTAATTCATATCCTCCAGAGAACGCTAATATTCCACTTTCCAATTCCAATAGCACCCCTATGTCAAGAAGCCATTCCACAAACTGTCATGCGACAATGATTTCCAAAAATTCCACTTTTCTACTTTCTACCGTTGTAGCTGACATGTTAGACTCAAGGGGACATTACCAACCAGTTCGTATCTTACTCGATTCTGCCTCAGAGGCAAACTTTATTTCAGAAAAATGTCTAAATCGTTTAGGTCTTTCGAAAAGCTTCTTTTCTACTTCTATTCAAGGCTTAAATCAAATGACATCTTCCAATACCAAAGGTAAGACGAAATGTCTTATCAAACCTCAAGGTCAAGCGGGACCTACCTTTGATTTTGAGGCTTTAGTACTTCCAAAACTTTGTACAGAGATTCCTTCTTGCGCTGTCGACTCGAGCAAGTGGAATCACATTCGCAATATCAAACTTTCTGATCAAAACTTCCATATACCAAGTTCCATTGATGTCCTAGTAGGTTGTGAACTTTTTCCGCATCTCTTACAAGAGGGAGTTATCCACGGAGAGCGTGCACAACCTAGTGCTTTTAATAGCATCTTTGGCTATGTGCTGATTGGTAAAGTTGAAACTTCAAAGCAACAAAATCCACAATCACTCATAAGCTGTTACACTTCCATCGAACCATCTCTGGATATCTGCCTAGAGCGCTTCTGGGACATAGAGCAGGTTCCACATAAGGTTCATCACAGTCCTGAGGATATTATGTTCGAAAAATTATTTTCACAATCAGTTTCACGCAACGAATCAGGTAGATTCGTCGTTCCATTACCTTTCATAAACTTAGAACCCCAGTTGGGTGACACCTATCCAATCGCTTTAAAACGTTTCAAGCTTCAGGAAGCTAGACTTCTCAAAGACTCAGCTAATTATCAAGCTTACAAAGATTTTATGCAAGATTATTTAGACACTGGTCACATGATACCTATTCCTACGCCTATATCTAAAGATGTCTTGGATAATTCCTACTTTATCCCTCATCACAGTGTCTGGAACACTGGAAAGATAAGAGTGGTCTTTGATGGGTCTCAACGTAGTCCCAGAGGTGTCTCACTCAACGAGACGTTGCGCGCAGGTCCTAAACTACAAAATGATATTCTACTTAATTTTCGAATTCATGCTGTAGCCTTTGTTACTGACATAGTAAAAATGTTCCGACAGATTTTAATTATTCCTGAGCACACGCGTTATCAAAATATTCTATGGAGATTTTCTGAGGATGATCCTGTCCAAACCTACTCCTTAAGAACAGTTGTTTATGGACTTAAGTCATCACCTTACTTAGCTATTCGTACTATACAAGAACTAGCTAAACTTGAGTCTGAAAGGTATCCTAATGCTTCCAAGGTGCTTCTTAAAGACATTTACGTCGACGACGTGCTCACTGGGCAGGATTCTGTGGCCTCTGCCAAAGAACTTCAGTCGGTGTTATTCTCCCTGTTGCGCCTAGGAGGGTTTGAACTTAAAAAATGGGCGAGCAACAGTCCGGAACTTCTCTCCTCATTCTCAGAATCAGAAACACAAATGTCCATTCGTTTCGACAAATCTGAACCTAATTTTGTAAAAATATTAGGTCTCCAATGGAATCCTATCTCAGATTCGTTTACCTACTTGGTCGTACCAGAAGATAAACCATGCACCAAGCGAGGTATCTTATCTCAAATCATGATAATTTTTGATCCCTTAGGTTTCTGTTCTCCCGTTTCTTTACTTGCTAAGCATCTCATGCAAGATCTGTGGAAGGAGAGGCTGGACTGGGATTCTCAGCCTCCTCCGCATATCGTAAATGTTTGGAATCAATTTCGAACCGAACTTCCAAATCTTTCAAATATTCATGTACCTAGACACCTTTCCATTGATCAACCACGTAGCATTGAACTTCACGGCTTTTCAGACGCCTCTATGATAGGTTACGCGGCTACGGTCTATTTCAGAATGGAGTCAGTTTCCGGAGAAATCCATACCTTTCTTGTAATGGTCAAATCTAAGGTCGCACCAGTGAAAACAGTCAGTCTTCCGCGACTGGAGCTTCTTGGTGCCACTTTACTTTGCGACCTAATTTCCTTTATTCAAAACACTTATTCAGATATTCTTAACTTCAACCAAATCTGTGCATGGTGTGATTCCCAAGTGGTTCTATGCTGTTGGCGGCTTCACCTCACAGGTTTAAAACGTTTGTGGCAAACCGTATCTGTCACATTCAAGAAACCATTTCTCCTACGGCCTGGAAATATATTCCATCAGCGCTAAATCCAGCCGACTGTGCTTCTCGCGGTCTTATGCCTAATCAACTTGTCAAACATGACCTGTATTGGAAAGGTCCTTGTTTTCTTAGGCTACCAAAAGAGAGCTGGCCTGATGATTTTCGCTGTCCAGACCCTCCGGAAAACGAGGTTATTCTGGAAGAACGAAAATCAGTATTTCAAACATGCACAGTTGAACCACACATGCTTGATACTTTTCTTTCTCGTTACTCTTCCCTAGAGAAAATTCAACGCATAATTTCCTATATTTTTCGCCTTACCGAAAAGAAATCTAAATATCCTAACGAAAATATTACCGAAGTAGAACTTCAACATTCTCTTATTGTTCTCGTTCGGTATGTTCAACGTTCCATCTTTGCTGATCTCATTTCACGTTTGAATGACGCAAAGCTACTTCCTAAACAATTTCGCAAACTTTCACTTTTTCTAGATACACAAGGCTGCTTAAGAGTGGGGGGTCGATTACCACATTCTTCCGAACTCTCTTATTCAGCAAAACACCCTTTACTTTTACCACGTTCTCACCGTCTTACTCAACTTGTCATTGAGTACACTCACAAAAGGTACTGTCATCCCGGCCAACAATTTTGGATCCTTTCCCCTCGCTATACAATCGAGAGCATAACTTCTCATTGCATTTTATGCTATCGATTAAATCCTAAACCTTCCGTACAAATCATGGGCAACTTGCCTGCTCAACGCATCTCTCAAGTAAAAGCATTTTCACATGTTGCCATAGATTATTGTGGTCCCTTTCCAATTACAATGGGAAAGTACCGAGGTGCAAAGGTATCCAAAGGTTATATTCTTGTCTTAGTCTGCTCCGCAACAAAGGCAGTTCACCTAGAACTTACCTCCGATATTTCCACCCCTACCTTTTACGACTTTTAAGAGATTTGTGGCAAGAAGAGGAAGAATCTCTGACATTTACTCAGATTGTGGTAGCGCGTTCTTGGGAGCTGATCATTTACTCAAAAAGTACTCCCAGGAAGCATGTCACAGTCTAAAAATTACCTGGCATTTTTCAAGTCCTGGTAGTCCGCACCTAAACGGACTAGCCGAGGCAGGAGTTAAATCCACCAAGGCAAATTTAAAACGTGTAATAGGTGAGCAACGGTTAACCTATGAAGAGTTTTTTACTTTTTGTGTCAGGTCGAATCCATACTAAACAGCCGGCCTCTGTAACGCCAAAGTATGGATCTGAATGACTTTCTTCCACTGACCCCTGGTCATTTTCTTACCCTGGAACCGTTGAATTCCGTACCAGAACCCGATTTTTCTGATTCCAAGTTGAACACCCTGTCCCGCTGGCAGCTGGTGCAAAGGCTCCAGTCCGATTTTTGGAAACGCTGGAACTTGGAGTACCTAAACACCTTGCAACAGCGTTCTAAATGGACAGAGGCTTCTAACAATATTAAACTAAATACTTTAGTCGTGGTAAAGAATGAACAAAAACCGCCATTGCAATGGGCTGTTGGGCGAATTGTCGACGTACACCCTGGCTCAGACGGTCATATTCGTGTTGTGACCGTTAAAACAGCTACGGGAATATATCGTCGACCAGTAGTGAAACTATGTCCTTTGCCTATGCCCGACGCATAAGGCAAAATTATCTTTTTCTTTCTTAATTTTTTCTAAGTATTTTTTTTCTTTTTTTTTAATTTTAATTTACATGCATAATTTAATGCATATTTGGGTTAATGTTGAATTGTATCGTTTAATTGCTAATAGGCGAATATTATTTAATTTTTTTTCCTTTCCTTTTCTTAACTAAGTAAAAACACACGTGTTTTGGCGGCCGGAAAATGTTGGTGCAAGCAATGAATTTCCTATTTTTCATTTTCTTTTCCTTTTCTGCGCGTTAAAATAATT